>JAOANR010000001.1:43416097-43505072 GCA_030278955.1 Hygrophila difformis | reverse complement strand
GCAAGAGAAGGAGATTTAGAGACAAATTGAGCGGCCCAAGCAGATGCGGATGATGAGTTGGGATGAGAAGCGTGAAGAAGATGGGACATTAAATCAAGAATGCTGGAGAAAAGTGATGTGATGGGTGATAACAAAATCAAGTTGAGCTTAGGATTGTCGAAGAAAGCCGGAGAATCGACTGAGATGCTGGAGAGCTCTAGAATAATGTTTGGCGATGGGGAATATGAGGATAAGAGTGGGAAGAGGAAAAGGGAAGGCAGTCCATCAACAAAGAATGCATCAGTGTTGGATGAGTTGATGAAGGAGGAAGAGAAGGCGAAGGAGAAGATCAATAGGAATGATTATTGTGAAGGTTATGAGTAAAGCATTAGCAGATAAAGGGTATTATAAGAACTAGTATAACCCCCGCCCAGATGGGCGAGGATTTGGCAGGTAATGAGAAAATAAATTGAGAAAACCGCCGATGTTTGGCAATGAACTTCTATTATCTATAGCTTTATTTGGCTTGCACAATTCCAATCGAGATATGAATATACGTAAACAAATAACGATTAGCATAAAGCCACAAAGTCATGGACATACAATCACCCATATCTAATTTATCTAGAATACCAACCTTTTAATTCAAGCAGAACAATAGGGAACACCTCCTATCACTATCACAAAACAAACTTGCCCTCAAAGTGGGGAAGGGAAATCTGACAAAGGCCAAATGTATGAGCAAGTCCCACAAGTGCCAGATGCAGATTTTTGGCCAAAACCTGACCCTAGTTGTTAGCGGCTATTCTGAAGAATTGGAAAGTACTTTTTTCTAGCACAAGAGGCGCTGCCACCGATTCAGCCAAATCACTGCCGCCGTAGTCTACAACGAGTACATCGCCAATCGCCATCATGTACGCATGAATTCTACTCAGTGGGCTACATTGACAGAGTTCGTCAAGTATTTGCAAAGGACTGGAATGTGTAAGGTCGGGGAGACCCTTTATACCTTATATCGAAAGAGATACAGAGACCCTATTTAAGGAGAAGATGAAAAATAAGAGGACCAAGGCGAATGTTGTGGAAGAGAAGTGTAATGACCCGATTAAGTTATTATTTGGACCGGGTATTTTATTTAGTTGTTCTTTTAGCAGCCAATTCCGGAAGGGGCCCAAATGGATGTTTTATAGTTGATCTGGGGCATTTTTCGGATTTCAGATAGAGTGGTAGAAAAGGGGAGAGCTGATCGAGTGAGGGGTAAGTGGAAGATCTTGGACTTGCTCTGATCACCGCATTCTCTTGGAGATTTCTCAATCGGTTGTTGGTAAGTGATTCTCCTCGCTCTCCTCTCCATATTGATATTTATTTCATTTGGATTGGTGTTGATTGGAGAAGATTTCGATGTTAGGGTTTGTGGTGGATTTTGATGTGTTTTGGACGAAATGGAGATTGGAATCGTCAGAATGAAGGCCAAAAATCATTCAAGACATTGAGGCAAGGGATATGCTTGTAATTTCTTACGTGTTGGGGTGTTCGGGGATGGTTTTCCGGCGAGTTTCGCACCACAAAATGGCCGAACAGACGTTCGGGTGCAGAGCGCTCGCTCGGAGGCGAGGACCGCGCGTCCAGTGCATGGGTCTCGACAGGGCACGCACAGGCGGCGCGCTGGCGCGCTGGGTGCATAACAGACCCTATTTGAAATAGTACCAAGCGTAAACTGGATTTTAATTATTGTCTGGTAAAATAAACCTGAGTGGACTAAATTGGACAAGGCCAGTTCTAAATGTATGGTACAAAACCATAATACCATGCATAAACTGGATTTTAATTATTGTTTAAAATTTGTGTACATTGAAAAGTTGGCGTGAGTGGAATGGGGCTCTGGCAGCTTAAGCAAATGTCTCTTGTTCGAGACTTTGTGTATGCAGAATTCTGTTTTGGGAGAGGCAACCGTTCAATGTCCAACCGATTTTTTAGGATTAATCTTAGTCCAATGAGTCCTGGGATACACTAATATTTCCCTAAATAATAATACCACATATTCCTGTATAATAAAAATAAGCATATTAATAATAATAATAAATAGGGACCAGCGCAAACCACTTTGCCAATACCTTAGTGTCAAGTTTACCCAAAAAAAGAAAAAAAAAAAAGAAAAGATAAATTAGCGAGCCCGCTGTTTATAAAACCTTCATAAAGCCATAAATCTATTCAGCTACATGGCAAACACAAGCCTATTTACAAAAAATGTTTGTTAGCATAGCCTATTCATTCAATCCCCATATTCGTATCTATTTGCCCATCGGCAATTTTCTCCACGAGGAAGACAAATTCTTGATGCCGAAGTCGATAAGCGAATCAAGGCGAAGGGTTTGCAGAAACTGCGATGGTATTGCCAGATGTGCCAGAAACAGTGCTGGGACAAGAACGGATTCAACTGCCACTGTATGAGCAAGTACCATAAGAGCCAGATGCAGATTTCCGGCCAAAACCCGACCTAGTTGTTAGCGGCTATTTTGAAGAATTCGAATGTGCTTTTCTCGAGCATATGAGGCGCTGCCACCGATTCAACTAAATCGCTGCCACCGTAGTCTACAACGAGTACATCGCCGATCACCATCATGTTCGCATGATATCCACTTAGTGGGCTACGCTGACGGAGTTCGTCAAGTATTTGGGCAGGACTGGAAAGTGTAAGGTCGGGGAGACCACTAAGGGTTGGTTTCTAACTTATATTGATAGCGATACATAGACCCTATTTAAGGAGAAGATGAAAAATAAGAGGACCAAGGCGGATATTATGGAAGAGAAGTGTAAGGACCCGATTAAGTTGTTATTTGGACCGATATTTTATTCACTTAGTTTTTTTAGCAGCCCCATTCCGGAAGGGGCCCAAATGGATGTTCAATAGTTGATTTGGGGCATTTTTCAGATTTCAGCCAGAGTGGGAGAAAAAGGGAGAGCCAATCGGGTGAAGGAAAAGGGGAGGATCTAGGACTTGCTCGATTCCTCACGTTCTCTTGGAGATTTCTCAATCAGTTGTTGGTAAGTGATTCCCTTCGCTCTCCTCTCTGTATTGATATTTATTTCGTTTGGATTGGTGTTGATTGGAGAAGATTTCAATGTTAGGGTCCGTTGTGGATTTTGATGTGTTTTGGATGAATTGGAGGTTCGAATCGTCGGAGTGAAGGCCAAGAATCATTCACGACATGGAGGCAAGGGTTATATTTGCAATTTCTTACGTGTTGGGGGTGTTCGGGGATGGTTTTTTTGTCAAGTTTTGCACCAGAAAATGGCCGAACAGCCGTTCTGGTGCATAGAATCGCACTCGGAAGCAAGGACTGCGCGCCCAGCGCGTGGGTGCAGAAAGGGCACGCGCTGGCGCGCTTGGTGCACGACAGGACCCCGTTTTGGTTCGTTTTATGTGATTTTTGATGTCTAAATGCCTAAATTATTGCTCTTAGTTGTGTTTCGACTTCTCCCTACCTTATTTATGATTCATTGAGTGATTAAATAGTGGTGAGGGTTGTTGAATAGACTTGAGCAATTGTTAAATTGTGACATTGTTAATTAATCATTGTGTAATGAATTGTGACGTTAATGTCTTAGCCTAGGGGCTATGTATTGAATCTTTTATGCGTTGAGAAGCATGCAGACCTAGTGATTAGGTGTTGGAACATCTTGGTATTTTGCATATACATGTTATTGCATTGGAATTGACTGATATGTAACTCGATGGGTTGTTATGATGTTCATGTTTGGTCGGGCAACCTTCACAGGTGTTGTGAGTCTTGATGGCCATGCGGGGTGGATTATTGGCTGTTATGCCTGTAATATAATTGATCAGGTAGGCTTCATGGGTGTTGTTGAATCCCGATGACCCTACGGGGTGTATGATTTAGCTGTTATTGCCTTTGATTTGGCTGTTATTGCCTGTGATTTGGCTTATGGCTGTGATTTGGCTGTGATGCCTATTATCTCTGTGGGGATGTTATATGGTACCTTGTAACGGGTTAGAGTTGATGGTATCCTTACCCGTAGGTTCATACCGCCTGGGTTTTAGGTGTCGGCTAGGCATACTCATTTGCATTTGCATATAGGGTTGATAAGTGTACGTTAGACCATGCGTCACGTGCATAAATTGTATGATTGTGGTTAAAACACCGTTATGGGACGGTGATGTTTATTTTGCTTTAATTACATTCTGTTCTTTTATTTATATTATTATTTATTATTATTAACTGTTTTTCCCTTACTCCCCTGCATGCAGCCCTTGCTTAGTACGTTGTAGTTACTCCCTTTGCTTTGTTTGTTTTATAGATCCTGCGGGAATCACTGGAGCATGACTGCGTTTTGGGTGTTGAGAGATCAAATAGATAGGATTCCTTTGTTTATTTTATTATATGTGTTAAGGTGTTACTTTGTTGTTGCTTTCTTATTTGGTACTTGTATTATTGCTAGTTGAGGCCTGTGAGTCTAGGATTTATTTTATGTCGGCATGTGGCCCTATGTGCTTTACTGTAATACCCGTGAATTTTATTACATAAATAAATAAATAAATACATACAATAAATAAATAAATAAATACATACAATAAATAAATAAATAAATAAATACAATAACCAAATAAATACAATAAAGAAATAAATAAATAAATAAGTAAATATATTAAAATGAAATAATTAAATATAGACGAAATGAGAAATGGAATTAATTAAATTAAACAAGGGAAATTAAACAAAGTCGTACACGGAAACCCGACATCAATAAACTCGAGAATTCGAGCCAAAATGTGAAATTAGATCCGAAAGAAATGACGACACGAAATAGGAACCCAAGGAGAGTCCGGAAATCGGAATCCGGGAACATAGGGGGATAGAAACCCGAAAGAGAGGAGGGAACGCACGACGGATCGCACGACCCGCCCGGACCGAAGTCCAGGCGAGTCTGGCGCGCTGGCCGCGCGCTAAAGGGGCAAATAGCGCGCCAACCCCGCGCCAGCTCCCAGATTTGGCCGTTGCGTGAATCTCTCGCCCGAACGCGGATTTTCCGACTTCGGTTGAACGTCTTGCGGCTCAAGACCTTAGACTCGGTCTTTGGACGCCCTACGACTCAGACCTCTATAAATAAACTCCTTCGGAGACCCGAAAACACTTTTTTTCAAAAACCCTACGATACCACACACAAAAGCGAAATCCCGGAGGCCACGAAGGCACCAAGAAGGCACCAAGGCAGCACCTTTTGGACGAAAGTCGACAGATCTCCAACGTTTGGTAAGCCCCGATCTAATCTTTTTCAATACACGATTCGAAAACGAAACCTAACCCCCGTCTTTTCCTTTCTACACCACGAATCGAATCTAGGACGTAGAACCCGGCGAACGGATAGGAGAGGAGGTGAACTGGAAGCCACGCCTACAAAATAGACATCCCCCGACATCCAAAAATCAGTAAGTTAATACTTACATGGGTTTGGGTGATTAAAACATGTTGAACTAATTTAAATTAATCAAGAACATAAAATCTGTCAACATGAAAACCCTACTGGCGCAACAGTCTTGATGAATTTTTCCGAACCTTAAAACGACTTCAAACAGAAAAACTTAAAAGACAAAAAACGTTCCTAAGGCGTAGATCTAGATACTGTAAAATTTTCAGAATTTTTAAGAACGTTTTGATATGTGAAATCCATCGAAAACCGAACTGTTAAAACTTAGATCTTGAATTTCTTGACAGAATGTAGGTTAGATCTTGATCGCGTTTTTGAACATGTTTTTAGACTGAATTAGATCTTTTGCCAAACATGAAAGTTGTAGATAAACGTCTTAAGATGGTCTCTGTAAAATTTCATCACATTTGGAGTTGAGTTGCCATGGTAGAATTCGAAATCTCTAAACTGTGGTCTGTGAAATCCGAACAGACTTAAGGTTCTGTAAAAATCTATGTTTTTGACCTGTTTCGGTATCTCGGATTGGAAAAGCTAAAACACGAAAGTTGTAGATCTCGACGTTTCTGAGTCATTCGTGAAATTTCGGAATTTGTGGAATTAAACCTGATTTTAGACGAATTTTGGAATAAACTGTGATTTACCGGAAATCAAATCTTGAAATCTTGAAATCTTGTTGAAACGTGAGATTAACCTTTAGGGTTGAGACAAATTGAGATATTGTTTTTAAATTAATTAAAATTGAAATCAGATTTTGAAAGTAAAATCCCCTTACAAACTTGATAAATTAAAATTAGGGGTGAGTGCTCTGCAGAGTGCCCCCTAACGATTCACTTCGTGCCGTAATGGACGATGGTGACCCCGCGCGCTAAACTTGAAATATGATATTGCCAAAACGGCGAGATATAGAGCCTACACTCTCGAGAATATCCACATGGGTTTCCCGAGGCTCCGGAGTGGTACTGGGTATGGCTGATACGGCTGCGGCCGCCGGGCTACCGGCTAAACTTGTTGACATCGCGATGCTATCGTGAAACTTGAAATACCAAATCGGGAATGTAATGGGGATGTTAAAATTTGATTTAATTAGAGTAAATTATGTTGTCCGATTAAATTAGTTAAATGCTTTATTTAAATTATGGTTAGTATTTTGAATCATGTGAAATGTGTTATGAAATAGTGCCTGGAATAAATTATGCAATTGGATAGTTGCTTAGATTTAAATGAATATTATGTTATTATCATGTTTTGATAAAGTATTAAATTAATGGCTTTAAAACCCCAAGATCATGCATGTGTTAACTTACTCAGCAAGTGTGCTGATAAACCCGTTTTTATTCCTTTTTCTTACAGAGTATGTAGAATGAGCATGATCACTTCGTGCATGGGATTTTGGGAACATTTTGATTTTGATATTTTGGTATTGGATATTTGATTTTTATTTCTGCATTAGACGTTAGAATAAACGGGCCTGTTTAACCCGTGTTTTGGCCATGTCGGCCCTATTTACATTTTCCGCTGCAATACCATACTTAAATACTATTTCCGCTGCGCTATGATATTATTATTTTCGATTTATATTATATGGGCTGTTTTGAATGCTTTAAATGTTTTAAATACTGAAATCACTAGCCTTGCACCTCTTTAGTAAGCCGGAGAAACCGTGTCTTACTAGGGAGGTGTGGCGGTGACACCCCGACCTGGGGGACCAAAAACCGGGGTGTTACAAGTTGGTATCAGAGCCCGGCTATTTTTAAATTATTTTAAACTATTATTATTTTTAAACTACTATTATTATTTTTAAACCAAAACTATTATTTCTTTTTTTTAAAAAAAAAACTATTATTATTTTTAAATTATCACTATTATTAGTATTAAGTGCACACTAGCATTTTGACTATTATTTTAAATTTTTACAAGAATTATTTCCATGGCATGAAATTTTATTTTTTTTAAAAACCCATGGAAAAAAAATATATATATGTACACAGTGTATTAAATTATTTTTTTGGGGGGGGGGGGGAGTCATTATCTGCATGTGCATATTGCATTTCCCTTGTTTAGAGAACATAGAATCTTGGCGAATTTAACTTGGAATCTTGGCGAAATTAACTTAGATCTTTGCTTGCACTAGATGGCTAGTCAAGAGATGATGAGCTTGATGATCAAAATGATGAATGCGTACCTAGAGTCCGAACAGCATCTCAAGACCCGAGTAGGACAACTAGAGGGTCAAGTAGCCCATCTAGGAGATCTTAGGGAAGCTGACCACCACGAAATAACCCAACTCAAGGCTCAAGTCGCCGAACTCCAAGCCCATGTGGTCGCGCTTCAAAACAAGGATGGCGAACTGAGGATGCAAATAGAGCACATGGGATGGGAACTGCTGTGCCTAGAGGCTGACGTATTCCCTCCGAGCCCGAGTCCTGAGCCGGTTGGAACACCCACTCCGATTGACGTACCCAGCGACGAGGACGTTTTGAGCCGTTAGAGATTCTATTAGTAGTAGTTACTAATTTTGCTAAGGAAACATTACTATTTTTGGTATATCCTATCACTTGTACTAAAAATTTTCTTTTGAGGAAATAAAATACAAGATTTATTTAAATATACATTTAAATTCAAAAAAAAAAAAAGAAAAAAAAAACTGGACAGACTGCCCGACCAAAAAAAAAAAAAAATTGATGGCAGAGTAGCATAACCAAACTAGACAACCGGATGGCGAATCCCTACAGTGCACAACAGAGACATACACAAGATCATAAAACATCATAGTACTGCATAAAGGAAAACACCATACCAAGTCTAACTGAAACACAAAGGGGAAATACTAAGCCAAATCGCTTCCGACATAAGTCTAGATGAAAACATAAAAAGCGAAAGACATAAAATCACTGGTCCGGAGGAGGGAAATGGTGACGCATGTAGTGGTCCATCTGACGCATGTAGGCATACATGTCAGTCATGGTAGCCTGCTGCTCCGCCTGTCTCACAATGAGTGTGTCCATACGATCCTGATACAGATTCATCCGAGCATCCAAGGCGTCGTAGCGAGCCTGCCCAGCTACAAACCCGGCGTCCATACTGATACGCATCTCCTGCAACATCTGGAGCACCTGCGGCATATCCTGACCCTGCTGGGGGACCATACCCGGCTGCGGCCCCACAGGAGGAGGGGGTGGCTGCTCTGGAGGAACAACTAAGATCAAACCGCCATCCTCGGGCTGCGGGCGTAGTATAGCCCGAGGCGCTCCACGACGCAACGCACTGCGCCGAGCAGCGTAAGTCGTGACGCGATAGCGCTCCCCCGCAGCTAAACCATAGGGGTCCGTCTCGGGAGACGTACGGATCCCCTGGGCAGCGCACAACCCACAGATAAGGTGTGCGTGGGTGATCACCCTACTCCCACGCCCTCGTCGCAAGCCCCTTAGGTGGTCCGCAATATAAGCTCCCACATTTACTCTACCACCCCGGGCGATAAAGCAAATGGTCTCATAGACATGGTCTATGACGATATGACTACGAGTAATCGGACAAATGCGTCCCAACCAAATCTGAGCCAGTATACGCCAAGGAGCGTCCAATGAAGTCAGTCGTAGCTCGTGGGCGAATCCAACCTGTGGAGGTACCTCGGTACACAAAACACCCCAGGCGGGAGCATAAACTAGGCCCTCTGGCTGTGGGCGGAACGTGCCATCGTCGGGCAGACCGAAATAGATGTTGATCGCACGCGCACTGAAGTCTAGGTAGTGACCGCGAACCCAGACTCGAGAAAGGTCGTCGTCTACCCCAAGGCCGCTAATGTTGGCGATGACCTCCATAGCTAGATAGCCGGAGGCAACACCCTCGGGATGACGTGCGAGCCCTGTCCACTGAAGATGCTCCAAAACCGCACTGACCCTGTCATCACCCATATGATCTGGAAATATACCTCGCTCGGGAACATAGGACCTGTTTCGACGGAGCTCGTCGAAATAGAAATCCTGGGCGGCCATCGTCGAAAAACGGAACCTGTCATGTCGGCGAGGACGCACCTCATCAGGGAGACCCTTGAGCTTCGGCTCCCGACCCTCGTCCTCCTCATCATCCTCGGACTCACTAGCGTCACTATCCGGTATCACCGGAGCGGCAGTACTAGGGCCAGCTGCATCACGTCCAGTAGCACGCCTCTTGGCCCCCGGAAGGACCATAAGGAACGCCAAGATGAACCATAAGAAAAGCAACATCCTGCGAACACCCAATATCAATGGTAAGGCAAATTCCCACACATTAATTCACAAGCAAAAATATACGGAAATATCAACATATATAGTTCCAGCAGGAGAAAACTAGGAGGGTTTCAAACCCAATAGTTACCCGGGCATATCGGGAGATGACCAAACCAAGTAATGCGCCCAAACAAATCCTAGAACCCATTGTGGCATTTCGTCGAACACTTTATGTGCGCCATAAATTAAGTTCAAAATTTGGTTGTGAACACGTGGCAATTAACCACAAAACCAAACAATTACTTAAACAACGGTTCTTAATAGCCAAGTGTCAACAAAACAATACTAATGTACCCACGTTCGCATCGATAATACCGACAAAACTGAAAACTTCATATTTTCTCCAAAAATTCAAATTCCAACAAGAGAATTTCACAACTTAGGCATATGTATTACCACACCAATACTTCCTAAACGATAGAAGTGGCACCAAAGTACTATATAAACGCACTAATTCGCAGGATTAAGCCGAAAATTGCAAATCCCCAATTTATAGACCAAAACCCTAATTTTACAATTTAGCCAAATTCTAGCAAATCAAGTCATAAAAACTGAAATTGACAAGTGAAAGTAGAGAATACATACCTTACAAAGAGAAATTGAAGTCAAAATCAGGAGAATCTGGACACGAGAGGGCGAATTTGAGAGGGAATTGGGGGAAATTTCGGAAGTGGAAGGGGGAGAAATGGCTCGCGCGGGGCGCGAGCCCTATTTCTTCACCCTGGGGGCGCCGCGCGGTGGCCGGGCGCTAATCCCCCAAACCCCGCGCGGACCCCGCGTGAGTCCGAAGGGACGAATTTTTTTTTATTTTTTCGATTTTCCCTCTTTCTTAGTTAGTTACTCCTCCTTTGCTCCGCAAAATACGAGTGGACCGAAGCATGTGAGATTGCGTTTCAAGAATTGAAGAAACGACTCACAACCACACCCGTATTAACACTACCATCAGAGAATGGTGACTTCGAAGTTTATAGCGATGCTTCGAAGGAAGGTCTAGGTTGCGTTTTGATGCAAGACTCGAGATTCGTAGCATATGCATCACGCCAACTGAAACCTCATGAAGAGAATTACCCGACACACGACCTGGAATTGGCAGCGGTCGTTTTCGCTCTAAAGATATGGAGACATTATCTTTATGGGCGAAAGTGTCGAATGTTTACCGACCACAAGAGTTTGAAGTATATATTCACTCAGAAGGAGTTGAATTTACGACAACGAAGGTGGTTGGAACTCATCAAAGACTACGATTTAGAGATAGCTTACCACGAAGGGAAGGCGAACGTGGTAGCCGATGCCTTAAGCCGGAAAACCCAACACGTGACAAACTCGTTGGTCATTCCGCCGGCATTGTACATGGACTTAGCAAGATTGGATTTAGAACTTGTGCACCCGGGTACTGTGAGTGAAACGATCAACGCAATGATCGTAGAAACTCCGATATTGGACGAGATTCGACTCGCTCAACCGGGCGACGCGAAGTTGGAGAAGATAAAGGGGTACATTGCCGGAGGAAAGGCAATCGGATTTGCTATCCACGAGGATGGAAGCATCCGTTTTAAAGGGAGATGGTGTGTGCCTCAGAAGTGTGCCGAACTGAAGCAAAGGTTGATGGAGGAAGGGCACAACACGCCATATTCCGTACATCCCGGTGGCGACAAGCTATACAAAGATCTGAAGAAGATCTATTGGTGGCCGGGAATGAAGAAGGAAGTGGCAAGCTTCGTAGCGAAATGTCTCACCTACCAAAGGGTTAAGGCAGTGCGACATAAACCCCTAGGATTGATGCAACCGCTAGAAATCCCAAGTTGGAAATGGGATAGTATCTCGATGGACTTTGTCTCGGGATTACCACGATCACCTAAAAGCATGAACAAAATTTGGGTGATTGTGGATAGGCTAACGAAGACGGCCTTATTTATCCCAATGAAAGACACGTGGACTATGGACCAACTGGCCCGAGCCTACGTTGATAATGTGGTACGCCGACATGGAGTACCACATGATATCATTTCCGATAGAGACAGTAGATTTGTCTCTCATTTCTGGACGGAGCTACAAAAAGCTCTCGGTACTCAAATCAAAATGAGCACCGCATTCCACCCGATGACGGATGGACAAACCGAGAGGACAATCCAAACACTAGAAGACATGCTGAGAGCATGCGTGTTGGAATTTAAGGGAAATTGGGAATCTCATTTACCCTTAATTGAGTTCTCGTATAATAATAGCTACCATGCTAGCATTGGCATGGCACCGTTCGAGGCGTTGTACGGACGAAGGTGCCGAAGTCCGTTGAGCTGGGAAGAAAACGATAAGTCCGTGGTGGTGGGACCACAACTTATCGAAGACATGGCTCAACAAATCAAGGTGATTCAAGGAAAGATGAAAGCCGCACAAGATCGTCAAAAGAGTTATGCCGACGTGAGACGACGAGACCTAGAATTTCAAGTAGGAGATAGGGTCATGCTAAAGATATCACCCATGAAGGGGGTGATGCGCTTTGGCAAAAGAGGATAGTTGAGTCCTCGATACATAGGACCTTACGAAATTCTAGAACGAGTCGGAACTCTAGCCTACCGACTGGCTTTACCGCCACAATTAGATCGAGTCCATAATGTCTTCCATGTTTCACAACTAAAGAAGTACGTGCCGGACCCGAAACATGTACTTCAACCAGAGATAATCGAACTCGACGAAGATTTAACTTACGAGGAAGTTCCAGTGCGAATTTTAGACGTTAAGGAACGAGTTACGAGAAACAAGACCGTCAAAATGGTCAAAGTTCTTTGGTCGAATCACGAGAGTGAGACGGCAACGTGGGAGGTAGAATCAGACATGAGAGAACGCTACCCGACCTTATTCCAAACCGACCCCGACACAGTTATGGGGACATAACTGCAATCTTAAGGGAGAGAGGATGTCACACCGCACATTTTACGAACTTTTGTAAATTTTTGAACTACGTTATGGCTTGATCCCTTTATCGGGTACGTAGGCAGCTTAGAAGTTTGTTTCTAAGTTCAGTCACAAAATAATAAAATAAACAAAAGACCTTAGCACGAGAAAAGCCGAACGAGAAAAGCCGAAACACAACTTCGAGGACGAAGTTGATTCTTAAGGAGGGTAGACTGTAATACCCGTGAATTTTATAACATAAATAAATAAATAAATAAATACATACAATAAATAAATAAATAAATACATACAATAAATAAATAAATAAATAAATACAATAACCAAATAAATACAATAAAGAAATAAATAAATAAATAAGTAAATATATTAAAATGAAATAATTAAATATAGACGAAATGAGAAATGGAATTAATTAAATTAAACAAGGGAAATTAAACAAAGTCGTACACGGAAACCCGACATCAATAAACTCGAGAATTCGAGCCAAAATGTGAAATTAGATCCGAAAGAAATGACGACACGAAATAGGAACCCAAGGAGAGTCCGGAAATCGGAATCCGGGAACATAGGGGGATAGAAACCCGAAAGAGAGGAGGAAACGCACGACGGATCGCACGACCCGCCCGGACCGAAGTCCAGGCGAGTCTGGCGCGCTGGCCGCGCGCTAAAGGGGCAAATGGCGCGCCAACCCCGCGCCAGCTCCCAGATTTGGCCGTTGCGTGAATCTCTCGCCCGAACGCGGATTTTCCGACTTCGGTTGAACGTCTTGCGGCTCAAGACCTTAGACTCGATCTTTGGAAGCCCTAGGACTCAGACCTCTATAAATAAACTCCTTCGGAGACCCGAAAACACTTTTTCAAAAACCCTACGATACCACACACAAAAGCGAAATCCCGGAGGCCACGAAGGCACCAAGAAGGCACCAAGGCAGCACCTTTTGGACAAAAGTCGACAGATCTCCAACGTTTGGTAAGCCCCGATCTAATCTTTTTCAATACACGATTCGAAAACGAATCCTAACCCCCGTCTTTTCCTTTCTACACCACGAATCGAATCTAGGACGTAGAACCCGGCGAACGGAGAGGAGAGGAGGTGAACTGGAAGCCACGCCTACGAAATAGACATCCCCCGACATCCGAAAATCAGTAAGTTAATACTTACATGGGTTTGGGTGACTAAAACATGTTGAACTAATTTAAATTAATCAAGAACATAAAATCTGTCAACATGAAAACCCTACCGGCGCAACAGTCTTGATGAATTTTTCCGAACCTTAAAACGACTTCAAACAGAAAAACTTAAAAGACAAAAAACGTTCCTAAGGCGTAGATCTAGATACTGTAAAATTTTCAGAATTTTTAAGAACGTTTTGATATGTGAAATCCATCGAAAACCGAACTGTTAAAACTTAGATCTTCAATTTCTTGACAGAATGTAGGTTAGATCTTGATCGCGTTTTTGAACATGTTTTTAGACTGAATTAGATCTTTTGCCAAACATGAAAGTTGTAGATAAACGTCTTAAGATGGTCTCTGTAAAATTTCATCACATTTGGAGTTGAGTTGCCATGGTAGAATTCGAAATCTCTAAACTGTGGTCTGTGAAATCCGAACAGATTTAAGGTTCTGTAAAAATCTATGTTTTTGACCTGTTTCGGTATCTCGGATTGAAAAAGCTAAAACACGAAAGTTGTAGATCTCGACGTTTCCGAGTCAGTCGTGAAATTTCGAAATTTTTGGAATTAAACCTGATTTTAGACGAATTTTGGAATAAACTGTGATTTACCGGAAATCAAATCTTGAAATCTTGAAATCTTGTTGAAACGTGAGATTAACCTTTAGGGTTGAGACAAATTGAGATATTGTTTTTAAATTAATTAAGATTGAAATCAGATTTTGAAAGTAAAATCCCCTTACAAACTTGATAAATTAAAATTAGGGGTGAGTGCTCTGCAGAGTGCCCCCTAACGATTCACTTCGTGCCGTAATGGACGATGGTGACCCCGTGCGCTAAACTTGAAATATGATATTGCCAAAACGGCGAGATATAGAGCCTACACTCTCGAGAATATCCACATGGGTTTCCCGAGGCTCCGGAGTGGTACTGGGTATGGCTGATACGGCTGCGGCCGCCGGGCTACCGGCCAAACTTGTTGACATCGCGATGCTATCGTGAAACTTGAAATACCAAATCGGGAATGTAATGGGGATGTTAAAATTTGATTTAATTAGAGTAAATTATGTTGTCCGATTAAATTAGTTAAATGCTTTATTTAAATTATGGTTAGTATTTTGAATCATGTGAAATGTGTTATGAAATAGAGCCTGGAATAAATTATGCAATTGGATAGTTGCTTAGATTTAAATGAATATTATGTTATTATCATGTTTTGATAAAGTATTAAATTAATGGCTTTAAAACCCCAAGATCATGCATGTGTTAACTTACTCAGCAAGTGTGCTGATAAACCCGTTTTTATTCCTTTTTCTTACAGAGTATGTAGAATGAGCATGATCACTTCGTGCATGGGATTTTGGGAACATTTTGATTTTGATATTTTGGTATTGGATATTTGATTTTTATTTCTGCATTAGACGTTAGAATAAACGGGCCTGTTTAACCCGTGTTTTGGCCATGTCGGCCCTATTTACATTTTCCGCTGCAATACCATACTTAAATACTATTTCCGCTGCGCTATGATATTATTATTTTCGATTTATATTATATGGGCTGTTTTGAATGCTTTAAATGTTTTAAATACTGAAATCACTAGCCTTGCATCTCTTTAGTAAGCCGGAGAAACCGTGTCTTACTAGGGAGGTGTGGCGGTGACACCCCGACCTGGGTGACCAAAAACCGGGGTGTTACATTTACTGCTTTGGGCTGGTAGCCCTGTTTTGATATATTGGCATGTTGACTGGTATTGATTTGTGATGCTTGCAGCCTGGATGAGTTTGCTGGGATTATTATTCGGTTTTATGTGAGATGATTCATGTTTATGTGTTTTATTTGTTTTTAGCTTCTGCATTTAATATGATTAATCAGATAATCATTTTAGGTGTTTACTCAGCCTTGTACTAACTGTTTTAAATTGGAAAAAAGGTTAAATTAGTCCATTTTCTTTCTCAAAAATCCAAATCAGTCCTTTTTCTATTTTATTACCAAAACAGTCCGCTACAAATGCTAATAATGTCCAAATCAGTCCTTTTTTTCATTAATTATGCCCTAATTGCTGACGTGGCAAGGTTTAAATTTAAACCTGATACGTGGACATAATATTAGTCATTTTTCTTTTATCTTTTGCCAATTCAGTCCTAAAGTTTTATTTTGTTCCATTTAGTCCTCTATCCAAATCAATCATTTTTATATTAATTGGCCTCCAACCTTTTAAATTATTTCATTTAAAGCCCAGAACCTTAAATTTTTTTTTATTATTATTATTAGTCCATTTATCAAATAAATGCCCAACATACTTTCGTAAAATCCCGGAGCTTGGAAGACCCAGTAACAAGGCAATCAAGCCCAATATATGAGAGGTTTGGTGTTTAATTTATTTACGGAGCTTGGAAGATCCAGTAACAAGACAGTCACCCAATGTATGATGTTTGGTGTTTAATTTATTTAGAGAAGTATGTTGGACATTTATTTGATAAATGGACTAATAATAATAGGATTTAAGGTTCTGAGCTTTAAATGAAATAATTTAAAATGTTAGAGGCCAATTAATATAAAAATAACTGATTTGGATAGAGGACTAAATGGAACAAAATAAAAGTTTAGGACTGAATTGACAAAAGATAAAAGAAAAAAAGACTAATATTATGTCCACATATCAGGTTTAAATTTAAACCCTTGCCACGCCAGCAATTAGGGCATAATTAATGAAAAAAGGACTGATTTGGATATTATTAGCATTTGTAGCGGACTGTTTTGGTAATAAAATAGAAAAAGGACTGATTTGGATTTTTGAGAAAGAAAATGGACTAATTTAACCTTTTTTCCGTTTTAAATTAGCTGGCCACTAGTTTAGGATAGTTAGTATGGCAGTAATGATTGCGAAAATGGTTTGAATTTTCAGGGCGTTACAAAAAGAAGCAAGAGAAGGAGATTTAGAGACAAATTGAGCGGGCCAAGCAGATGCGGATGATGGGTTAGGATGAGAAGCGTGAAGAAGATGAGACATTAAATCGAGAATGCTGGAGAAAAGTGATGTGATGGGTGATAACAAAATCAAGTTGAGCTTAGGATTGTCGAAGAAAGCCAGAGAATCGAATGAGATGCTGGAGGGCTCTAGAATAATGTTTGGCGATGGGGAATATGATGGTAAGAGTGGGAAGAGGAAAAGGGAAGGCAGTCCATCAACAAAGAATGCATCAGTGTTGGATGAGTTGATGAAGGAGGAAGAGAAGGCGAAGGAGAAGATCAATAGGAAGATTATTGGCTGTTTGAGGGAATTATTGTGAAGGTTATGAGTAAAGCATTAGCAGATAAAGGGTATTATAAGAACTAGTATAACCCCCGCCCAGATGGGCGGGGATTCGGTAGGTAATGAGATAATAAATTGAGAAAACCGCAGATGTTTGGCAATGAACTTCTAATATCCATAGCTTAATTTGGCTTGCGCAATTCCAATCGAGATATGAATATACGTAAACAAATAACGATTAGCATAAAGCCACAAAGTCATGGACATACAATCACCCAAATCCAATTTTTCTAGAATACCAACCTTTTAATTCAAGCAGAACAATAGGGAACACCTCCTATCGCTATCACCAAACAAACTTGTCCTCAAAGTGGGGAATGGAAATGTGACAAAGGCCAAATGTCAATACACTACAAATATAAAGCATTGTTGCATTCAAGCACAACATGGGCTCATTCTGATCTTCAAACTCACACCAAAAAATAATAATACAATGGAATGGATCCCTCACCCCAACAATGGCCTTGTAGTCAAATACATGAAATGTTTCAAACGATGAAAAGATACAATGATAAATAATGAGCAATATACATGAGAATTACTACTTAGTGGGCTACGTTGACGGAGTTCGTCAAGTATTTGCGCAGGACTGGAAAGTGTAAGGTCGGGGAGACCCTTTATAACTTATATCGAACGAGATACAGACACCCTATTTAAGGATAAGTGAAACTTTGGCAGTTCTTCCACCACTTTTTAGAAATGATTTAAAAAGAAATTGATTTTTCGCTAACCTTTGAAAGAATTCAGACAAAATGTGGGTGGTCATAATTTATTAGATAGTGGAAGACTGTACACCGAAAGACTGTACAACATGTGGGCCTTGGTTATTTTCTAAGGTAGGGTTGAGTATTCTTTCAACGGCTATCCTCTTCTGCCAAAGCCTATTTTTGAGTCCTGAGTGAGTGCATCCGGAACGAACTACTTTATTAGTTTGTATCTCATAACCACCCGAAGGGAAGTGAACACTGCGAGCGGTTCAACGAGATTAGGGAATTCTTGATCCACATCCGGTCATTCTGACTGGGGGCTTTCATTTACTACCAGGGTCACTCTTTCAAAACCTCCGAGTGATAGGATTTTAAATGCTTTCTTTTAAATGCATTCTTTAGAGGACACTCGGTTGTACTGAGAGTAGTGTAACTGCTACTAGGACTGATAGTTAAGGGATAGTTCAGGCTTATTTAAGAAACTTTGGGTGTGACATGGGGGAATGATAACACTACTTGGCATCTCAATAAATGATTTGTTGGGTGTTGCTTGTCCACCACAGATAAATGACATACCTCTGCGCGGGGGCAGTTGTATATTTGTGGTATCTTGGATTTTGTTATCTTAAGACATGCAAATCCTTACTGTAAGTACCTGTCTGTTAAAGGGAACATGGTATAGGAAACATGAGAGTTAGCTAACTGATGTATTATTCCAAACAAAGATTTGTATATTAAAATGGAAGTTTAATTGTGTTTCATCTGAATCTTGTCCAATCTTTATTCTTTTCTTCATGTCTCTTCTGTCACACTTTAAATCCGCTTTCCTAGATTAATGATAGATTGCTTAGTATAATTTCATCGTTTTCTTAGAATAATTTTAATTGCTTTCTTAGATTAAATTTATCTGCTTTTTAGAATAGTTTTAGTTTGCTTTCTAGAATAACTTTAATTGCTTTCATAGCTTAATTTAAATTATGTCAAGTAGATTTTTAGTTAAAACACAAACTTAAATCGAGTAACCGAGTGAAAAATCTTATAAAACGATGTGGGCCCTGCTTCTATCGCACATCCTCCAATGGACGATCCGGTACTTACTATAAATACTGCAATTTTTGACTCCGTGCGCTTTCGGGGGCACAGTTTCTTAACACGAGTGAATAAAAACGTGACAACCTGTAAATATATTCCTAATCCCAACTCCATCTTCATAAATCGATTTTCATTAAATAAATCAAACCGGGATTATTTCTTATTTCTATTTTCTTAGAAAATACTCGTCTGGGAAATTTGTCAAAAGTTTCATGGCGCCGTTGCCGGGGAGGATGCAGCGTCGTTTATTAAGAGAATTACATTCCTGATTACTCATAGTTAGTTTTGTGTATGTATTTCAGAACAGAGAAGTACCTTCAAATTAATTAAACATTTAGAGTACTAAGACTCTAAATGTGAGGATGTTGATTTCAGGGGAAAATTTAATAATTTGGGTATTTTTTCTTGCAGGAATCATGGAGCCACCAAAATTGGTGTAAGGAGTTAAATGTGGATGGGGAGAAGTGTAGTAGTGGAACTACACTAATTTACAATTGTAAATTGCAAAACACGTGAGACTTACGTGTTTGTCATCTTCACCACCTCCGGACCGCGAAGCTTCACCGCTGCTCCATCGCCCATCTACATCATTACCACCACTGCTCTGAGGAAACCCTCATCACTGGTGAACAACAAATGGAGCAGCAGACCTCCGGACTACCATTTGCTCACCACCATCGGACAAGCCAAGGCCACCATCTCACTTGTCGTCGCCCCTGTTCCGACTGAGCATCTAAACAGGTTCCCGGTTGGATTAGTTCTGTAATTGACCGAAGATTATATCCGGAATTTAAAGAAACTAGGATTTTTTGCCCGCTACGCACGGGCGGTTCTTCATAACTTTTTAAGTAAACAAAATCAAGAATTTTTGTGGCATTGTTATAGTTAAAAGTGTTTAGGTACACAAACACTTATAGTGGGTGGGGTTCACCGAACAATGGGGAAGGATGGTAGGCATATTAAAACATAGACTATAATTCACAATACCCTCTTGTAAATTATTTCCTCCGTTCTCTTTTAAGTGATCCATTTGCATAGTATCAACTATTCATTAAGTCATTTTAATAAAAAGTTTAACGTAGTATGTAAGAGAAAATATAAAGTAAGATTTTGTTAGATTTTTCTAATCACGTATGTTTATAATATTAATTTTTTTAATAATTTTTACTTATATACAATTGAGTTATTAATATTTAAAAATGTGTATATGAATGCATGAAATGCAGAAGGAAGGCATTTAAAAGAGAAGAGAGGAAGTATAAGCTAATCAACAGGGGAAGAAGGTCAAAACTGAGATACTTAAACAAAATTTAGTTGATTTCTCAAAAGGATCGAGATAAAAATTGAAAAAGAAAGAACAAAACTTTAAACATAACTGAAATTGAGGTATTTTTTCGAACACATTAATACTGCCAATTTCCTATAGATAATCCACACATTAAGAAACCTAAATGTAGAAAGATATCAAATTCATTGTCATTAGCATTGGGAATTCCAGAATCTAACTAATCATAACAAATTTGGAACGAAAATCAAATTGCTTAAAACTCATTCAAGAATCCTTGATCTCATGAAGACTATGTTATCAAGAGAAATAGTAGCAATATAAATTCATTGTGGTTTTTCTGAAGTGAAAAAAAAAAAAAGAAAAGTCATAAACTTAAAATTCAATGTTATGAAGACTATTGAGTACTATTTAATAATATAGTGGCAAAATTGACTATCTGACCCAATATTTTAAATTTGAGAAAGCATGTTTAGTACTACTATTCAAATTAAAGTCAGATGAGAGCGGATTATCATTCATCATTGATGGAAGAATTAATAGAATAATAACTGAAAAAAGAATAAAGATTCATTCTTATTTAATAGATCAATTGAACACTGTAAAAATAATTTGGTGAAACTGATGTAGGTAATGTAAAAATTACACTAACATTATGTAACTTAAAGAATACAAAATCACTATTATGTTCATAATATTTGTATTTGAGACATAAGAGAAATGAAGACAGTATATATATGTTCATAACTATTATGTTCATATGAAAGATGGAAGAAATTATCTAGACAATTGCTACCAAAATTTTAAAAGCCAAACTAAATAAAAAATTAGCCATATGTTAATGCAATTCATCCAATTTAACGGTCAATCCTTGAGTATGAGGAATATGTTAGTTGTTAATATCAAAAAAATTATAATTATATTTATACTTGTAATTTTAAAAAAATCAATAATTATTTTTATTTATATTATGTAGTTTATTAAAACTATTTTTATGTTAATAATTATATTTAAATATTAAACCTGATATTAAAAATTAAAATTAAAATATGATTAAATTTTTATAACGGATTTTAATTTCTTATTAACTATATATAGTTTGATAAATTAACGGAATTATAGTTATTTAATTTATTATATTGATGGAGGTTAATATTTCAGGCTCAAATTCTTATATAACTAATATAATATATTTGAAAATATAATATATTCAATTAAATAATATATATCGAGCAAAAATTAAAGAATATATATTGGTTGAACTAAATATATCATAATATCAAATATATTATAATTTATTTCCAATTTATATTCTTTTCAAATATATGAAAAAGATTTTTTCAAGATTTTTTTATACTAATAAATAGATTTATTACCCAAATGAAGTATAAGATTTAAAAAATTGATTGACTTGGCAAGTACGATGATTCAGCGCTGACGTGTAATTAATTTGGATGACTGTACGTTTCTGGATGATTAATCAGCATTTACGTGGAACCCAAGGCATAATTACAATATAACCCTTAAAATTAAGAAAGAATGGACTATATTTAATAAGGGTAATACAGTCTGCACATGCCAAAAAGTATTCAGGATTTATTATATAGATTTAAAATCCGGAATAATTTTCACAAGCATAGAATTAATCCATCCTAAATTTCTGCAAGTCAAAATCATATATATATATATATATATATTTATATATTTATATATATTTGTACATCTTGTGCATATTATATTATATAATTCGGGCATTAATCAATTAACTCACATTTAGAGTACTAAGACTCTAAATGTGAGGATGTTGATATTTTTGAGAAAACTTGATAACTTCTTCTGTGTTTGCTTAGCAGGAATTTGTGGAACTACCAAAAAGAAAATTAAAGCTCCAAAACAGGTTCCCGGTTGGATCGATTCTGTGATTAATTGAAAGTATTCTTGGAATTTAAAGCAATTTAAAATCCGTAATAACTTTTATAAGAACAGAATTAATCCAACCTAATTTATGCAAGTAAATATAGTAGATTTTATAAAATCCAAAAATGTGATCGAGCAATTTTGATGAAAATCAGAATTTTTCTAAGTATTGGGCATCGAATAATCGCCTTATTTGATGAACCAAGCGATCACACATAGCCAAAATCGTCGAACACTTAATTGGTCTGACGAAAAAGGCTATCGGAAGTATGTTGTGTAAATATTTTTCCCCTCCCTCCCTCCTCTTTCATTTTCTTTCGATTTCAATAATTTGTCTGAGTAGGAATTGGCTAACTCACATTTAGAGCAAGTCTCAAAATGTGAGGATGCTGATTCTTCACTTAAATGTTTCTTTTTTAAAAAAAAAATATGTGTTTTGTTTATTTTTATTATTTTATAGTTATAAACCCAGTACAAAGCATGCATAACTCTATCTAAGAATTCACATATTTGATTTTACTTTATGATTAAATTTTCAAAATTTTAAATTGGGATAATATAATTGAAGACATGCATGATATGAATTTTTGAGGTTTTGAGCTATAAAAATTTAATGATATCATCATCTTGTTGGGTCATGAGTCCTCATGTTGAGAATTTGATTGAATAAATTGCAAGAATTTTTCAAAGATTATATTTAAGAATATTGTATGACACGAATCAATCATTCCATGTGAGATTTGAGCCATGAGTCACTTTTACTCATTCTTTTCTTTGATGTGTGAATATCATTTTAATTAAAGGAAACTAGAACTTGCGATTGGAACCGATTCAAGACCATGCCATATTCCAAAAATCGAGCATATGAACGAGGCACCTAGAAAATCAAATTTTTGGCCTTCTTTTGAATTCCAAACTCAAAAATATATTTTCCCTTTAGGATTTAACCAATTTGAGCCTTTAAGCCTAATTTTTCTTTGAAGCCCTACATATTATTTCTAGCCATACAAAAAGACCAAATATCAAACCCAAGTGTGCAAGAACTAATTTTATCAAGGCATTGAATTTGTGATCATCAAAGTTGTGTAAATCGGTATTCAATAAACCGATTCAAAAAAAAATAGAGAATAAAAAAAAGAAGTTGAGTTCCGTTCAACAACAATAAATTGCAAATGACAAAATAAATTAGACATAGTCTAATGTCATGCAATAGAAAAAGAAAAGCACAAGAAAGAAAGAAAGAAACAAAAAAAATTATGATGATCATTAATTTTTAAATAAAAATATGCCTTGTCATGATAAAATAAATTATTGCCACTTTTTAGCCCAATAATTTCATTTCGTACCAAATGTTACAACCGTATGCCCCATTATAACTCTTGAATAAGACCTCATGATCTCGATTTGAAGAAATGAGCCGTGGCGAGTTGGTCCAATTGCAAGCATATGGGACAATTTAATTAAACTGGATTATGAGCGTTCATGATTAAACCCAAATTTGAGAGTGAGTGAAATTTCCGCTTATACTATATGTGAGGCCTCATTTCTAATTAATATTCATGTCATGCTTTAATTCTAGAATTAAATCAATGATTTTTTCTAAACATGATGTTCATGAAGAATTATCAATAATGACTGATTTGTAGGCCTGATTAAGTGAGAAGTATCATTTTATTAAACACTGCAATCAAGAGAATTTAATACTTGTAGTTTTTTTTATTGTCTTATCCCAATCTAAAAAGAATGAAATTTTTGAAGCCACGAAAATAGATTGAATATGCAGAGTCCATGTTCTTAGAACACTGACTCTGACTGCTCGGGGACGATCAGTATTAAATGTGAGGATGTTGATAATGGCCAAAATTGACCATTATTTTCAATCTATTTCTGTGTCTAAACATGGGCATTTGATCGCATTCCGATCTCATTTAAATAAAAAAGCAGTTGAATTTGACAGATATTTTGAAGTTTGTATAAATAATAAGCTGATATTTTTTTTTTGGTGAAACAACCTAAAAAGGCGAGCGAAAAAAGAGAAAAATAAAGGAAATCAACAAACTAACTATGCAAAAACGGAACTCCACTAGCATCACGATCAATCAAGGCCATAAGACCATCCGGAGGGAAAGCCCACGTCGTGTAGAAGTCCTCTGAATCAGCTGCCCTCCTTGCCATCCAATCTGCCACTTGATTTCCTTCTCTGAGCACATGCCGAAGAGCACAACCATCCATATTCTGAAGCAACCTCCACACCTCTTTTATCATAGGCCAAGAGCATGATGTTGTTGCGTCACCCCTGTCACCAATCTTATAACTTCAAGAGAATCAACATAGCAAGTAGTAAGCATAATACCAAGCTGCATCGCAAGTAGCAGCCCAAACCACAGCCCCAGCAGTTCAACTTCGACAATTGGCCGTGCGCCTAGACTGCCACCGCAACCCCCTAGCCAAACACCAGCACTCGTGCGAACCACAGACCCGAAGCCCGACTTGTTGGAACGCAAGAGACATCCATCAGTATGCAAAACAGTTCCCTCCACGCCTTGCTCAATCCAGCGAACTTTTCTAGGAGCCTTGGATTCAGCAGCGCGCGCCACCCGCCGCATAAGTTGCCCATGCAAAACATCAGCTTGTGCCAGCACCTTGTCCCTTGTCCAGTTCTCGCCTCTGAAAATTCTATTGTTCCGTTCACGCCACACAGTCCAGAGGATAGCAATAAATCGGAAACCCCAAGTATGCCATGCCCATGCAATCCAGTGCTTGCAATCATCGGAGTGAAGGTTGAGCAGGGAAGAACCGAAGATGATCCCAGCCTTCATCCAAACTTGATCCACCCATGCACACTGAAATAATGCATGGCGCCAGTCGTCTTCATGCTCCCCGCACACCGAACATAATGGACAGGAAGCCAGCCGACGTTGGAACCGAAGGCGATTACACGGCAGGGCGCCATGTCTGAGCAACCAGAGCAAGACACCAATCTTTTCTGGGATATAACATTTCCAGACCCACGCCCAACTAGAATCCGGGGGAGGAGATCGGAGCAACCATTTGTAACCAGAGCTAACATAATATATCCCCGAAGAGTCACCATGCCAATGCATTAAATCTGCAGCCTCCAGATTCAGGAAAGGGGCAGGCGCGGATTCAATAGCGTGTTTAAGCTCCATCGGCAGCCAGGAGTATATATTATCCAAGTGCCACCTCCCATCCACAATAATGTCCTTGATTCGAAGGTGAAGGTCGTGCACATCTATAAATGGAACTCGTTGAGACATGCACTGTCCATCCCACCAAGGGACGTACCACAGCGGACTAAGACCATTACCAATCCTCACTCCATAGCCCTTTGTGAAAATAGTAGCGACTTTGACCATAGCTCGCCACACCTTAGTACCGCGACTATGAGTCCTCGGGAGGGATCCAGGCTCTATGTTGTATTTTTCTCTCATCACATCAACCCAGAGCTTGTTCGCAGACATAGTGAAATGCCATAACAACTTCCCTAGCAAAGCTAGATTCATCTCCCTACACTTTTTGATACCCAAACCGCCATGCATCCTAGGCCGCGTTACCACGTCCCAATTGATAAGATGTAAGCCCCGACCATTAGCACCTTTCCATATCCATCGACGCACAATCTTGTCTATAGCTTTACAAACACCCACAGGAAGCATATGGACTTGCATGGCATATATAGGGAGCGCATTTAAGACTGACCTTGCAAGAGTTATACGGCCCGCCTTGTTCAAGAGGAAGGCCGACCAGGAGCTCAGCTTTGTCTCAATCTTGCGAACCAAATAATCAAAATGGGCGAGCCTAAGTCGACCATGGATAATAGGGAACCCCAAATAAAAGCCGAGATCATTAGTGACCTCAACACCAAGAAGATCCGTCAACAAGGATCTATCCTCAGGCGAAGCATTAGGCAAGCAGAAAGCAGTAGACTTCCCAGCATTCATGAAGAGCCCAGACCTTCCTCCAAATCTAGCAAGTACATCCGCCATGCAAATCATGCTACTAGCATCCAAGTGAGCACAAAATATCAAGTCATCGGCGAACATAAGGTGAGAAATCCCCAGTCCACCGTGACATAACCTGAGCGGGTTCCAATGGCCATCAGATGTTGCTTGAATAATTGTCTTAGAAAGTTTCTCCATCACAATAACAAATAGGTATGGCGATAAAGGATCACCCTGGCGCATACCACGTTGCGCTTTGATGTTCCCGATGAGCGAACCATTCCATAATATTGAAAAACTAGAGGAGGTAACGCATGTCATAATGAGGTCCCGACAAGCGTCGGGCAAGTCAAGCTCCATTAGGCAATTTTCTAAAAAACTCCAACTCACCATATCAAAGGCTTTAGTGAGGTCAATTTTTAACACCAGGGCCTTCTCAACTGAACGCGGGCTCTCAAGGGAAGCAACAATCTCTTGAAGTAAAATGCCATTGTCAGACGTTCCTCTACCGGGAAGGAATGCCGATTGATGGGGGCCAACAATCTCACAAAGAATAGGCCTCAATCGTCTCACCAATATTTTTGTGACTACTTTGAACACAACATTACAGAGCGTCAATGGTCTGAATTGTTTGATGGAGCGAGGGACGTCCACCTTTGGCAATAGGCACATGAATGCATGAGCTAGCCCAGGCGGCAGTGTCCGGGTAGAAGCCACATTCTGTACGAGATTAATAAGATGAATTCTCAAGTAATCCCAATATTCCTTATAAAAACCCACAGGGAATCCGTCGGGGCCGGGAGCAGCGAAAGAACGCATCGAAAATAATGCAGACTCCACTTCCTCCGCTGCAAGGTCGGCCTCAAGCATGTTCTTGTGGACCGCCGATATAGGCGACAAGCTAGGGAGATCATCGCCTATGTTGACACATTCATGAGCAGTGAACATCGAAGTATAGTACTGGAGGGCATGCTCCTGCAATTCAACTTGATTCTCCACCCAACTACCATCCTCCATTTCCAAGCCATAAATTTTATTACGTTTTCTACGAACTTTGGTCTTGGCATGAAAATATTTTGTATTTCTGTCACCCACTTGAACCCAAGAATCTCTCGCCTTTTGGAACCACGACAATTCTTCTTGCAGGAGAACATCAGAGAGTTCCCCACGAACTTCCTCATACAACCGCCAAAGCCAAGCCGAATCCACATGAACTAAGCGTTTTTCTATCCCGGCAAGGCGGTTCTTCAGCTTTCTTTTCCTTAGCCGGAGATTGCCAGACACTTCTTTATTAAAGACCACAGACTTATCCCTAATATCATCAAGCAATGGCAGTAAGCCATCCGTCGCGGCCTCACCACAGCCTTGGATCACATCCTTATACGTAGCATTTTCCTTCCACATACACTCCCACCTAAATGGCCTAGGAGCCCTCGGCGCATTAGGATTACTACATAGGAGCTTAAGTGGACAATGATCAGATCCCAGTCGAGGGAGATGAGTAATACGACCATCCCCAAAAAGATTTTCCCAAGCAATATTAGCCATCCCTCGGTCCAATCTTTTGCTAATACGTCGCCCAGCGCCGGCCATCCTGGTCCAAGTGAATTCCGGACCAATAGTATTCATATCCATTAAATGGCAACTATCAAAAATCTCCCTTAATTCAGCCGCTCAGTCGGCTAAGTAGACACCACCACTAACCTCAGCCTCACATGCGATCTCATTCCAATCACCCAATACAACCCAAGGCATAGTAATAGAGTTGGCTATGTCTTTAAGTGCATCCCA
Organism: Hygrophila difformis; assembly: GCA_030278955.1. NCBI lineage: Eukaryota > Viridiplantae > Streptophyta > Magnoliopsida > Lamiales > Acanthaceae > Hygrophila > Hygrophila difformis. The sequence goes on along the minus strand of JAOANR010000001.1, from coordinate 43,477,227 downwards.
ATCCAGCTTCCTTCTCTGATAGTTGGGATTAGCGTATAAAGCGGTAAGCGACCAGCTATATGAACCCTGGAGGAGCTCCATCGTAATCATGCGACTATGAATATGGGTCACCGTTGCCGTGCATGGACTGGCAAGTGACCGCAAGATCCAAAGACCTCCACCCATTCCCACAGCTTCTTGGATAAAAACCGACACATACCCCTTGCTAATAAAGTATGCCCGCAACCGATCAAATTGACCTCTTGGCTCAAGAACACATAAAATATCCGGTCTGTGATCTCGCAAAAGATCACTCATCCAACGTTGAGTCGTGCGGCTCATCAACCCACAAACATTCCAAGCAATAATGGAAAAGTCCGCAAAATCCATATGAAATGGGTAATGGCAAGAGATACCTGTCGTCTCTATTGAACGCTCGCATCGTCCGCATCCGCCCAGTTATCTTCATCCTTAGAGTCAACATCAAGTAGTAATGGAGAGTAACGTCCATTACCTATATGATCCTCGGAGGATTGAGAGAAATTATCTTCCTGGTCATCCACGCGTGGTCTTTTCAGAATTTGAATAGGCCGCTTACCCCGAGCCCTTCTAACCGGGACTAAGGCCAATTCATCCGTCCTGGTAGGATTCTCATAACTTGCAGGGGTTGCTTCTTTTACAATCCCAGAGCCAGACGCTTCATACGGGGGCTGAGAGTTTAACCCTGCATTCACCTCCTTTTCCTTTAGTTTAGAGTTAACCGTCCCTGTGTTCATATCAGTGGACTTATCCTTCGGTTCCTCTCTCTGTGTCTGCTTTTCAACTCTAGGTTTCCGAGGACGGTTACGACGACGAACCACCATCATCCAATCTCCATAAACCTGGTCGTCGGCCACCCCCTTCTGAGAAGTCTCTGTGGGCGTATCAACTAAGTTTACACCCTCCTTGGTCGCAGCCACATTCTGTCCGTCACCTTCCTGGGATGCCATAAACTCTCCCGTGCCCTGTCCTTCATCATCGTTTGCATGGGTACATGCATGGGAGCAGTTACGCTCAAAGTGCCCATAACGGCCACACTTTGTACATATGAGATGTAAACCTTCGTAGGCAACAGGGATCCACTTGCCATTAACCCTCAGTTTCCCCGTAACTGGTTTTGTGAGATCCAAAGCGACACAAACTCGCGCAAAGCGTCCCTTGGAGAAGTCAGCAGTACTCGTGTCAAATTTGATAACTTCTCCAATGCCCGAAGCGATCGCCCATAGGATATCTTCCCGATAGCGGTGCATGGGAAGACCATTTAAGGGAGCCCATACAAATGTTTTATCAACCTTCGATGTACTTGGGTCGAACTCCCTTGACCATGGCATAACAGCGAGGTAGTGGTCGAACAACATCCAAGGACCACCCGAAACCACCTTTTCCCGATCAGCAGCAAGTTTAAATTTGACAATAAAGCATCCGAACCCTACGTCGATTAAGTCCATGAGACCTTGCGGTTTCCACATGCCCTTCAAGCGATCGTTCAGAGTCATGTATCCCACGTGAGCCCCTAACAATTTAATCACAAGAGCATCTTCCCATGCCATAGCAGCCTCTTTATCCAACTCGTCGTCAATGACAAAATCAGGGAGGGATGGATTCCCGTCTACGAAGCTCATACGAACCAACTTTTCTGCGAGAAGATCCCGCCTCACATGTTGCACCGAGGGTGCGTCTGTCTCCATCTTATCCTCCGCCACAACTTGTGCGAAAGACGCCACCTTGCCGCCGGGATCATGAGGAGGGGAAGAAGCAGGCGCCGCTGCCGCTGAGAAAACCCTAGTCGCCATTTTTTTTTAATAATAAGCTGATATTGAAAAACATAAAAATATTGTTATTTTATTAAATTTGTGTTAAAAATTCCAAAAACATGATAAAAATTATTAAAAATCCCACATTTGATAATTATGGTTTGGTAGTATTTGTTCGGTGGAACACGGGTCCATTAAACGAAGCTCAAGCCAAATAATCAAGTGGAATAAATATACTTATTTAAATTATTTTTATGTTAATAATTATATTTAAATATTAAACCTGATATTAAAAATTAAAATTAAAATATGATTAAATTTTTATAACGGATTTTAATTTCTTATTAACTATATATAGTTTGATAAATTAACGGAATTATAGTTATTTAATTTATTATATTGATGGAGGTTAATATTTCAGGCTCAAATTCTTATATAACTAATATAATATATTTGAAAATATAATATATTCAATTAAATAATATATATCGAGCAAAAATTAAAGAATATATATTGGTTGAACTAAATATATCATAATATCAAATATATTATAATTTATTTCCAATTTATATTCTTTTCAAATATATGAAAAAGATTTTTTCAAGATTTTTTTATACTAATAAATAGATTTATTACCCAAATGAAGTATAAGATTTAAAAAATTGATTGACTTGGCAAGTACGATGATTCAGCGCTGACGTGTAATTAATTTGGATGACTGTACGTTTCTGGATGATTAATCAGCATTTACGTGGAACCCAAGGCATAATTACAATATAACCCTTAAAATTAAGAAAGAATGGACTATATTTAATAAGGGTAATACAGTCTGCACATGCCAAAAAGTATTCAGGATTTATTATATAGATTTAAAATCCGGAATAATTTTCACAAGCATAGAATTAATCCATCCTAAATTTCTGCAAGTCAAAATCATATATATATATATTTATATATTTATATATATTTGTACATCTTGTGCATATTATATTATATAATTCGGGCATTAATCAATTAACTCACATTTAGAGTACTAAGACTCTAAATGTGAGGATGTTGATATTTTTGAGAAAACTTGATAACTTCTTCTGTGTTTGCTTAGCAGGAATTTGTGGAACTACCAAAAAGAAAATTAAAGCTCCAAAACAGGTTCCCGGTTGGATCGATTCTGTGATTAATTGAAAGTATTCTTGGAATTTAAAGCAATTTAAAATCCGGAATAACTTTTATAAGAACAGAATTAATCCAACCTAATTTATGCAAGTAAATATAGTAGATTTTATAAAATCCAAAAATGTGATCGAGCAATTTTGATGAAAATCAGAATTTTTCTAAGTATTGGGCATCGAATAATCGCCTTATTTGATGAACCAAGCGATCACACATAGCCAAAATCGTCGAACACTTAATTGGTCTGACGAAAAAGGCTATCGGAAGTATGTTGTGTAAATATTGTTCCCCTCCCTCCCTCCTCTTTCATTTTCTTTCGATTTCAATAATTTGTCTGAGTAGGAATTGGCTAACTCACATTTAGAGCAAGTCTCAAAATGTGAGGATGCTGATTCTTCACTTAAATGTTTCTTTTTTTTAAAAAAAAATATGTGTTTTGTTTATTTTTATTATTTTATAGTTATAAACCCAGTACAAAGCATGCATAACTCTATCTAAGAATTCACATATTTGATTTTACTTTATGATTAAATTTTCAAAATTTTAAATTGGGATAATATAATTGAAGACATGCATGATATGAATTTTTGAGGTTTTGAGCTATAAAAATTTAATGATATCATCATCTTGTTGGGTCATGAGTCCTCATGTTGAGAATTTGATTGAATAAATTGCAAGAATTTTTCAAAGATTATATTAAGAATATTGTATGACATGAATCAATCATTCCATGTGAGATTTGAGCCATGAGTCACTTTTACTCATTCTTTTCTTTGATGTGTGAATATCATTTTAATTAAAGGAAACTAGAACTTGCGATTGGAACCGATTCAAGACCATGCCATATTTCAAAAATCGAGCATATGAACGAGGCACCTAGAAAATCAAATTTTTGGCCTTCTTTTGAATTCCAAACTCAAAAATATATTTTCCCTTTAGGATTTAACCAATTTGAGCCTTTAAGCCTAATTTTTCTTTGAAGCCCTACATATTATTTCTAGCCATACAAAAAGACCAAATATCAAACCCAAGTGTGCAAGAACTTATTTTATCAAGGCATTGAATTTGTGATCATCAAAGTTGTGTAAATCGGTATTCAATAAACCGATTCAAAAAAAAATAGAGAATAAAAAAAGAAGTTGAGTTCCGTTCAACAACAATAAATTGCAAATGACAAAATAAATTAGACATAGTCTAATGTCATGCAATAGAAAAAGAAAAGCACAAGAAAGAAAGAAAGAAACAAAAAAAAATTATGATGATCATTAATTTTTAAATAAAAATATGCCTTGTCATGATAAAATAAATTATTGCCACTTTTTAGCCCAATAATTTCATTTCGTACCAAATGTTACAACCGTATGCCCCATTATAACTCTTGAATAAGACCTCATGATCTCGATTTGAAGAAATGAGCCGTGGCGAGTTGGTCCAATTGCAAGCATATGGGACAATTTAATTAAACTGGATTATGAGCGTTCATGATTAAACCCAAATTTGAGAGTGAGTGAAATTTCCGCTTATACTATATGTGAGGCCTCATTTCTAATTAATATTCATGTCATGCTTTAATTCTAGAATTAAATCAATGATTTTTTCTAAACATGATGTTCATGAAGAATTATCAATAATGACTGATTTGTAGGCCTGATTAAGTGAGAAGTATCATTTTATTAAACACTGCAATCAAGAGAATTTAATACTTGTAGTTTTTTTTTATTGTCTTATCCCAATCTAAAAAGAATGAAATTTTTGAAGCCACGAAAATAGATTGAATATGCAGAGTCCATGTTCTTAGAACACTGACTCTGACTGCTCGGGGACGATCAGTATTAAATGTGAGGATGTTGATAATGGCCAAAATTGACCATTATTTTCAATCTATTTCTGTGTCTAAACATGGGCATTTGATCGCATTCCGATCTCATTTAAATAAAAAAGCAGTTGAATTTGACAGATATTTTGAAGTTTGTATAAATAATAAGCTGATATTTTTTTTTGGTGAAACAACCTAAAAAGGCGAGCGAAAAAAGAGAAAAATAAAGGAAATCAACAAACTAACTATGCAAAAACGGAACTCCACTAGCATCACGATCAATCAAGGCCATAAGACCATCCGGAGGGAAAGCCCACGTCGTGTAGAAGTCCTCTGAATCAGCTGCCCTCCTTGCCATCCAATCTGCCACTTGATTTCCTTCTCTGAGCACATGCCGAAGAGCACAACCATCCATATTCTGAAGCAACCTCCACACCTCTTTTATCATAGGCCAAGAGCATGATGTTGTTGCGTCACCCCTGTCACCAATCTTATAACTTCAAGAGAATCAACATAGCAAGTAGTAAGCATAATACCAAGCTGCATCGCAAGTAGCAGCCCAAACCACAGCCCCAGCAGTTCAACTTCGACAATTGGCCGTGCGCCTAGACTGCCACCGCAACCCCCTAGCCAAACACCAGCACTCGTGCGAACCACAGACCCGAAGCCCGACTTGTTGGAACGCAAGAGACATCCATCAGTATGCAAAACAGTTCCCTCCACGCCTTGCTCAATCCAGCGAACTTTTCTAGGAGCCTTGGATTCAGCAGCGCGCGCCACCCGCCGCATAAGTTGCCCATGCAAAACATCAGCTTGTGCCAGCACCTTGTCCCTTGTCCAGTTCTTGCCTCTGAAAATTCTATTGTTCCGTTCACGCCACACAGTCCAGAGGATAGCAATAAATCGGGAACCCCAAGTATGCCATGCCCATGCAATCCAGTGCTTGCAATCATCGGAGTGAAGGTTGAGCAGGGAAGAACCGAAGATGATCCCAGCCTTCATCCAAACTTGATCCACCCATGCACACTGAAATAATGCATGGTGCCAGTCGTCTTCATGCTCCCCGCACACCGAACATAATGGACAGGAAGCCAGCCGACGTTGGAACCGAAGGCGATTACACGGCAGGGCGCCATGTCTGAGCAACCAGAGCAAGACACCAATCTTTTCTGGGATATAACATTTCCAGACCCACGCCCAACTAGAATCCGGGGGAGGAGATCGGAGCAACCATTTGTAACCAGAGCTAACATAATATATCCCCGAAGAGTCACCATGCCAATGCATTAAATCTGCAGCCTCCAGATTCAGGAAAGGGGCAGGCGCGGATTCAATAGCGTGTTTAAGCTCCATCGGCAGCCAGGAGTATATATTATCCAAGTGCCACCTCCCATCCACAATAATGTCCTTGATTCGAAGGTGAAGGTCGTGCACATCTATAAATGGAACTCGTTGAGACATGCACTGTCCATCCCACCAAGGGACGTACCACAACGGACTAAGACCATTACCAATCCTCACTCCATAGCCCTTTGTGAAAATAGTAGCGACTTTGACCATAGCTCGCCACACCTTAGTACCGCGACTATGAGTCCTCGGGAGGGATCCAGGCTCTATGTTGTATTTTTCTCTCATCACATCAACCCAGAGATTGTTCGCAGACATAGTGAAATGCCATAACAACTTCCCTAGCAAAGCTAGATTCATCTCCCTACACTTTTTGATACCCAAACCGCCATGCATCCTAGGCCGCGTTACCACGTCCCAATTGATAAGATGTAAGCCCCGACCATTAGCACCTTTCCATATCCATCGACGCACAATCTTGTCTATAGCTTTACAAACACCCACAGGAAGCATATGGACTTGCATGGCATATATAGGGAGCGCATTTAAGACTGACCTTGCAAGAGTTATACGGCCCGCCTTGTTCAAGAGGAAGGCCGACCAGGAGCTCAGCTTTGTCTCAATCTTGCGAACCAAATAATCAAAATGGGCGAGCCTAAGTCGACCATGGATAATAGGGAACCCCAAATAAAAGCCGAGATCATTAGTGACCTCAACACCAAGAAGATCCGTCAACAAGGATCTATCCTCAGGCGAAGCATTAGGCAAGCAGAAAGCAGTAGACTTCCCAGCATTCATGAAGAGCCCAGACCTTCCTCCAAATCTAGCAAGTACATCCGCCATGCAAATCATGCTACTAGCATCCAAGTGAGCACAAAATATCAAGTCATCGGCGAACATAAGGTGAGAAATCCCCAGTCCACCGTGACATAACCTGAGCGGGTTCCAATGGCCATCAGATGTTGCTTGAATAATTGTCTTAGAAAGTTTCTCCATCACAATAACAAATAGGTATGGCGATAAAGGATCACCCTGGCGCATACCACGTTGCGCTTTGATGTTCCCGATGAGCGAACCATTCCATAATATTGAAAAACTAGAGGAGGTAACGCATGTCATAATGAGGTCCCGACAAGCGTCGGGCAAGTCAAGCTCCATTAGGCAATTTTCTAAAAAACTCCAACTCACCATATCAAAGGCTTTAGTGAGGTCAATTTTTAACACCAGGGCCTTCTCAACTGAACGCGGGCTCTCAAGGGAAGCAACAATCTCTTGAAGTAAAATGCCATTGTCAGACGTTCCTCTACCGGGAAGGAATGCCGATTGATGGGGGCCAACAATCTCACAAAGAATAGGCCTCAATCGTCTCACCAATATTTTTGTGACTACTTTGAACACGACATTACAGAGCGTCAATGGTCTGAATTGTTTGATGGAGCGAGGGACGTCCACCTTTGGCAATAGGCACATGAATGCATGAGCTAGCCCAGCCGGCAGTGTCCGGGTAGAAGCCACATTCTGTACGAGATTAATAAGATGAATTCTCAAGTAATCCCAATATTCCTTATAAAAACCCACAGGGAATCCGTCGGGGCCGGGAGCAGCGAAAGAACGCATCGAAAATAATGCAGACTCCACTTCCTCCGCTGCAAGGTCGGCCTCAAGCATGTTCTTGTGGACCGCCGATATAGGCGACAAGCTAGGGAGATCATCGCCTATGTTGACACATTCATGAGCAGTGAACATCGAAGTATAGTACTGGAGGGCATGCTCCTGCAATTCAACTTGATTCTCCACCCAACTACCATCCTCCATTTCCAAGCCATAAATTTTATTACGTTTTCTACGAACTTTGGTCTTGGCATGAAAATATTTTGTATTTCTGTCACCCACTTGAACCCAAGAATCTCTCGCCTTTTGGAACCACGACAATTCTTCTTGCAGGAGAACATCAGAGAGTTCCCCACGAACTTCCTCATACAACCGCCAAAGCCAAGCCGAATCCACATGAACTAAGCGTTTTTCTATCCCGGCAAGGCGGTTCTTCAGCTTTCTTTTCCTTAGCCGGAGATTGCCAGACACTTCTTTATTAAAGACCACAGACTTATCCCTAATATCATCAAGCAATGGCAGTAAGCCATCCGTCGCGGCCTCACCACAGCCCTGGATCACATCCTTATACGTAGCATTTTCCTTCCACATACACTCCCACCTAAATGGCCTAGGAGCCCTCGGCGCATTAGGATTACTACATAGGAGCTTAAGTGGACAATGATCAAATCCCAGTCGAGGGAGATGAGTAATACGACCATCCCCAAAAAGATTTTCCCAAGCAATATTAGCCATCCCTCGGTCCAATCTTTTGCTAATACGTCGCCCAGCGCCGGCCATCCTGGTCCAAGTGAATTCCGGACCAATAGTATTCATATCCATTAAATGGCAACTATCAAAAATCTCCCTTAATTCAGCCGCTCAGTCGGCTAAGTAGACACCACCACTAACCTCAGCCTCACATGCGATCTCATTCCAATCACCCAATACAACCCAAGGCATAGTAATAGAGTTGGCTATGTCTTTAAGTGCATCCCAATCCAGCTTCCTTCTCTGATAGTTGGGATTAGCGTATAAAGCGGTAAGCGACCAGCTATATGAACCATGGAGGAGCTCCATCGTAATCATGCGACTATGAATATGGGTCACCGTTGCCGTGCATGGACTGGCAAGTGACCGCAAGATCCAAAGACCTCCACCCATTCCCACAGCTTCTTGGATAAAAACCGACACATACCCCTTGCTAATAAAGTATGCCCGCAACCGATCAAATTGACCTCTTGGCTCAAGAACACATAAAATATCCGGTCTGTGATCTCGCAAAAGATCACTCATCCAACGTTGAGCCGTGCGGCTCATCAACCCACAAACATTCCAAGCAATAATGGAAAAGTCCGCAAAATCCATATGAAATGGGTAATGGCAAGAGATACCTGTCGTCTCTATTGAACGCTCGCATCGTCCGCATCCGCCCAGTTATCTTCATCCTTAGAGTCAACATCAAGTAGTAATGGAGAGTAACGTCCATTACCTATATGATCCTCGGAGGATTGAGAGAAATTATCTTCCTGGTCATCCACGCGTGGTCTTTTCAGAATTTGAATAGGCCGCTTACCCCGAGCCCTTCTAACCGGGACTAAGGCCAATTCATCCGTCCTGGTAGGATTCTCATAACTTGCAGGGGTTGCTTCTTTTACAATCCCAGAGCCAGACGCTTCATATGGGGGCTGAGAGTTTAACCCTGCGTTCACCTCCTTTTCCTTTAGTTTAGAGTTAACCGTCCCTGTGTTCATATCAGTGGACTTATCCTTCGGTTCCTCTCTCTGTGTCTGCTTTTCAACTCTAGGTTTCCGAGGACGGTTACGACGACGAACCACCATCATCCAATCTCCATAAACCTGGTCGTCGGCCACCCCCTTCTGAGAAGTCTCTGTGGGCGTATCAACTAAGTTTACACCCTCCTTGGTCGCAGCCACATTCTGTCCGTCACCTTCCTGGGATGCCATAAACTCTCCCGTGCCCTGTCCTTCATCATCGTTTGCATGGGTACATGCATGGGAGCAGTTACGCTCAAAGTGCCCATAACGGCCACACTTTGTACATATGAGATGTAAACCTTCGTAGGCAACAGGGATCCACTTGCCATTAACCCTCAGTTTCCCCGTAACTGGTTTTGTGAGATCCAAAGCGACACAAACTCGCGCAAAGCGTCCCTTGGAGAAGTCAGCAGTACTCGTGTCAAATTTGATAACTTCTCCAATGCCCGAAGCGATCGCCCATAGGATATCTTCCCGATAGCGGTGCATGGGAAGACGATTTAAGGGAGCCCATACAAATGTTTTATCAACCTTCGATGTACTTGGGTCGAACTCCCTTGACCATGGCATAACAGCGAGGTAGTGGTCGAACAACATCCAAGGACCACCCGAAACCACCTTTTCCCGATCAGCAGCAAGTTTAAATTTGACAATAAAGCATCCGAACCCTACGTCGATTAAGTCCATGAGACCTTGCGGTTTCCACATGCCCTTCAAGCGATCGTTCAGAGTCATGTATCCCACGTGAGCCCCTAACAATTTAATCACAAGAGCATCTTCCCATGCCATAGCAGCCTCTTTATCCAACTCGTCGTCAATGACAAAATCAGGGAGGGATGGATTCCCGTCTACGAAGCTCATACGAACCAACTTTTCTGCGAGAAGATCCCGCCTCACATGTTGCACCGAGGGTGCGTCTGTCTCCATCTTATCCTCCGCCACAACTTGTGCGAAAGACGCCACCTTGCTGCCGGGATCATGAGGAGGGGAAGAAGCAGGCGCCGCTGCCGCTGAGAAAACCCTAGTCGCCATTTTTTTTAATAATAAGCTGATATTGAAAAACATAAAAATATTGTTATTTTATTAAATTTGTGTTAAAAATTCCAAAAACATGATAAAAATTATTAAAAATCCCACATTTGATAATTATGGTTTGGTAGTATTTGTTCGGTGGAACACGGGTCCATTAAACGAAGCTCAAGCCAAATAATCAAGTGGAATAAATATACTTATTTAAATTATTTTATATTTTGATGTGTATATTTATAATTTTTATGTTTATTTTTCTATTTCTATTTCTTGCTATAATTAAAATAATTGGTCCACTAATCAATTTTAATTAATTTTCAGGTAAACCCCAATCATAGTTTCAGTCCAAAATCCCCTAAGCCCACTCCAACCATTGTCCAGGCCCAATACCACCCCAAACCCCAACCACACAAACCCTAACCCTAACCCTGCCTTCCGGCGCCGCCACCGCCGCCGGCAACCTTTTCCGGCCATCCCTCCGGCGACGCATCTAAGCCACCATTCCCACACCGCCACCATCACCTCCAACCGAAGCCCCATTTCCCTCTCCAATCCCTCTCCGGCAGCCACCACCTTTTCCGGCCACCACAGCACCCACCCTAGATCTTCAACCTCAGTCACCGGAGCTCCGCCGCACGCCGCTATCCCCTTCCTTTTCGCGAGTCCACCGGCACACTGCCGTCTCTACCCTGTCCGTCGCTCGAACCCAACTAGCGCCACCCCTCTGTCTCGAATAAAACCCATACCGCCGTTGTTTCGCGAGCGAGCCACCACCACCACCGCGAGCGTCGCGCCGCCCCCATCACTGCCGGAAGTAGCCCTCACGACACACTTTTGAATCTCACGACTGGGGATCAAACACTTAGAAAATTTTTAGAAAAGCCTCGTGTCGCCAGACCCCTGTCGCGAGACCACGTCTCGCGACAAAATTTTTGTTTAGCGACACGAAGCCCAAAATTCTAAACCTCCACCTGTCGCGAGACCCATGTCGCGAGCCTAGGTTCGAGACACAATTTATGGTCTCACGACTGGGTCCTCATCTCTTTTAATTTCCAAAAATTCTGATTCCCAACCCCCATGTCGCGAGACCCCTGTCGTGAGATCATGTCTCATGACACACTTTTTGTCTAGCGACATGGAAACCCTAAATTTCTAAAAATTAGTTTCTCTTAGTTCCCACCTCTCATGTCATGATCCTCCCGTCATGAACCCATGGTTCACGACGCAATTTCTGTTTCACGACATACTTGGCACCTTTTTGCCAAATTTTTATTCTCCATCTCACCCCATTAATTAATTGAACCTTTATATTAATATTTTGAGGTTGAAATCCAATGATCTCAACCCATGATTAATTTGATATAAAGAACTTTGTTCAATTTTCCATTAAAAGATTCTTCTACAAAGATTAAACTCTAATGATCTAAGTATATAATCTGGACTGTGATTAATTAATTAATTATGGAATGAGAGATTATTTAGACCATAAAGAGTAATTATGGAATAATTCCCATACCCTTGCATGAGAAACCAATGTCTCTCATACAAGATGACAAAAATATTTTCTTAATTTATTTTGTCTTTTCCGTGTTGTGTGAAACGGGTGATGAGTAATTTCACATACCAATGTTGGCAAAAATGTCCCTCTCCGGGATACGACTAGCTCATCTTCTGTGTGTTAATCAGTATTTGTTATTTTGCATGGTCTGGTTAGTGACTGACGGAAGCTCCGGCAAAAAGGTCTCCTCACAGAGATACCGATTAGCCACTCAGTCAGTTCCTAATCGGATACAGTTTTCTTTTCTTTATTTTAATTTCAAACCCGAATCTGGAGCTGTAGTAATGTTAGATGATATATGCCAATGTTATCTAATAATTATTGCAGTAATAGAACACGTGGGTTTTCATCCAAATTCACAAATAGTGGAGTCTAAGATGACGGCGGCAACTGTCATTTAGGGCATTCCACTATCTAAATATCATCTCACCTTAATAATTAGGGAACTGGACCACATATAACTGCAATCCAATTAACCCTAATTATTTTGTCATCTCTTTAACCAAAATTCTTCTTATCTCCGGCTATTTCATCTCTGTGTTTCACATTCTGTCTAAACCCACCTTATATTTTGGGTTAATTTAATTTTACACTTCCTTATAAAATTATGTATGATATTATTATGTCTATATTGTGGTCAATATTATTTTTGGATCCTTCCTTGGAAACAGGAGTCTTGATTTTAATCAGATGTCTCACAATAAATTTCCAACAAAAATTCATTTATAAAATCCGGATCTGAGTAAGGGATAAATTCCACAGTTATGACTAATTCATATCCGACTGGGGGTTGATTTTGGAAAATTAGAAGAAGAGTCAGCGATTAGGTCTCACCTAGACTGAAAGGGTCTGTGTTCTTATTGAGGGTCTAGTACCTGTTCAGGGAATGGTTTTCAAATCAATTATTTTCCAAAATTGCTGTATGTTGGAAATCTTATATTAAATATTGCACTGAATCAGAGTCCACTTGGATTCAGATGATGTGTAATAGATAATACTAGAAGAACAACATGTGGGCCTTGGTTATTTTCTAAGGTAGGGTTGAGTATTCTTTCAACTGCTATCCTCTTCTGCCAAAGCCTATTTTTGAATCCTGAGTGAGTGCATCTGGAACAAACTAATTTATTAGTTCGTTTCATTAGTTTGTATCTCATAACCACCCGAAGGGAAGTGAACACTGCGAGCGGTTCACCGAGATTAGGGAATTCTTTATCCACATCCGGTCATTCTGACTGGGGGCTTTGGTATCATTTACTACCAGGGTCACTCTTTCAAAACCTCCGAGTGATAGGATTTTAAATGCTTTCTTTATCGCTTTCTTTTAAATGCTTTCTTTAGAGGACACTCGGTTGAATTAAGAGTAGTGTAACTGCTACTAGGACTCATAGTTAAGGAATAGTTCAGGCTTATTTAAGAAACTTTGGGTTTGACATGGGGGAATGATAGCAGTACTTGACATCTCAATAAATGATTTGTCGGGTGTTGCTTGTCCACCACAGATAAATGACATACCTCTGCGTGGGGGCAGTTCTATATTTGTGGTATCTTGGATTTTGTTATCTTAAGGCATGCAAATCCTTACTGTAAGTACCTGTCTGTTAAAGGGAACATGGTATAGGAAACATGAGAGTTAGCTAACTGATGGATTATTCCAAACAAAGATCTGTGTATTAAAATGGAAGTTTAATTGTGTTTCATCTGAATCTTGTCCAATCTTTATTCTTTTCTTCATGTCCCTTCTGTCACACTTTAAATCTGCTTTCCTAGATTAATGATAGATAGCTTAGTATAATTTCATCGCTTTCTTAGAACAATTTTAATTGCTTTTTTAGATTAAATTTATCTACTTTTTAGAATAGTTCTAACTTGCTTTCTAGAATAACTTTAATTGCTTTCATAGCTTAATTTAAATTATGTCAAGTAGATTTTTAGTTAAAACACAAACTTGAATCGAGTAACCGAGTGAAAAATCTTATAAAACGACGTGGGCCCTGCTTCTATCGCACATCATCCAGTGAACGATCCGGTACTTACTATAAATACTGCAATTTTTTACTCCGTGCGCTTTCGGGGCACAGTTTCTTAACACGAGTGAATAAAAACGTGACAACCTATAAATATATCCCTAATCCCAACTCCATCTTCATAAATCAATTTTCATTAAATAAATCAAACCGGGATTATTTCTTATTTCTATTTTCTTAGAAAATACTCGTGTGGGAAATTTGTCAAAAGTTTCACTTGCATCCTGGATGAGTTTGCTGGGATTATTATTTGGTTTTATGTGAGTTGCTATTCATGTTTATGTGTTTTATTTGTTTTTTGCTTCTGCATTTAATATAATTAATCAGATAATTACTTTAGGTGTTTACTCAGCCTTGTACCAAATGTTTTAAATTAGCTGGTCACTAGTTTAGGATAGTTAGTATGACAGTAATGATTGCAAAAATTAGGTTTGAATTTTTGGGGCGTTACAAAAAGAAGCAAGAGAAGGAGATTTAGAGACAAATTGAGCAAGCCAAGCAGATGCGGATGATGGGTTGGGATGAGAAGCGTGAAGAAGATGGGAAATTAAATCAAGAATGCTGGAGAAAAGTGATGTGATGGGTGATAACAAAATCAAGTTGAGCTTAGGATTGTCGAAAAAAGCCGGAGAATCGAATGAGATGCTGGAGAGCTCTAGAATAATGTTTGGCGATGGGGAATATGAGGGTAAGAGTGGGAAGAGGAAAAGGGAAGGTAGTCCATCAACAAAGAATGCATCAGTGTTGGATGAGTTGATGAAGGAGGAAGATAATGCGAAGGAGAAGATCAATAGGAAAGATTATTGGTTGTTTGAGGGGATTATTGTGAAGGTTATGAGTAAAGCATTGGCAGATAAAGGGTATTATAAGAACTAGTATAACCCCCGCCCAGATGGACGGGGATTTGGTAGGTAATGAGAAAATAAATTGAGAAAACCGCCGATGTTTGGCAACGAACTTCTAATATCCATAGCGTAATTTGGCTTGCGCAATTCCAATCGAGATATGAATATACGTAAAAAAAAAAATAACGATGAGCATAAAGCCAAAAAGTCATGGACATACAATCACCCAAATCCAATTTATCTAGATTACTAACCTTTTAATTCAAGCAAAACAATAGGGAACACCTCCTATCACTATCACCAAACAAACTTGCCCTCAAAGTGGGGAAGGGAAATGTGACAAAGGGCAAATATATGAGCAAGTCCCACAAGAGCCAAATGCAGATTTTCGGCCAAAACCTGACCCTAGTTGTTAGAGGCTATTCTGAAGAATTGGAAAGTACTTTTCTCTAGCACAAGAGGCGCTGCCACCGATTCAGCCAAATCGCTGCCACCGAAGTCTACAACGACTACATCGCCAATCGCCATCATGTTTGCATGAATTCTACTCAGTGGGCTACGTTGACGGAGTTCGTCATGTATTTGCGCAGGACTGGAATGTGTAAGGTTGGGGAGACCCTTTATAACTTATATCGAACGAGATACAGAGACCCTATTTAAGGAGAAGATGAAAAATAAGGGGACCAAGGCGAATATTGTGGAAGAGAAGTGTAATGACCCGATTAAGTTATTATTTGGACGAGGTATTTTATTTAGTAGTTTTTTTAGCAGCCAATTCCGGAAGGGGCCCAAATGGATGTTTTATAGTTGATCTGGGGCATTTTTCAGATTTCAGACAGAGTGGTAGAAAAGGGGAGAGCTGATCGAGTGAGGGGTAAGGGGAAGATTTTGGACTTGCTCTGGTCACCGCATTCTCTTGGAGATTTCTCAATCGGTTGTTGGTAAGTGATTCTCCTCGCTCTCCTCTCCATATTGATATTTATTTCTTTTAGATTGGTGTTGATTGGAGAAGATTTTGATTTTAGGGTTCGTGGTGGATTTTGATGCGTTTTGGACGAAATGGAGATTGGAATCGTCAGAATGAAGGCCAAAAATCATTCAAGACATTGAGGCAAGGGATATGCTTGTAATTTCTTACGTGTTGGGGTGTTCGGGGATGGTTTTCCGGCGAGTTTCGCACCAAAAAATGGCCGAACAGCCGTTCGGGTGCAGAGCGCCCACTCGGAGGCGAGGACCGCGCGTCCAGCGCATGGGTCCCGACAGGGCACGCATAGGCGGCGCGTGGGCACGGCATGGGTCCAGTTTGTTTTCTTAGGTTACATTCAAGCTTAAGATTTTATGGTCATGGTCAGGCTCCATTCAAGTAATGATGTGGAATCCATTGTTTATGCTTTAAAGGAACTTGAAATCAAATATGTGTTTAGAGAGCGATGTAATAAGATAATTGACAGCTGCAAAAAATATCGATCACCGAATGTTCTTAGGTAATTATTGTTTCACTTCTTTTTAGTTGGCAATATGTAGTTGTCTTTAATTGAAATTGAATTTTTTTTTTTTTATTTTGGGCCAGTATGTGAAATCAAATGATAGTTATTTTGGACAATCTGGATTGGTAGTTGTTGAACCAAACTACAAAGACTTGCATGAATAGTAAATATAAAATCTAGGGAATTGTTATTCTAATTAGAGTGGTTCTCTTTATCACTTTTAAATTCTTTTATGTTAGCATACTTCTAAACTCACTAGTACTTCATAACTTCAGTTTTGGTGTTAATGTTTCTTCCTCCTCACTCATGTACATATACAATTCATGTTAGTGTTTGATAATTTGGTTTAATAATAATAAATATAGATTGTCCAATATAACTGTCAATTGATTTCTCCTACTTCAATATATTTGTCCAAAATAAATAAATTCAATTTAAATTAAAGACAACTGCACATCACTAAAAAGCACTGATACGAAATGATAGTTACCTAACAACATTCGGGTGTTCGAGATTTTTTAAAACTACCGGTTCTCTCATTCCCCTTGGTTGCAAGCTCTCCAAACTCATTTTCAATTTCAAGTTTCTTTAAAGTATAAACAGTGGATTGTGGATTCTGCATCATTATCTGAACGGAGTCCGACCATAAAAAACTTCTTTAAAGCTTGAATGAAACCTAAGAAAACAAGCATTGAAAACGTAAAAAAAGTTAGAGAAATAATAATTCAGATAAACAAGCAGATTAAAACCCCATCTTCCATCGCGAAACTGCAAAAGATGAAGTGAAGGGACTTTTATGGTTAAGGGAAAGCTTTGACAATTCTGAAACTTTGGATGAGGGTCAACAAAACTCCAGCAGCAGGCAATCCAACAATTATTAGGCCATCTTCAGTAATAAACTATATTTTCCAGTCAACTCTACTTTATTATTCAGTCCAATTTACAATTTTTCACTTTTTATTTGCAACAATCAACTCTAAAATTTCCTCTATTTAAGAATATTCTTTTTGATTCCTTTTATTACTATTCATTTAAATTTTATTTATCAAATTAATATATTGTGTGTATTTAAATTTAGTAATTAAAGTTTTAGTAAAATACATTTTTTCTTTTTAATTACTATTTTACATTTATTTTAAATTTGCTAACGACCCTATGCCTATGGTATATTCTATATCGGCCGGCTTAAAGACAGTTTAATTAAATTGGGGGAAACCATCATCTCTATCCGAATTCATTCGTTGAACTACCCTTCTTAGCATTAATAAAAAGAAAAGAAAAAGGGCACGGCAGGTTCGGCGTCTACTACAAAAGAGAGAATCAATTTAAGTTTAACCACACCTTTGCTAGCCAGCGAGCTACCAACTCTAAAAATAAAAAATAAAAAAATAAAAAATAAAAAAAAATCCTTCTATAGATCTTCATCTATTAAAAAAGATTGATAATCTTAATAAAAAATCATAAAAAAGAAATCAAAGTAATTTGGTCCCGTGCATCTAGCATTATACCCCGTGGAGGAGGGAAGTATATGTTTGGGGGGGCCATGGCCCCCTCAAAATTTTGAGATTTATTAGGTATTGTAATGTTAAAAATAAATTATATATTGTACTAATAGTGGAAAAAAAATGAAAATTTGTTTGTGCCCTCTCAAATTTTGGTATTAATTGCCATAAAATTAAAACTTGAGATATTTTATTTTATACCTTAAAAATTATACTACCTTAATTTGTCTAGGTTTATTTTATAAGATATAAAATAAAAATATCTAAGAATCTTTATATTCATCATACTTTCTTCTTCTTTATATTTTTCGCTCTATTTCCATCCCAATTTGAGACTTCTCATATTGTTGATGCTCTGACGCACAAGTAAAATTTCTTAATCTCACTTCTAAATCACATTATATTTAATTTTTTTTAATATATATTGTTATATTTAAATTTTAATGTGCATATGTGTATTACCAGTGAATAATGACCATTATTTTCAGTATTTGTGTCATATAGAGTGTTGTTTATGTTTGATTCTATACATTATTTTTGGATGGCTTTCGCAATATTGTTTATGTACAAAACACAAATTGTTGCAACTTATTTTATTAAAGAATAGTGAGTATTCATTATCCTTGCACTTTAATATACCATGAAGACAACTAATAGGAAAATTATTATAAATGCTCTCTACCTCTAGACTCTAGTATAGAACTTAGTCATAATTGAAGTATATTTTTTTGGGTAGGGTGACGCACAAGCGTCGGCTAAAGAAAAGACTAAAAAAAACTACAAGAAATGGAAGAAAAGAAACAACTAGTATCGCGGGAACAAAGTGCCCACCGCATCCGCATAAAGTAAATCCCGGGTGGAGTTCGGGGGAAACGCCCAGGTGGTGAAGAAGTCCTCAGCCTGAGCTCCAATCTCAGCCAGTCCATCAGCCACAGAGTTCCCTTCCCGGAGGGTGTGGAACCATCTAATACCAGGAAGATCATGAAGAAGTTTCTCAATATTCTTGAGCACTGGGAAGAAAATATGCCGAGAGCAAGGCACTTGCTTGATAAGCCGAAGGGCCTCCCCAGAGTCGGAATAACAATGAGCATTAGAGATACCAAGGTCCATAAGACGCTTCATGCCATTTAGAATGCCATGGAGCTCCGCCTCTAAGTTTAAAGCAACTCCAATAGAGCCATAAAATGCATCCAACCATTTACCAGAAAAATCCCGGAGAACTCCACCAAAACTGGCCAGCCCCGGGTTCCCGCAAGAACTCCCATCCACGTGAAGAATAAATCCCATATAGCGATGAGGATTCCATGAAACAAGATGGACTGTACGAGACTTCAACATCCTCCTACAAGCCCTATCAAAAACCTCTCCAAGGTATAAAACCCTTCAAACAGTGGCATGAATATTAATTTCTATGCCACGCATGCAGAAAGCATTGCGGGACATCCAGATACTCCATATGGCCGCCCACTGTAGACCCGACCAACGACGGCTCTTACAGCGAAGGTAAGAAGCCACACTGCCACTCAGCCAATTCCAAGATCCCCCCGGCAGACCATCAATCTGGCGCCATACTTGAACCGTCCACGGACAGTGAAAGAACAAATGCTCAGTGCTTTCAATTGACGTCCCACAAATGCTACAGGCGGAAGAGTTGGTAACACCTCGGGCAACCCTGAGCTGGTTTGAAGGGATCGAGTCATTCACCAATAGCCACATAAGGAGGCGTAGCTTCTCCGGTCCCAGGATTTTCCACACCCATGCCGGATCCCTATCCGGTTGCAACCCACGTTGGTTGATGATCCACGCGTACCCCGTGCTGACCGAGTAGACCCCAGAGCTAGACCCCATCCAGCAATAGATATCAGGAGCATCCTCATGCAACAAAAGAGGCCCAAAGGCACGGCCTTCCTGTTTGATGTCCTCGGTAATGGGTGTGAACATGTCGTCCCATCGCCACCGGCCATTAACAAAAAAATCTTTGATCCTCAAATTTGACTCCGAAGTGTAAACATATGACACACGAGGCGCAATGGGTCCACCTTGAAGCCAAGATGATGACCATGCAGTACTCTCGCCATTACTAACTCTCAACCTGAACCCGTTGGCGAAGATCGGGGCCACCTTGGGCAATGCACGGTAGATGGGGGATGCACGCGACTTGCTCAACAATTGGCCATTGCTCAACAATCAGCTTAATCCGTGCACCATACTCATTAATGACCGAGCATTGTATAAGCTTTCGTTTAACGCTTTCTGTAATTTCCATTTCATTTATTGCTTTTGTTCAATTCGCGTAATTTTTCAATTCATTTAATACAAGCATTCTTTTCTAGTTCTTAATTTCTTTAATTTCACTTGCCTCCTTTCAATTTCGTTTGCCTCCTATCAATTCAATTGCCTCC
The DNA here is from genome assembly GCA_030278955.1 of Hygrophila difformis. NCBI lineage: Eukaryota > Viridiplantae > Streptophyta > Magnoliopsida > Lamiales > Acanthaceae > Hygrophila > Hygrophila difformis. The sequence goes on along the minus strand of JAOANR010000001.1, from coordinate 43,456,907 downwards.
CTTCAATTTCGTTTGCGTCCCTTTCATCTCGTTTGCCTCCCTTCCATATAATTTTTCCGATACAACAAATTGGCACGCCCAGTGGGACTCGAGTGGAAAACCATATCTGCTTAGGGTTTATACTTCTCAGATCTAGAAGATTAGTAACAGATCTTATTCAGAAATTCAAAGAGATGTCTCTCCAAGAGGAGACTTCTACCAGGACACCTACTGCAGATGACGCCGATAATGCAACGGAGAATATGGAGCAACAAGAGATTACGCAAACCCCTACGGTCTCCAAACAATTGCGGCTATCGATAACAAAATCGATGGCCGAGTTCATGCCTGAACTTACCAAGCACATCATGGAGGCATTGCGGCCTGCAATGGCTGATCTAATCGACAAAGTATGTAGTTCCATTCATCTTCAACAAGATGGAACTAATCTTATAAACGGAACAAGCGCGCCGCCCAATCTCCCATCTCCTAGGCCATCAGGTGGCCAACAGAGGACTTTGGAGGCTACATCTTGCCAGCCGCCATATTCAGAATTTGGTGGTCTGTCTAATCCTGCCTCCGTACTAGCAGCACCTAGCTTTTGCCAAGTTTAACGTGCGTGGTACCTCCGATGTTGATCTACGCCTCACCAACGACCAATGGTTGCAGCCACGTCAAGCGGGCCTCTTGTGCCGAAATGCCTACAGTGCTGTATGCGGTGAATTTCTCGGATGTACCAGCACCGATGCCAAACCCTAGTTGGACACCTCCAACGCTAGGGGGACAGTCACCACCGCCATAGTTTATGGTCGTGACATCTACTATATCGCCTACACCATTCATGCCTCCTACGCAGGCACTAGAGGTGTCACCCGAACTGCTAGCGGATATGATGCTACGGCACTTTGGGATCCAGTTGAGGCAGATGGAGCGGCTCACTTACAGGAAATCATATCCTGACTGGGTGGATACTATGCAGCCCTATCCGAGAGGGTTCAAGATGCCCGAGTTCACTATGTTTTCGGGGGATGATGGAAAGTCCACCGTAGAACATCTGGGTAGATTCACCACACATTGTGGTGAAATGGCGACCAACGATTGGTTGAAATTGAGGTTGTTCAGTACATCTCTTACTGGCCTGCCTTCGCTTGGTACTTATCCTTGCGGCCAAACTCAATCCAGAATTGGGCCGATCTGGAGAGAGCTTTCCACGATAGGTTCTACACTCCATTAACACAGGTTAGTTTGGCAGATCTAACTAATGCTAAACAAGTCCTAGATGAAGCAGCGACAACATTTATAAATCGATTACAAACACTTAAGAGTCAATGCACGATGGTTGTCCCTGATAGAGAAATAGCCAACATTGCAGTGGCAAATATCTCGCAAAAGTAATATGAATATTTAATTGTGCAGGACTCCACTAACCTTGCCCAGCTGGCCGAAATAGCAGCTCGCTTGGAAAAGTTCATTGAGGAACAAGATGAGAAGCGTCTACCTACGTACAGGACTTATTTCAAAGAAATAAAACCCAGTAAAGAGGAAGACGAACCAAGGGTGGTGACTGCCACATTAACCCTTGGTGGAAACAACCCTGGCCTAGAACGCCATCAACAACGGCCTTGGAGGCCGGGTAGTTGATGACTGAGTAACGTCGGTCGATAGCCCTAGTCCGTGATATGCCTACGAGAATTGCGACTGGCGGCTGGAGATTGAAGGCTATGGCCTACGGTGGCTATGAAATGCCAAAATGACAAATAGGGAAGTTGTGGATTCCCAAAATGGCAATTAAGGTGGCCGCGGATTCCCAAAATGGCAACTAGGGTGGCAAAGTATTCCCAAAATGGCAGCTAGGGTGGCAAATGTTTCCCAAAATGGAAGGGTACTATATGGCTATGGATTCCAAAAATGGCAGGGCACTATGTGGCTGCGATTCCCAAAATGACAGCTATTGAGGCTACGAGAATGCCCGAGGGGCTACGAATATGCCCAAGTGGCTACAGAGGTGGCCAAGTTGTACGCAGGTGTCCAAGGAGCTACAGAGGTGGCCAAGGCCCTAGAAGATGTCCGCAGGCAATGGGAGGCGACACACAAAGCTGCGGACGAGGATCCAGGCGCCGATGGGAGGCAAGTCTCAAAGCTGCAGACGAAGCTCCGGGTGCCGACGGGAGGCAAGTCACAGAGCTCCGGACGAGGCTCCGGGCGCCGATGGGAGGCAAGTCACAAAGCTGTGGACAAAGCTCCGGGAAGGAAGTCACAAAGCTGCGGACGAAGCTCAAGGAGGCAAGAGACAAAGCTCGGGATGAGGCGTCGAGGGGAGGCAAGTCACAAAGCTGCAAACGACGCCGGGCGCCACGGGAAGCAAGACACAAAGCTGCGAACGAAGCTCCAGGCGCGGACGGGAGGCAAGACACAAGCTCCACGAAGCTCCATGCAAGAGTAGGGCGACAAACCAGATGCGGCCAAGATGGGCGGCTACATAGAGGCTAGGGCGGCTGACTGAAACTTTTGACAAGTTTCGTTGAACACGAGTATTTATTATTAAAACAGGTTTTGTTTATTGCTCGAGGATTAAAAAGGAAAAAGTTATGATTTGCGGGAAAGGGTTTAAGGATATATTAAGATTTCCCTTTTTATTACTCGTGTGGGGTCTTTTGATTTCAAACGGCGTTGTGGTCCTTCTTGCCATGAAACTTTTGACAAGTATCACGGTGCAACCGGGATTGACCTTTAGTCTGTCACCCTGAAAGTCCCTGGTATCTGCATCATGATGCTTCTCTTAATTTCATGTCAAGAAGATACCTGCCATGAAACTTTTGACATCTTCCCAATGCATGAGTATTTTCTAAAATGTTGTCTTTTTATTTACTCGTGTCAAGAAACCTGTGCCCCCGAAAGCGCACGGTGTCAAAAATTGCAGTAATTTATAGAAAGTACCGGATCGTTCACTGGAGGATGTGCGATGGAAGCAGGGCCCACGTCGTTTACTAAGATTTTCCACTCGGTTACTCGATTCAAGTTTTTGCAAGGGTTTCTAACAACTATTCGACAGAATTTAAATCCAGATCATGAAAGCAGTAAAAATTATTTTACAAAGCATGATAAAATTCTATTCTAAGAAAGCGATAAAGTTATTCTAAGGAAGCAGATAAAATGAGACAGAAGGGACAGGGGGAAATAATAAAGATTGGACAAGATTCAGATGAAACACAATTAAACTTCTAATTTTTATACACAGATCTTAGCTTGGGATAATTCTCCAGTTAGCTAACTCTCATGCTCTCTATACCATGTTCCCTTTAACAGACAGGTACTTACAGTAAGAGTTTACATGCTCTTAAGACAACAAAATCTAAGATACCACAGACTTGTAACTCCCTTCACGGGCCTTGTTCACAGGCCTTTGTGAAATTATATTATTTATCTGTGGTGGATAAGCAACACCTAACATATCATTAGTTGATATGCCAAGTACTCCTATCATTCCCCCATGTCACACCCAAAGTTTCAAATCAACCCCCAAACCCTTCCATAACTCTCAAACCTTTTAACAGATGGACAGCCCCTAATTCTTCCGAGTGACCTCTATGAAAGCATTTAAAAGAAAGCAGTAAAGAAAGCAGTAAAGAAAGCATTTAAAATCCTATCACTCGGAAGTCTTAAAAAGCATCTCTTTCCGTTAGTGTAAAAGAGCCCCTGGTTTTGGTGACCAGATGCAGATCAAGAACCCCCAAGATATCCATAAGCCACAGGGCTTACAACATCTGGGTAGTTATGAGATACAAACTAAATGAAACGGATCCATAAATGAACCTATTCCGGATGTACTCACTCAAGACTCGATTCTAGACTTTGGCAGAAGAAGATAGTAGTCGAAGGAATACTCAACCCTATCTTAGAAATTAACCAAGGCCTATATGTTGTTCCTCTAGTATTATTTATTACACCTTATCCATACCCAAGTGGGTATTGATTCAATGCAATATCTAATATAAGATTTCCAACACACAACAATTTTGAGAAACAATGGATATTTGAAAATCATTCCCAAGACAGGTACTAAACTCTCAATTAAAACACAGATCCTTTCAGTCTAGATGAGACCTAATCGCTGACTCTGCTTCTAAGTTCTCAAAATCAACCCCCAATAGAATATGAATTAGTCATAACTGTTGAATTTATCCCTTGCTCAGATCCAGATTTTATAAAGGAATTTTTGTTGGAAATTTATTATGCAACATCTGATTTAAATCAAGACTTCTATGTCCAAGGGGAAGGATCCCCAAAATAGTGATATGACTGGAACATCTACATAATAGTAACATGCGTACAGGTATATGAAAAGGAAAATGAAACACCCCAAAATATATGGTGGGGTTAGACAGAATGCGAAACACAAAGGTGGATTAGCCTGAGATGAGAAGAAATTGGCTAAAAGAGTGCCAGAAACAATTGGGGTTATCCGAACGGCAAACATCTGCTATCTGGTTCCCAGGTATTCCAGAGGGAATGAAATTAGACGGTAAGGATTCCTTACTGATAGTGATCACTATCAACAAGAGTCTTACTGTCTATGAATGAGGAAAAACCTACATGGTTTCTTACTATTGTATTATTACGATAGTGTTGATCGACACTGTCTAATATTACCATAGCTTGAAATTCAGGTTTAAAATTAAGATAAAGAAAAAGAAAACTGTATCTGATTAGGAATTGGCTGAGTGGCTAGTCGTATCTCGGTGAAGAGACCTTTCTCCGTATCTTCCACCAATCTCTAATCAGACCATGCAAAATAACAAGTAATAATTAATACACAGAAGACGAGCTAGTCGAATCCCTATGAAGGGACCTTTCACCAACATTGATCTGTGATATTTCTCATCACCCATTCATACACACAATGAAAGAGAAAATATGAAATTAAGAAAATGTTTTTGGTTTTGTGTGGGTATTAAGCACACAATAAATGGACACTAATGGGCTGAAATGTGTAATGGATAAAAGTAGATGAAATGGGCCTAGGCCCAATGCACCCATGCAACTTACACAAATCATGAAAAAAAAATGTTTATGGAGTTTTCAAAATAAGAGGATAGTTCAATTCGAGTTATTGGGGTAATTCGAATTGAGAATGCATGAGGAATGAAGTATGGCCTCACCCAATTAATCCTTGCAAAGGAATGAGACATCATCTAATTCTAATTGTTATCCAATTCGAATTAATTCGAATTGGACAACTCGAGTTGGCAACATCCTTTCCTTGCTCAAATTGACTAAGGCATTTACCTCAATGAAAAGGGTGAGTTCGAATTGTCCATGCAATTCGAATTAATTCGAATTGGACAATTCGAATTGGGTGAAAACAGAAAAAAAATACTAAGGCATGAGGGGATGGAAATGGAAACAATGTGGTTTTCAAGCCAATTCGAATTGTTGAGCAATTCGAATTAATTCGAATTGGATAATTCGAATTGGTTGGAAACCTCATGAAGGAAAATATTTTTGGTGTGCAATTCGAATTATTTGGGCAATTCGAATTAATTCGGATTGCCTCAATTCAAATTGCACACTTTTTCTCATACAATTTTTATGTCTCACAAGTATGGGTTAGGTATACACTGTGCGAGTAATGATGGGTTTAGATTCACCAAATCCTTCATTTCCCATCAGTGTCACTTCACAGCCACCCTAGTGAGATTTTTCAAAATAAAAATAAACACATGTCCAGTGGGTATTGATTGGATTCAACCTTATTGCTACAAACACAAGATTTAAAGGTTAAAAACCCTAAAACTCTAAATATCTAAGAACTACAAGCAAAAGATGCAAGAACAACTAGGTTATCTAAGCCAAGAAAACATAAATAAGACAGAATTGCAAGGCAAGAAAAGTAAATCTGAACAACATCTAGAAACAACTAAACCCTAAGAATACTTGTTTTGGAGCTCTAAGTATAAAATCAAACCAAAAACCCACCAAACATGCATTTATTGTGTTTGAATGTCAACTAGAACATAATAAATGTAACCTAGTTGAAACAAACAAACATTCTAAACATTTATTTCTAAGAAAGCATTAAAGAGTGCCAAAACATATGAATAACACCATTTCTGGAAATTTTTCTTGTATTGACACTTGAAAGCAAAATAAAGAACCCAAAACCATCATTGGTTTGAAGGCAAGGTTTGTTCTAACTAAAAAGCATGTAAAAATATGGAAATGGCTACTCTAATGGTTACACAAACTGCTTCTAAACTAAACTAAGATCAAAGCATATAAAAACTATACTACTTGCATGAAAAATAAACTAAACTAAACTAAACTACCTACCTAACCCTTAAGGGGTGTGGAACCTCCTGCTGTTCTTTTTGTTCCCAAGCTGATTTTTGGAATGTTCAACCTTTTATTTTGTTGTGGAAGGTCAGCTTTTATAGAAGAATTTTCGAAACCCTTGGCCCACCAGTGTTGTGCTCATGCTCCACAGCTTCATTTGAATGAGTTTTGAGTGAAGTTCGAATTATCTCAATCAATTCGAATTAATTCGAATTGTGGGATTTCTTCCTTGAGCTGGGATTGTGGCCTTCAGTTATCAATTCAAATTGTTGTGAATAATTCGAATTGGTCTTTTTCTCGAATTGGATGATGATTTCTGCTTGGCTTCCTTGCATCTGTTGGCAATTCGAATTGTTTGTGCCAATTCGAATTAATTCGAATTGGACAATTCGAATTGCATCTTCTCCTTGCCTGTGGTTTCCTTCTTCTTCATACCCCAATTCGAATTATTCAAGCCAATTCGAATTAATTCGAATTGGCCATAGTAATTCGAATTAGGTCTTCTGCATCCCTTCCCAACACTTAACCATTCGTTGCTCTCTTCATCAATTCGAATTGTATGCAATTCGAATTAATTCGAATTGCATAATTCGAATTGTGCTTCAACACTTAACCAATTTTCAGTTGTGGGATTTTCAATCTTTTTTCCCATCTTTTTGATTTTCTTGTGGGCTTCTTTTATTCTTTTGCCCATCTTTTCTTCCTTTTTCTTTTCTTTTTCATTTTTTCATGTTTTTGGATTTTTTCTAACACAAATACAATAAAAATTGTATATTTTGTGTCTTTTTATTACCGGCTCAATATTTTTACAAACTCGCATTAATCTGTCGAATTCAACTGCTTTCTTATTGAAATAAGATGGAAATACGATCAAAATGTCCGTCTCAGACACGGAAATGGATTGGAAATAATGGTCAATATTGGCCATTATCAACATCCTCACACTTAATACTGATCGTCCCCGAGCAGTCAGAGTCAGTGCTCCTGAGAGCTTGGACTCTGCATATTCAATCCATTTGCGTGGCCTCAAAAATTTCATTCTTTTTATATTGGGATAAGACAATCAAAATTACAAGTGTTAAGCTCTCTTGATTGCAGTGTTTAATGGAATGATACTTCTCACTTGAGTAGAATTTCAAACCAATCATTATTGTTAATTCTTCTTGAATATGTGTTTAGAAAATCTCATTGGCTTAATTCTTGAATTCAAGCATGACATGAACATTGATCAAATAAAGCAGAGCCTCACATATAGTAGAATCGGAAAGTTCTCTCACTCTCAGAATTGGCTTTTTATCATTAACGCTCATAATCAAATTCAATTAAATTCTCCCATAAGCTTGCAATTGGACCAACTCGCCACCTGCTCATTTCTTCAAATCAAGATCCCGAGGTCTTATTCAAGGTTATAACGGGGCATACGGTTGTAACTTTTGGTAGGAAAGGAAATTTATTGGGCTAAGAAGTGACACGACTCCATTCCATCATAACTTGGCACATTTTTATTTAAAATTTATGATCATCATTATTTCTTTCTTTTGTTTTCTTTTCTTTTGCATGACATTAGACTATGTCTAATTTGCTTTGTCATTTGCAATTTATTATTGTTGAATGGGACTCAACATATTTTTTTTTTGACTTGGTTTATGAATACCAATTGATATTTTTGATGATCATGAGTTACAATGCCTTGATGGAATGGCTCATGCACACTTGGGTTTGATTTCTTGGTCTTTTTGTAAGGCTAGGAATAATATAGAAGGCTTCAAAGAAAAATTAGGCTTAAAGGATCAAAGTGGTTAATCCTAAAGGGAAAATATTTTTGGGTTTGGATTTCAAACGAAGGCCAAAAATTTTGGTTTTCTAGGTGCCTCGATCATATGCTTGATTTCGGGAATATGGCATGGTCTTGAATCGGTCCCAATCGCAAGTTCTAGTGTCCTTTAATAGAGTTGATTTTCACACAACAAAGGAATAATGAGTAAAAGTGACTCATGGCTCAGATCTCACATGGTTTGGATTGATCATGTCATACCTTTATTCTTGAATTTAGCCTTTGAAAAATCCATTACAACCTATTCAATCAAATTCTCAAAATGAAAGTTCGTTTTCCTTCCAAGTGATCATATCATTTAATTTTTATAGCTCAAAACCTCAAGAATTTATATCATGCATATTTTTAATTGTTTTATCCCAATGTAATAGTTTGAAAATTCCATCATCAGCCTAAATTCAACATGTGAATTTAGGTGACAGATTTATGCTTGTTTTATGCCGGTTGTTTAATTGAAAGCAGTAAAGAGACACTGTGAAACATGCAAGCATGTCACAGTTTTGTTTTTGGTGTGACAGTCACTTATTCATCTTGGACTGTCACACATCTTTTTATGAATATTTTGAGAATTCAAAACGAAATTCTCTTTGTGGAAAGCAGTAAATACATCAATTACAATAGACTTCCATGCTATGGATAGGAAGTGTACTGCATGAATGGAGAATCTAATGCATGATGTTTACAATGGAGCTCACATGAATATGATCAATCTTGCTCAATCCTTCTTCTCCAAATGCTGTTTTGAAGATTCTGAATCATCTCTTGGAGGTGAGGGTAGCTTCCTGAGCAGGGTCTTCATCATTTCAGCCTGATTGTCGAACATTTTGGCTAGTCTGGCAAACACTGCTTCAAACATTTTTCTATTCTTTTCCTCGTTTTCTATCCTTTCCTGATGTTGCCTTGCCTCTCTTTCTGCCTGCCTCTCCTCTCTTTCAAGCATTTTCAACTTGAATTCCTCCTCCTTTTGGAAGTGTTTTTCTTGGGTCGACATGATGACGTCGGCCAAGGATTTGACACTCTACATCATTGACTCTCCCATTCGGCTCACAATTTCGATAGTCTGAGAATCAGCTGGAAATTGTGAGACATTTTGGCTTCTGTGAAAGGGTCTGACAGGATGTGCTCTTGATTGGCTCGGGGCGGAAACATCAGTTGCAGGATGACTTGGAGTGGGGGCAGGTTCTGTTGGTGTGACTGCAGCTTCTCCTGCTGAAGGTACCGCCTCAGTACGGTCCTTTTTCTTGCGTCCTTTGCGTCCAGCTGGTGTTGTCCTAGGAGTGTATCTGGATTGAGCGTCTGATTCTTCCGGCATAATGTATGTAACTGGGTTAGTTATCCTTGTCTTCGGGACTGGGATCGGCCGGCTCATATCAATGAGATCGCTCTCTGCGAAAACTGTTAGATCTACTCCTTGTGCTTCACAAATTCTCCTGATGAGGTTGGGATAGCATAAAGCGGTAGCCCTGCTGCCAGTGACTTTTGAAGTCATGACATGAAAGATTTGTTCCCCTACATTGATCTTCAATCCATGCCAAATCTTGGCAAAACCCTTCAGCATTCGGCCAGATGTTTCATGTGCATGGGGATTTGGCCTGATTTTTGACATGTAGAAGTCATATGATGGTTGAAACTCCAGCTTCAGGTGCTTTGCTTTGAAGGGGATTTCACCGGTGTAGCTTGCGGCAGTGAGGGATCTGGTGATGTTATCGTGATATTGCCTGTCGGCTGCCCTGCTTGCTCCCTTCTCAAAATGCTCCGATGTCGGGATTTCTGACCTCCAGTTGGGTGTGCCAAGAAAGTTGTTCAAGTATTCTCCGGAGATGTTTACATCAACCCCTCGCACCCAACTTGTTTTCCGTGCGACATCAATGTTGCAATAGAATTCCCGAACCACTTCTGCTATCCCAGGTTCAGCGTTATGCTTGAGGAACTCAGTCCATCCATGATTTTCCTTCAATGTGAGTAGCATTGGATGATCTATCATTTCGGGACTGAATCCTTTATCAGGGACAAATACTCCGCTTAGTGCCATGTATCGTCCCGCATTCTGTTCATTCCCGTTGAACCTCCTCATTATATCAGCATCATCCTTGATGCGGAATTTTCTGCACTTTTTGGTGGATACACCCAGCCTACCCCTTGAAGTTGAGTTGGCCCAATAATCCACCGATCGCACTGATCCGGCTGATTCTTGGGTTCCTTCAGTTCTTGCTTGTTCTCCATCAGAGTCCAAAATCTCTCTTGGTTGTTCCCTCTGCTCAATTTGCTCGCGCTGTTCTGATTCGATCTGCGTGTTTGGCTGTGGCTCTTCCTCATTTTGTTTCAATTCAGTTTCCTCACCTCCTTGAGCTGTTCCCTGCTCGTGCGAGGTATAAGGATCTTCAGGGAATACGGAGTTCAGGAAATCCTCAGAAAGATAGGGATCACCCATATTTTGGTATTCCCTTTGTGATGCCTCCACTTCCTTTCCGATGTTCAGATCATCGAATTCCTCCCCCATATTCTCTCCTTGTTCCACAGGGATGTTGAGATCATACTGAAGAATTTGCTGATATGTTCTGTTCTTGAAGATGTCATCCATGTTTTCCATATCTGCTTGCTTATCCCCACTGATGTTTTCAGCTCTCTCTGTTTCTTGCACTGTGGGTTGCGGTTGAGTAGCAGCTGCTACCATAGTCTGTGCAGCTATTTCGTTTAGATCGCTTGCAAGCTCAGCTGACTTCTTCTTTGACTCTTCAATTCTTTCATTGCTTTCTTGCACCATTTCCTCTAATTCCTCTGTAGGCTTCATTCCTTCCAATGCTTTCTCAACATCCGCTTCTGTGTCTTTTCTGTGAGCCGTGGATCTCTTCACTTGTTTCTCCTTATCTTTGGCCCATTCTGCTGGCTCAACTTTCACCTTGACAGGGACAATGTCGGTTCCGCTGATTATTTGACAATCATCGTCTCCGACATCGGCTTGTGTTTTTGTGTCATCTTTCTTCTTCCTCTCCAGCTCAGCGTGCAACCTTTCAGCAGCTTTTCTATTCTCCTCTTCCTCTCGGGCTTTCTTAATGTTTTTCTCCATTTCTGCTCTCTTGGCCTCTTCTTCTGCTTTCCTGCTCTCCTCCTCGGCAAGCTTGGCCATGTTTTCTTTCCTCAATCGATTTCTCTCAACTCTCTCAGCTTCCATTTTCTGCTTCCACTCCTCCGTTTCTTTTGCCATTTCGGTCTCAGCCTCTTCCTTCTCCCTTCTCGCTATTTCAGCTTGTCGGGCATCGTACTCGGCTTTCCTCTGTGCCTCCATCCTATCCATTTCAGCTTCCTCTTGAGCTATCCTTGCTGCTTCTGCATCAACATCCTCCTGGACTTTCTTTGCCAATTCTGCATCGGCTTGCTCTTGGGCCTTACGCAGCTGTTCTTCCTTGGAGATCTCAATAACTGGTTCTTTGCCCTTGTCTTTCGGCTTAGAGGGTTTTCCATAATATTTGGGCACAGGGGGAATGATTCTTGGCTGACTCGGAGGTTCTTGGATTTTGATTTGAGGCTCAGCAGATTTTTCAGGCTTTTCTTTATCTGCCAACCTTATCAGTTTTCTCTTCTTCTTAGGTGGTTCTGGTTCGGTTTCGGGCTGAGAGTGTTCAGATTCAGTGGGCCGAGGTTGCTCAGAGGTTGGGTCAACATAATCGTCGATGATTTGTTCTTCATCCTCAACATTCAGTCCAAATTCCGGACCTTTGATCTTCAGAAATTTCTTGATGAAGTCAGGCTCAGACATAGCTGTGAGTGACTGAGTCCACTTCAAAGTAAAGTATCTGCCTAGGACACCTTGGAATCCAGTATTGTACTCCAGGCGAGGCCGGTGTTCTTGACAATGTTTCAGACCCTCTGCATCCATTTCTCGTAGCAGGTCGAGAAACTTCTTTTTCATTTCTGCGTACAGGGTGTCCATGATGTCTGCTTCTTTTTCTTTTAAATGCTGCAAGTCCCGGACTGGTAAGATATTGAGAAATTCCAAACACTTGTTTTTACCCATGACTGAGACCTGTTTCCTCTTTTTTCCCATTCTATCCCATGTTCTGCTTTTAATCATTGCAATGCATTCATCTCTCAATAGTTTGAAATTGGGCATCCCCTTCATTGTAGCTTCTCGGGGCTCAACTGCTGGAATTCTTTCTGGTAAGAAGACTGGAATAATTCCCACATTTTCCGCAGGTATTACTACCCCTGGGTTTAATACAGATTGTCTGATGTCTTTTTCCCATTTTCCCCATGACACCATGTACTCTCCCCACAGCTGCCTAATTGCTCTTGTTTTCGCAATGATGGAATCCAACATTGGAGTGTGGTGGGCTTGTCCATAGTTCAGTACACCCTGGAGAGAATCCCGAAAGTTGTACGTCATTTCAGTATGCCGTTCCTTTGCACGCAATGTCAACCATAGTTGCTCCTCTGGTCCGCAGATAGTTCCGTTGTCAAACAATTCTTTCTTGTACATGAATGGGAAGGCCTCTGTCATGGAGAGCACACCAGTTGACGCCACTAGTTGTGGTGGAGGAGTCTTGGGAGCATAAAGCATTCTTACTTCCTTTGAGATGGGTGGTTGGATGAGGACTGGATCAAAAGCAGCTGCTCTCTTATCTCCAAAATGAGCTTCAAGCATTCTGTTCCACATGGCTTTCTGCTGTCTCATCCTCCAAACCATTCGCTCATAGTGGACTTTTGGTTCTTCGAACCTCTGATCATATCGTGCTTCCTCAAATTCTTGATTCCAGAAGTTCCATACGTGTTGACAGAAATCCCTTTCGAGACCCCTGACTTTTTCGTGTCTGTCTGCTTCTGGAATGGCATTCCACCAATGATCCTTTATCTCGAACCTCCATTCGATCTGGTGGTCCATGTTTAAAGTGAACTCGTCCCGTATGGCCACCCTATTAGCTTCTATCTCCTTCTTCATCCTTTCGATGTCTAGGAAGGCAAGATCTGGAGTGGTCGTTGGAAGAGCCATTATGGAGTCAATGATGTATTGGTCCCTGAAGAGGAGAAGTTGATACTATTTTTAGCAAATTTTTGGATAAAAATTTTTCAAGTTGAAAATCAACATCCTCACATTTTGAGCCATGCTCCAAATGTGAGTTAGTTGGTTTATCACTTGAACTTATGGAATGAAAAGAACATGGAGTTAGGTTATTAAATCTAACTCTTATTGAGAGAAATAAGGATATGGATCCTTAAGATTTTTCTCTTGGACTGAAAAACAGTCCAAGGCGTTTTTGGGTGGTCAAATGACCAAAAAGATAAAATTTCGTAGGCTATTGAGCTTACGAAGGAATTTTTGATTTTTTTATCACTTAGAAAGTGATTTGAATCATGTGAGATAGGGGAGATAAGAGATTAATGATGAAGAGCAAATGCAAGTGACAATTATGCAACTACTAGTATGTAACAATGGACCAATGAGAAATTGAAAATAAAAGGGCATGCATAACCACAAAAAGATAATTTTTGGATTTTTATGAAAAAGTGTTGACTTGTTTATTTAATGAAATTGGGGTGTAAGTGGTCCCCCATTTGGATTTTGTTTTGGAAAGTGGGTTTTTAAGGAATAGCACAAAACATTCCTTATGAATATTCCCCACTTGTTCCAAAGTGACAAAGATCAAACACTTTCAATACAAAGAACATCCTACTATTTGTCTTTTTATACATAAATGCCATGCCAAAAGTGTTGGAAAAATTTTGGCATGGTTTCGTCTGTACCATGTGTCCTGGATGTGCAAAAATCAACTTCTAGAGTTGAGTTTGCACTGTGTGGGCAACATGTACCCAAAAAAATACATTTATTACAGAATTACTCATATATCCTTATACATGCAAACACCAAAACAAACGAGAACAATTGATCCATCTATGCTACTGTAATGCAAAAAAAAAAAAAAAGAAAAATATCCACAGGACTCATGTTTTTCGGGCATGAGTTTATAGATAACATCATCATGCATTTTCAATCATCATCATCAAATATCTAAAAACAACACAGTGGAAAAACACAAATCACAGTGTTACCCCTTACTCACAGATTACCAAAAACACAAAGCAGTCACAAAATAAGCAGGGCAATAGAATAGCACCACAAAAATAACAGCAACCGAATTTTTCGAGGGTTTTGCAACCTTCATTTTCTAAATGAACAACCCTTAAGAACACAGAAACCTTCGAACCCTAAAAATGGCAGTTATGACAAAAACCCCTAGAAGTCTAGGTTCTGCCTAGTCAGTTTCTACTCTATTTTTGAACAGACCCAACGCACTCCGACCACTTTCCGACTCTATTCCGACCATCCCCAACATGGAAAACAACATACATTTTACTCCCAACCCGATTACGCACAGAATATGAAAAGACAAAACTGAAACTAAGAAAACCGAGTGCGAAAACACAAAAGAATAACTTACCCCCAACTCCCACTTGGATTGGACGAAGAAGACGCCATTTCCGACGAGTTTACACGGAGGAAAGATTGAAAAGTGCGACTGGTTTCGCGAGGAAGACGGTTTTCGCGAGAGAGAACTCGGGGGATTTTGGGAGAAGGAAAAGTGAAAGTGATGGAGGAAAGAGGGAAAACAAGGGTATATAAAGGGTTTGGAAGGGGCGTTCGAATTATTTCATCAATTCGAATTAATTCGAATTGATGGTTGCTGTGAGAGATGCGAGTTATTCAGGCCAATTCGAATTAATTCGAATTGGCTTGAATGATGGAGAAACAAAACAGGTTCGAATTATGAGATCAATTCGAATTAATTCGAATTGACTCACAATTCGAACTTGAGAGTGTGAGCAAAAATTCGCACAAGGCCTAAGTGAGCTAATTCGAATTGTTTTGGCCAATTCGAAGTAATTCGAATTGGCTTGAATAACTCGAATTGCTTACTTGCTGAGAAGAGTGCCTTTTGTATGCCAATTCGAATTATTCAGGTAATTCGAATTAATTCGAATTGCCTTATAATTCGAATTACAGTACTTGGCCAAATTATATCATCGAAAGTTTTTGCCTTGGGTGCCAATTCGAATTCTCATGGCAATTCGAATTAATTCGAATTGCCATAATAATTCGAACTAACTTATCCTAGAGTAAAAATTTCCAAGGCAAAATGTCTCCTGTGGTTTGTTTCAAACAATTCGAATTAATTCGAATTACTTTGAAGTGAAAATTAAACCACATTCAAGACTTAAGAAAGTTTGGTGTTCAAAAATTAATGTTCATAAAGATGAACTCAAACATATTTACACAGAAATATAATCTAAAACATATTGCTTGCATAAATTAGGTTGGGTTAACACTTCTATCTTATGAATTTATTCTGGACTTTAGATTTCTCTAATTTCCAAAATTCATTTTCATTAAATATAATGTTAACCCAACCGGGAACCTGGTTTTTGGAAGCTTTATCCTTCTTTTTGTTGGTTCCTCGAATTCCTGCAAAACAACAATAAAAAGAATTATTAGATTTTCTCCAAATATCAACATCCTCACATTTAGAGTCTCAGTACTCTAAATGTTCACTTGATTTTTTGGATACTTTTTCCCAATAAAAATAAATAAAGGGAGTAGTGATAGAATAAGGAAGTATATGTATAATATTTATTGAGCGTAGGCCGGTTCTGTCGTCTTTTGAGCTTCTTTTTCAGGATCGAACTGCCCAAGATACTCCTTCAATCTATGTCCATTCACCACCATCTCTCCTTTGTCAGTTCGGATTTTGACAGCCCCGCTTTCAAACACGTGCAGCACTTCGTAGGGCCCTTCCCATCTGGACTTAAGCTTTCCGGGGAACAGCTTTAACCTAGAATTGAATAACAAGACATTCTGGCCAACAAAGAAGCGTTTAGATTTAATACGACGATCGTGCAACTTCTGGGTCCGCTCTTTGTAAATCCTCGAGCTTTCATAAGCTTGCGCACGTATTTCCTCAATTTCATTGAGGTCCAACTTGCGCTTACTCTGAGCAACTCGTGGGTCAAAATTAAGCGTTTTTACGGCCCAGTAAGCTTTATGCTCTAGTTCTACGGGCAAATGACAGGCTTTTCCGAAGACGAGTCTGTATGGAGACATCCCTATGGGGGTCTTGAATGCAGTGCGGTATGCCCATAAAGCATCATTGAGCTTACGTGACCAATCTTTGCGGGTTATCCCTACAGTGGCCTCGAGTATGTGTTTGATTTCGCGATTGGATACTTCGACTTGGCCACTGGTTTGGGGATGATAGGGCGTGCCGATCTTGTGGAGAATCCCATTTTTGCTCATAAGATTTGCAAATGCTTTATTAACAAAATGGGTTCCTCCATCAGATATGATCACTCTGGGTACACCAAATCTATTGAAAATATTACTTTTCAAAAATTTAATGACCCGGTTGCCATCATTAGTTGGCAGTGCAATCGCCTCTACCCACTTGGAAACGTAATCGACAGCCACCAAGATGTAATGGTTCCCATCAGATGTTGGGAATGGCCCCATGAAGTCGATACCCCATACATCGAAAATCTCAAGGGTGAGAATTCCTTATTGAGGCATCTCATCCCTCTTGGAGATATTCCCTAATCTTTGGCATCTGTCGCAAGCTTTAACAAACGCTTTGCAATCCTCGTAGATGGTAGGCCAATAGAAACCACATTCGAGCACCTTATGAGCTGTTCGAGTGGGGCCATGGTGACGTCCATATTCCAATTCATGACATTTCTTAGCGATTTGATAAGCCTCGTACTCAGTTACACATCATCTAATAATCGAATCTGCACAATGCTTAAAAAGATAAGGATCTTCCCAAGAGTAGTTAACTACATCACGGTAGAACCTTGCTTTCTGGCTCTTGTTCTGAAATGGTGGGATTACTCCACATGCTAAAAAGTTAGCAATATCAGAAAACCACGGGCAAGCTTGATCATGAAGCTGCAAGGCAAACAATTGTTCGTCTGGAAAGTTCTCATTAACGGCTAGCTCATTTTTATCATTTTCTAGTCGAGACAAATGGTCAGCAGCACCATTGTCTCTACCTTTTCTATCTTTTATTACAATGTTGAACTCTTGCAACAAAAGCACCCACCTGATTAATCGAGGTTTGGCGTCTTGTTTGCTAAACAAGTATCTCAGTGCAGAGTGATCTGTGTATACTGTGGTTTTTGTACCAATAAGATATTGTCTGAATTTATCAAACGCAAAAACCACAGCATACATCTCTTTCTCCGTGGTGGTGTAGTTAATTTGGGCTTCATTCAGGGCATGACTTGCGTAATGAATTACACAATGCTTCCCTTCCTTATGTTGCCCAAGAACTGCACCCACGGCGAGATCACTTGCATCGCACATCACTTCGAAAGGCATTGACCAATCGGGTGGTTGCACTATTGGAGCAGAAATCAACATTTCTTTGAGCGTGTCAAAGGCTTGAACACACGCTTCATTTATTACAAAAGAATTTTCTTTACAAAGCAAATTAGTGAGCGGCTTGGCAATTTTAGAAAAGTCTTTAATGAACCTCCGGTAGAAACCGGCATGCCCCAAGAAACTCCTAACTGCTTTTATTGAATTAGGCAATGGAAGGTTGGAAATGACTGAGACCTTGGCCCTGTCGACTTCGATACCTGCGCGCGAGATGCGGTTACCCAACACTATTCCTTCGGTGACCATGAAATGGCATTTCTCCCAGTTCAAAACTAGATTAGTGTCCTCACATCTTTTCAAAATTTGTGCAAGGTTAGTCAAACATTCATCAAAAGTATCTCCATATACAGAGAAGTCATCCATGAAAACTTCAATGCATTTTTCGATAAATTCTGAGAAAATTGACATCATGCATCTTTGAAATGTGGCAGGCGCATTACAAAGTCCAAAAGGCATGCGCCTGTACGCAAAAGTTCCATATGGGCACGTGAATGTGGTCTTGTCGTGATCCTCGTTAGCTATTACAATCTGATTGTAGCCAGAGTACCCATCCAAACAGCAATAGTACTCCCTCCCGGCCAACCTCTCCAGCATCTGATCAATGAATGGCAAAGGGAAGTGGTCCTTTCTTGTAGCGGTATTGAGCTTCCGGTAGTCGATGCAAACTCTCCAACCGGTCACTGGACGTGTTGCCACTTCTTCTCCTTGCTCATTAGTTGTTACACAAATCCCCCCACGTTTCGGTACGACCTGCACTGGGCTAACCCATTTGCTATCAGATATAGGATAGATGATACCAGCATCTAAGAGCTTGATAACTTCTTTCCTTACCACTTCTTGCATATGGGGGTTCAGACGCCTTTGTGGTTGCCTTGAGGGCTTGTACTCCTCTTCCATTAAAATTCTGTGCATGCAAACAGAGGGGCTTATTCCTTTTATATCAGAAATGGTCCATCCGATTGCATGTATATGTTTCTTTAGAATGTCTACCAGAGCTTTTTCTTGTTCTTGTGTCAGCTTGGCTGACACAATTACCGGTAATCTTTTATGTTCAGCGAGAAAGACGTACTTAAGATTATCCGGGAGTATTTTAAGTTCAAGCTCTGGTGGACATTCAACGGAAGGCAGTAGTTTGCGAGAAATGGATGGGAGAGAGAGATCAGATTTACCTTCAGGATCCTGTGTCAGTACAGGATCCATTTCCTCCTCCGTGGTGCTTTCCTCTTCCTCCGGAATAAACTCAACCCCGTCGAATTCTTCAAGGTCCCCAGTGATAGGGTCCTCGAAGTGGACAGCATTGCAGCTCCTTGGTTGCTCCGCACCTTCAGGCTTCAGTACCTGCTTTGAAACTTTGTTTGGTTTATCAGTCACAGAGTCTATGCTCTCATCCTCACTCCTACCATCTATTACAGAAAATGTGGAACAAGCTTCCTCAGACGGAAACTTCTGCAGCTTTCCCATGTTGAAATTTAGCTCTTCTTCTCCGACTCGGAGCTTGATGTGATTTGATCGCGCATCTATGAGTGCACCACCTGTTGAGAGAAAGGGGCGGCCTAAGATCAGTGGCATCTCACAGTCTTCTTCTATGTCCAGAATGATGAAATCGACCGGGAAGAGTGTCCCTCCAGTTTTGACAATTACATCCTTCAGGATTCCGATTGGATGGGTAATTGATCGATCTTCCAGCTGTAATTTCATTGTGACCGGTTCGATCGTTCCTAGGCGAAGACGTTTTACCATGGCAAGTGGCATAACGTTGATGCTCGAACCCAGATCGCACCAATCCCTTTCCAACATTAGTTTTCCCAATGTGGACCGGCAGTGTAATGCACTCTGGATCTTCTTTCTTCTCCGGTAGCACTCTTTGGATAATGGCACTGCAACTGCTGTTCAAGATCACTACTTCCTCCTGCTCAATTTTTCTCCTCCCTGAAATCATTTCTTTAAGAAATTTAGCATAGACGGGCATTTCTGAAATCATTTCAACCAGTGGAATAGTGATCTCGACAGCTTTCAGTCTTTCTAGAAACTTTTTAAATTTTTCATTTTGTTCCTTATTTTTAAGACGTGCCGGGTATGGCACCCTTGGCATGTACTTATTATTATTAGTTTTTGGTGGTAAAGAGAAGGAAGTTGTACCTTCAACCCTACCCTTTTCAGCTTCCTGTGCAGCTTCAGCCTGCGAATTAGCTGCTTCTGATTTGTCTTTAACCAGTCCAATACCGTCTCCTCTTTCAATCCTTGCTCATTCTCCACCGGATCCTTTTCCTTCTCGGTCATCCTTCTTCCAAGTCCAGTATTTCCTTCTAAAGTCTTGCCTCCCCGCAATGTGATTGCTTTACACTGCGGGTTAGCTTCAGTATTGCTTGGAAGTGTTCCTTTCCCCCTGTTCTGCAGTTCCTTAGCCAATTGGGTGACTTGTGTCTCCACATTCTTGATTGATGACTGCAGTTGTTGGTTTATATCCTTTTGGTTGGCTATAAACTCGGTCATCAGATTCTCCAAACGAGATGGTGGCCTTTGGTTGTACTGCTGATTCTGATCAGGTTGGGATTGGAAACTCTGGAAATTTTGGGCTTGATTCTGATTAGGCCTCTGTTGGATTTGAGGTTGGAAATTCTGATTCTGATTTTGGAAATTCTGCACTCTCTGCTGCACGAATCCTTGGTTCTGAGGTCTGAAGTTTTGCTGTGGGTTTTGATTTACGAACTGGTTTGGCTGCAACAAATGCGCATTAAGTGCATTGTTGTTGGAGTAGGAGAGGTTGGGATGGCGATTCTGGTAGTTCCCAGCATAATTACAACTCTCGGTAGTGATCTGTTGGCATGTGTCAGTTGGATGAGGTCCCTGACACAGTCCACGGACAACTCCCGATTGCTGTGTCTGAACTTGGTTTGACGAGGCTCCTGCCTGGGAAGTGTCTACTCCCTTCCCTTTATCCTGGCCCAGCTGTATTGCAGCTACCTGTTCTTGCAGTTTTTCGAAATCTGTTTTACCTTCACTTACAGCAAACACTTTTCTCGGAGGATCCTCTTTCCTATCGTCTGTATTTAGGATGGATCTGTTGACTGACATCGTCTCAATCTTTTCCCAAGCTTGGTCCATAGGCAAGTGGAGTAGATGTCGTCCGCCTGCGGCGTCTAACATTGTTCTCCATGGATGTGTGAGTCCTCCGTAGAATTTCCTCAATTGCTCCCATGGTGCGTATCCGTGTTGGGGACATCGCCTGATGAGGCCCAAGAATCGTTCTTTCGCGTCATACAGTGACTCGTCTGGCTTCATTTTAAAATCTCCAATTTTCGCTCGTCCTTCCTCAATCTTTGATTCCGGAAAATATTTCAGCAAAAAGCTTTTCACCAAGTCTGCCCAAGTGCTCCTCTGATTTATAGGGACTGACTTGTACCAGTCCCTGTGATAATGGCCAAAAATGACCATTATTTTCAATCCATTTCCGTGTCTTAAACGGGCATTTGATCGCATTCCGGTCTTACATTAAGTAAGAAAGCAGTCGAATTGGACTAATTTATGCATAATTGTAAAAATAATAAGCTGGTGTGAAAAAGACATAAATATGTAATTTTATTACATATTTATGTTAGAAAAATCCAAAAACATGAGAAAAAGAAAAGGAAACAAAAAGATGGGAAAAAGATAGAAAAGCCCACAAAAAGAATATTTTCGGCCCATCTGGCCCAATCCAGCAGGCCCAGGAAGACCTTTGTCGCAGAAGCCCCTTGGCGCGATGACCTTTGTCGCGATGGCATGCTCCGCGACAAAGGCATGTTCCGCGACCAAGATGCACAAATAGAGACACAAGACCCAGTCGAGAAGCCTTGCCACATGCAGTGTGTTCCGCGACCAACTTGATGCTCCGAGACAAAGCTGTGATGTGTGTGATGTCTTAAGACACAATGGGCTAGAATCAAGGCCCATGGGCTTAGGGTTACACTTCTATAAATATGAGGTGTCTCCCATGAGCTAAGGGTTGGCCAGTAGAGAGATTGAAATTGTTGTAGAGCTCTTGCAGGCAAGCTTAGGAGTTCTTCCTTAGGTAGAGTAGTTTAGGTTTATTTTCATGTATTATTTAAGTTTTGCTCTTAGTTTAGCTTAGTTTAGTGTTTTACTGTTCACAGTTGCTTAGATAGCCATTTTTATACCATGTTTTGGTTTCTAAACTCTTGTTTTAGGGTTTGTAATACCCAAATCATGGGTATTAACAATACCTCTTCAATAATATGGGAAAACATTCATCATTTGTGTCCCAAATCATGAAATGGGTCTCACACCCCATGGATTTATGCTTTCTTTTTCATTTTGGGGTCATTTGACCCCCATTTTGTTATTTTTATGTTTACTGTTGGCATATTATGGATAATGTTGTGTGGATGTGTGATCAAACCCTAGATTAGGACTCCTGCTTTATTTTAATATTCTGCCCATCCTTGTTATTTTTGTTTAAGCATGTTCTTCTTTATTTTGAATGTTTCTTGCTTATTTTTAGCTTAGAATAGCTTTTTGATCTGAAATAGGGTGAGATCACGCTGTTTGCATGCCACTGTTCATTTCTGCTTTTTCTGATTTTTGTCCTGAACCACCTTGGGCGCCAACCGCCTTCTGGCGCGGAACCACGTTCCGCGACAAAATGGCTGTTCCGCGACCAAGGTGTTTCAAGACACTTGTCTCCATAATTTAAAACCCTTTGTCGCGGAATATCTTGTCGCGGAGCCACGTTCCGCGACAAAACTGTCCATGCATAGCGACAAAGGAGCCAAACTCTTGCATTTTGTCTTCATGGCTTCTTGTCGCGGAATCATCTTGTCGCGGAGCCACGTTCCGCGACAAAATCCCATTCTGAGACAGAAAAATTATGCCATGTTCCTTGATCTTTGAACACCTTGTCGCGGAACACCTTGTCGCGGAACCACGTTCCGCGACAAAATTTCCATGCATAGCGACAAGGGTTCAAATGCTTTAGGAATTTTCTGAAAACACTTTGTCGCGATGTCACTCTTGTCGCGGAACCACGTTCCGCGACAAAATCTCACATAGCGACAAAGAGGCGTTATGCTGCCAAAAATTCTAAAAACTTGTCGGGATGTCCATGTCGCGGATCTCGGTCCGCGACAAAATTTATGATATCGCGACAAGGGTTCCTCTCCCACTATTTAATCTCAAACAAATTTCATTCTCTCCCTATTTTATATTGCAACACTCACATCATAGCCCCACGGGTTAGGATGTAACATTCTGGAATTGCAATATAGGGTGTTATGCTGCCCAAATTTTGATTCTCCATTTGCATCACTTAACTGATTGAACCCTTGACTCATTAATGATTAAAGATTGAGATTAGCAATAATCAAACTTCAATAATCATCATGACTAAAGGACCCTTGTTCAATTGCCATTAAAACATTCTTGTATAAACAAAATCTCGATGGCTTAAACAGATAATCTGGACTGTAATTAATTATGGTAGGAAGGATTATTTAAGACCATCAATTGTGGACCCAATCCACAGCCTTGCATGAGAAACCAATGTCTCTCATACAAGGGATCTTCTTTTGTTTCTTATTTATTTTGTCTTTGTGTGTTGTGTGGAACCATTAGTAAAGAATACATCAGACTAATGTTGGCGGGTACTCCCTCATGGATAACTAGCTCGTATTCTGGGTATTAGTTACTAATTGTTATTTTGCATGGTCTGGATGGCTGTCAGTGGAAGCCTTGGCGGTTCGTCCATCCGGGGTTATAATAGCTGCTCGGCTGACTCCCATCCAGATACAGTTTTATTTTTATTATCTTAATTTCCAAACCTGAATCCCAATCCGTACTGGGAGTCAGTTGGCATCAGTCAATGCCAACTGATGATCATTATAGAAGGGAAGCATGTAGGTTTTTATCCGAATTCACAGACAGTGGAGGCCCAACTGGTGTTGACACCACCATTATAGGGTCTAAGCTGTCTAAATTCGCTCCATCCGAGTGATTAGGAAATTGGACAGTAGATGTTTACAGTTCACCTGATTATTCTGCCATTACTTTGGTCCCTTGACCACTTCATTCTGTGTTTCACCTTCTGTTTAGACCCGCATCTATATTTTGGGTCAATTAATTTTACACTTCCATATATCTTTATGCATGATAATATTATATACTATTGTGGTCTGTACTTATTTTGGGATCCTTCCCTTGGACAATAGAAGTCTAGATCTTAAACAGATATTGCTTTATAAATTTCCAACAAAAACCTCTTTATAAAATCCAGATCTGAGTAAGGGATAAATTCTTCAGTTATGACTAATTCATATTCTGTCAAGGGTTGTATTTTGGGGAATTAAGAAGCAGATTCAGCGATTAGGTCTCGCCTAGACTGAAAGGGTCTGTGTTTTAACTGAGAGTCTAGTACCTGACAGGGAATGACTTTCAAATCCATTATTTTCCAAAATTGCTGGTTGATGGAAATGTAAGATTAAGTGCTACACCGAGATGGGGTCCACTTGGATTCAAATACAGTGTAGTAAATAATCTTAGAGGAACATCATCCAGGCCTTGGTTATTTTCCAAGATAGGGTTGAGTTTTCTTTCAACTGCTATCCTCTTCTGCCAAAGCTTACTTTTGAGTCCTGAGTGAGTGCATCCGGAACGAACTAATTTATTTGTTCGTTTCATTAGTTTGTATCTCATAATCACCCGGAAGGAAGTGAACACACTAGTGGTTCACTGAGAGCCGGGAATTCTTGATCCATACTCCTTCATTCTGATGGGGAGCTGTCTTTTACTACCAGGGTCAGACTTTCAAAAACCTCCGAGTGATAGGATTTTAAATGCTTTCTTTACCGCTTTCTTTTAACCGCTTTCATTAGAGGTCACTCGGTTGTATTGAGAGTTGTGTAACTGCTACTAGGATTGACAGTTAAGGGATAGTTTAGGGCTTGATTCAAATCTTTGGGTGTGACATGGGAGAATGATAGTGGTACTTGGCATTTCAATAAATGATGTGTCGGGTGTTGCTTTTCCACCACAGATGAAGTAACACACCCAGGCCAGGGCAGTTACGAATCTATGGTATCTTAGAATTTGCGGTCTTAAGAACATGTAAACTCATATTGCAAGTACCTGTCTGTTAAAGGGAAAGCCTTATTGAGAGCATGAGAATTAGCTATCTGATAGAATTATCCCAAACAAAGATCTGCGTATGAAAATGGAAGTTTAATATTGCTGTATCTCACTCTTGTCCAATTTTCATTCTTTTCTTCCTGTCCTTTCTGTCTACATTGTGACGCAACTTCACGGTTGGCACAATGCACCTTTTCCCTGCTTTCGTAGATAATGTTTACTGCATTCCTAGAATAATTCTTATCCGCTTTCTAGAATAGATTTATTTGCTTTGTAGATTAATTTAACTGCTTTCAAGATCTAGTTTAAATTCCCGTCAGTAGATATTAATCATCTTTCAAACCTATTGAGCAATACGAATGGAAAATCTAGTAAAACGACGTGGGACCTGCTTCTATCGCACATCCTCCAGTGAACGATCCGGTCTTACTATAAATTACTGCAATTTTTGACACCGTGCGCTTTCGGGGGCACAGTTTCTTAACTACGAGCAATAAAAACATGATTACGTATAAATATATTCCTAATCACAACACCGCCATCATAAATTGGTTTCATTAAATAAAACCTAAGCCAGGATCACGAATTTTCGGAAAATACTCATGTGGTGGGAATTAGTCAAAAGTTTCATGGCAGGAAATCTTATGGCAAGAATTGATGAGAAGTATCATGGCATATTTGCCGGGGATCCTCAGTGTGACAGGCTGAAGGTCAACCTATCCCGGCTATGCCATGAGATTTGTCAACATTTCATGACAGAGAGGACCACAACGCCATTTGAAACCAAAGCACCATACTTGAGTAATAAAAAGACTAATAATCTTGATATATCCCTAAACCCTTTCCCGTGAATCATGACGCTTTTCATTTAATAAATCTGACCTGGTATATTTTAGAAAAAGCTCGTGTTAACGAAACTTGTCAAAAGTTTCATGGCGCCGTTGCCGGGGAGGATGCAGCGCCGTTTTAATTAGAGAATTACATTCCTCATTGCTCCTAGAGTAGCCTATACATATAATTATAGATATTCACCTTTAGAACCACTTCTAACCTGGGGATTGTACAGGTACTGTCATTATTGAAGCCGTTGTTCTATGCAAAGGAGGAAGCAGACGCCAGCCGAGATCCCGTTTAATTCAGAGATAGAAAAGACAGCTCGACGTCTTAAGGCGGAGACTAAACGAAGAAGGGAACGGGAACGACAGGCATTACTTTCGCCAAGCACCAGCAGCGATATTTCCGAAATGGCAAACCCTGACATCCCACCAATCATTCAACCCAATCCCCCACTTCACAACATTGAGGAAGACCCCGAAGATGCTGATCATGATGATTTGGATGATCCCCCTCCCCAGATCATACAAGGAGGTGGGAATCCACCAAACATGGAGCAGCAGCACTTCGAGGCACCCCCTCCCAACCCGAACCAAAACCCACCAAACAACCAAAACCAACCAAATCAGCAAAATTTCCCAAACCAACAGAATCAGCAATACCATAACCCCCATCAGAATCCCCCGAATCCGAATGATTTCAATGATCCGAAGAACTATTTCATGCCTCAGAACTACTACCCACAGCAGTACCAAGGCGGGCCCGAGAACAATCATCAAGCAGCAGCTGCTGCTGATTACATGCAGCCGATTTTAGAGCCATATCTGAACATTCCTGGACAAGCTCCATTCCTGGCCAGGAATTTCGAACTGAAACCGGCCCTAATCAATCTAGTCCAGAGCAACCAGTTTGCCGGAGCAAGTCATGAAGATCCCCATGATCACCTGCAAACCTTCCTAGAATTGTGTGACACGATCAAGAATCGTGATGTACCCACAAACACTATTCGACTAAGGCTATTCCCCTTCTCTCTGACAAGCGGAGCACGAACAGGGTACAAGTCACTGCCCGTAAATCAGAAGTCTACATGGGAAGATGTGATCAGAAACTTCCTAGCAAAATACTTCCCGGAGTCCAAGGTGGATGAATGCCGCTCCAAAATTGCGGAATTCAAGATGAAACCAGACGAGTCCTTGTATGATGCAAAGGAAAGATTCTTCAACCTGCTCAGGAAGTGTCCTCAACATGGCTTCCATGACTGGGAGAGACTGAGAAAGTTCTACAGTGGTCTGACCCCAGCATGGAAATCCATGCTTGATGCTGCCGGTGGTCAACATTTGCTCTACATACCGATGGACCAAGCCTGGGCAAAGATTGAAGCCATGAGTGTAAACCGTTCTGTTCTAACTGATGATGGTAATCTCACTCCCCCTCGTAGTTTATGTGCTGTAGGTACAGTAGAGAAGTCAGACATTGAAAAGCTTCAAGAGCAAGTGGCAGCGTTGTCTGTAAATCAAGGAGTTGGAAGTTCTGCGCAGGGACAGCAAACTGATGTGATCTGTGGACTGTGTCAAGGCGCTCATGCAACTGACACATGCGAGCAAGTCACAGCTGAGAGCTGTAACTATGCAGGAGCTTTTCCAAATAGACACCCGAATTTGTCTTATTCAAACAACAACGCCTTAAACTCACATCTCTTGAACAAGCCACAGCAACAACAGTTCAACCCTCAGCAGAACCAAGGATTCAATCAGAACAGGGGCCAACATTTTCAGAATCCAGGTTTCCAACCTCAGATCCAGCAGAGGCCACCTTAGAATTTCCAGAACTTTCAGCCCAATCAGAGTTTCCAGCCTCAGTTTGTCCCAAACCAAGGCCAGTGGAATCAGAATCAGCATCAAAATCAGAATCAGAATCAAAAGCCCCCTTCAAGGCTTGAGAATCTGATGACTGATTTCATCACTAGTCAGAAAGAGATCAACAATCAACTGCAGGCCTCCATCAGAAATGTGGAGACCCAAGTTACACAGATGGCTAATGAGATGCAGAAAAGGGACAAAGGAACATTGCCAAGCACTGCAGAAAAGAACCCGCAATGCAAGGCAATAACCTTGAAATCTGGAAGAGTACTAGCTGGACCAAAGGGAGCAGATACTGGAGCGGAATTTGAAGAAGATGATATTGTTGACAATGCTGGTAAGGAAGCTGATAATGGGAACGAAGTGGAAAAAGAGACAGCCGAATTGCAGACTGAAGCTGCGCCTGAAATGGCTGAAACAGATAAGGGTACAGGTGAAGGTACAACTTCCTCCCCTTCACCACCAAAAATTGCTAATAACAAGTACATGCCCAGGATTCCTTATCCTGCGCGGCTTAAAAATAAAGAACATGATCTTAAATTCAAGAAATTTCTGCAACGATTAAAGTCTGTAGAGATAACCATTCCTCTCACAGAAATGATTTCCGAAATGCCCATCTATGCTAAGTTCTTGAAAGAATTGATTTCAGGAAAAAGGCAGGTTGAGCAGGAAGAGGTAATTATTCTCAACAGCACATGCAGTGCCATCGTTCAGAGGAGAATGCCTGAAAAGAAAGAGGACCCCGGATGTTGCACACTTCCAGTACAATTCGGAAAGGCCAAAGTGAGTATGGGGCTTTGTGATTTAGGATCAAGCATCAATGTGATGCCACTAGCTATGGTTGTTCGCCTTAAGCTTGGAGAAATTCAACCGGTCAAGATGAGACTGCAACTTGCAGACAGATCGATCACTCAGCCCGTAGGAATCCTCAAGGATGTTGTGGTCAAAACCGGGCAGGTTCTTTTCCCGGTCGACTTCATCGTCCTCGACATTGAAGAGGATTCTGAAATGCCGCTTATCCTTGGACGCCCATTTCTAGCCACTGGTGGTGCACTGATTGACGCTAAATCCGGAAAAGTCACCTTAAGGGTCGATGGCGAGGAGATCATCTTTGATATGGAGAAATTGCAGAAATTTCCGAATGACAGTTCTTGTTTCTCATTTGAAAATGTAATAGTTAGGGAAGAGCCAGACTCTGAACTTGATTGTGAAATGATGCTGGATGAACTATCAAAGCAGGTACTGAAGCCTGCTGGCGTGGAGCACAAAGGATGCAAAGCCGTTCACTTCGCCGATCCCGAAACAGGGGATTTGGAGGAATTTGACGGCATCGACTTCCATGATGACGCCAACCAAGAGGAGGAAGAGGATCCTGTACTGATGCAGGATCCCGAAGGTAAATCTGTTCTCCCACTACCCATTTCTCGCAAACTACTCCCTTCCGTTGAATGTCCACCAGAGCTTGAACTTAAAACATTACCCGATCATCTCAAGTATGCGTTTCTCGCAGAACATAAAAAGTTACCCGTGATTGTTTCGGCTAAGCTCTCCCAAGAGCAAGAAAATGCTCTGGTGGTCGTTCTTAAGAAACATGTACATGCAATAGGTTGGACCATTTCTGATATAAAAGGAATAAGCCCTTCTATTTGCATGCACAGGATTCTAATGGAAGAAGAGTTTAAACCCTCCCGTCAACCTCAGAGGCGATTGAACCCCCTTATGCAGGAAGTGGTAAGGAAAGAAGTTATCAAGCTCTTAGATGCTGGTATAATTTATCCTATCTCTGATAGCAAATGGGTTAGCCCAGTGCAGGTCGTACCCAAACAAGGAGGGATGTGCATAACCAAGAATGAGCAAGGAGAAGAGGTTGCAACCAGGCCAGTGACCGGATGGAGAGTTTGTATCGATTACCGGAAGCTGAACGAGGCCACACGCAAGGACCATTTTCCATTGCCATTCATTGATCAGATGCTTGAGAGGTTGGCAGGGAGAGAGTTTTATTGCTTTTTGGATGGTTATTCTGGTTATAATCAGATTGTTATTTCTAGTGAAGACCATGATAAAACCACTTTTACTTGCCCGTACGGTACTTTTGCCTATCGACGGATGCCTTTTGGTTTGTGCAATGCACCTGCTACTTTTCAAAGATGCATGATGTCTATTTTCTCTGAATTTATCGAAAAATGCATTGAGGTCTTCATGGATGACTTCTCTGTGTATGGAGATACGTTCGAAGATTGTTTGACCAATCTTGCTAAGATTTTAAAGAGGTGTGAGGACACTAACTTGGTTTTAAATTGGGAAAAGTGCCATTTTATGGTCACTGAGGGCATAGTGTTAGGTCATCGCATTTCTCGTGCAGGCATTGAAGTTGATCCAGCCAAAGTTTCCATCATTTCAAATCTCCCTCTTCCTAACTCGATCAAATCAGTTAGGAGCTTCTTAGGGCATGCCGGTTTTTACCGACGATTCATTAAGGATTTCTCTAAAATTGCCAAGCCGCTCACTAATCTGCTTTGTAAAGAAAATCCTTTCTTAATAAATGAAGCGTGTGTCCAAGCCTTTGACACGCTCAAGAAGATGTTGGTTTCTGCACCGATAGTGCAACCACCCGATTGGTCACTGCCTTTCGAGGTAATGTGCGATGCTAGTGGTCTCGCCGTGGGCGCAGTTCTTGGACAACATAAGGATGGGAGACACTGCGTAATTCATTACGCGAGTCACGCCCTGAATGAAGCCCAAGTCAACTACACCACAACGGAGAAAGAGATGTATGCTGTAGTCTTCGCGTTTGACAAGTTCAGACAGTACCTGATAGGTACAAAGACCATAGTATACACTGATCATACAGCATTGAGATACTTGTTTAGCAAACAAGATGCAAAACCTCGATTAATCAGGTGGGTACTTCTGTTGCAAGAATTCGACATCATAATAAAAGATAGGTGAGGTCGAGATAATGGTGCTGCTGACCACTTATCTCGATTAGATAATGATAAAAAGGAAAAAGCCGTCAATGAAGATTTCCCGGACGAACAGTTGTTCGCGTTGCATCTGCATAATCAAGCTTGTCCATGGTTTTCCGACATCGCTAACTTCTTGGCATGCGGAGTAACCCCACAGTTTTCGAACTATCATCAGAGGAATAAGTTCAAACGAGATGTATTAAGTTACTTCTGGGAAGAACCTTATCTCTTCAAACACTGCCCTGATTTAATAATCAGGCGATGTGTGACCGAGCATGAAGCTTATCAAATTGTCAGAAAATGCCATGAATCAGAATATGGAGGTCACCATGGTCCCGCTCGAACGGCCCACAAGGTCCTCGAATGTGGATTTTATTGGCCTCACATCTATGAGGATTGCAGGACATTTGTTAAGGGCTGTGACAGATGCCAAAGATTAGGAAACATCTCCAAGAGGGATGAGATGCCTCAAAAGGGGATTCTCACACTTGAGATCTTTGATGTATGGGGCATTGACTTCATGGGACCGTTTCCACCATCTGGTGGAAACTACTATATCTTGGTAGCTGTCGATTACGTATCCAAATGGGTCGAGGCTGTCGCATTACCAACCAATGATGGTAGCCAAGTCATCAAGTTCCTCAAGAACAACATTTTCAGTCGATTTGGCGTACCTAGGGTGGTGATATCTGATGGAGGAACACACTTTATTAATAAAGGTTTTGAAACTTTAATGAGTAAAAATGGGATCCTCCATAAGATAGGCACGCCTTATCATCCCCAGACTAGTGGTCAAGTCGAAGTATCCAATCGCGAAATCAAACACATACTCGAAGCCACTGTCGGGATAACCCGTAAGGATTGGGCACGTAAGCTCAATGATGCTCTATGGGCATACCGCACAGCATATAAGACTCCCATCGGGATGTCTCCATATAGGCTGGTCTTCGGAAAAGCCTGTCATTTGCCTGTAGAGCTAGAGCATAAAGCTTACTGGGCCGTTAAAACGCTTAACTTCGATCCGAAAGTTGCTCAGAGCAAACGTAAGTTGGACCTCAATGAAATTGAGGAAATACGAGCGCAAGCTTATGAAAGCTCTCGAATTTACAAGGAGCGGACCCAAAAGTTACACGATCGCCGGATCAAACCTAAGTATTTTTATGTTGGTCAACATGTGTTATTGTTCAATACTAGGTTGAAGCTGTTCCCCGGAAAGCTCAAATCTAGATGGGAAGGACCACATGAAGTACTAGAGGTGTTCAAAAATGGAGCTGTCAGGATTCGAACTGGCAGGGGCGATATAGTGGTAAATGGACAACGATTAAAAGAGTACCTTGGACAGTTCGATCCGGAGAAAGAAAGCCAAGCAGTGGCAGACCCGGCCTACACTCAATAAGAAACAGCATTTAAAAACACAAAAATTTTAGTTTATATATATATATATATATTGTATATCTACAGTACTTATTTCATGACGAGCAAGTACCCAAAGATCAATTAAACATTTAGAGTACTAAGACTCTAAATGTGAGGATGTTGATATTTGGAGAAAATCTAATGCATTTCATTCATCTATCTTGCAGAAGTTCGGAACCCCCAAAAAGAGGAGCAGATAAGAGTAACATGGAAAAACCAGGTTCTTGGTTGGATTAGTTCTATAAATCTGAGAAAATGTTTTCGGGAATTGAAGAAATTCAATACCCGAAATAAAATTCACAGATAAAATGGAACTGACCCAACCTAATTTTATGCAAGTGGATTGTTTTAATTTTCAGCCCAGCATTTTGAATTTACTTGGACTAAATTTATGTAGCCCAAATCAAATAAAATGGACTCAGGCCCACATCACACTCGGGCCCAGTCCAAGAAAATTTGAAAATTCAAAAATTCTTTGTCGCGGAAGGTCCTTTGTCGCGATGTCATACATCGCGACCAGGCCCTGTTCCGCGACAAACTCCCTTTTCCTTCTTAACCATTCTCCGGTAATTGTCGCGATGCACCTTGTCGCGGAGCATGACTCCGCGACCAAGCCCTGCTCCGCGACATGATCTGCGTTGACCTTGTCTCCATACTGAGCTTTGTCGCGGTAGCCTTGTCGCGGAGCATGACTCCGCGACCAACCCTCAACTCCGCGACCTCTCTGATGTCGCTATGCCTTGTCGCGGAACCTTGTTCCGCGACAAAGTCTCGGATTCCGCGACAAAAGTTCAAGTATTTATACCCCCCCACCCCCTCCAGTTTCTTTTCACTTTCTCTTGTCATTTCAACTTCCCCCAACTTCTTCATCTTCTTTTCCCCCATTTTCCTCTCATCCGAACGAACACCACGTGTTCTTCGCACTCTTGCACTTCATTTCCAAGGGGAAGCTATGGACCGATTTCATGGACTCCTCCCAAACCTTGGACCCGTGCCTAGACCCGAGCCAAGGAGGAGAGGGTAAACCCTGTTTTCGCCATGTTCATAGCACCCATTCGGACCCTTTATTTTGTTTTTTTTTATTTTGTTGTGTTCTTGGTGTGGTGTGGTTAATGTGTGCATTTAACTTTAGAATTTTTGGAAGTGCTCTCGGTTATGAGCACTATTTTAAAACGTTGAGACCTCATTTTGAAACTGCTAATGGCGTTAAAACTGGTAAAGGTTTACAGATTTTTGAAGGTTTAAAACTGGAAAGAACAAACTGATGAACATTTGGGTATTGTTTTGAATATCTTGATGTTATTGGTTTGATTGATCCTGATGTGATGTGCACAGTGTTGAGTTGGTGTAATAAAAGAGGTAAGATCTTTTTGGGCACATTTGTTCCCATGTTAGAAATCTCATGGGAATAAATGTTTGTTTGTTTATGGAAACATAGTACAAACACCCAATAGGAAGCTTCCACTTTTAATAAAAGCAACTTTTAGAAAAAGACAAAAAGAGTTATTTTTGTTTAATGTTTGACTTGAGTCTTTTGTTCCCAATGGAACACTAGTGTGAGTAAGATAGCAGTACTTTTGTCACCCAACTGCTATCCTTTTCAAAAATCCAAAATGGGACCACTCACATCCCACCTTTGTTAAATAAAACAAGTCAACCATTTTTAAAATTAAAAACAATGTTTGCAAATTTTTGGATGCTTTAACTGTCCAACCAGTCCAAGCTATCCAGAAACAGCAGATCCGTTCCGCCACGTCTTCATTGCACATTCCAATATTCGAGCATTCCATTTCCATCTATCCATCTCATTCCACTTCCAACAAGTGTCTCGGACTTGTTTAATAAAACTGAAAACTTTTGGGCCCAATGGCCCATTAAAAAGATTTTAGGCCCAATGGCCAATTTTATTTTATTTTGGGCTCTTTAGCCCATTTAAAACCCAATATTATTTACATGTGCTTTAAATTAAAATTCAAGTCAGAAATTTAATAATCTCACATCTAGAGCAAAGCTCTAAATGTGAGGATGTTGGTTTCTGAACTTGAATAATTTCTGAAAATTACATAAAAATTGGATTCATCGCTTCTTATCTTTTCAGGGGTAATCCTCCCATTCCAGACCCTGCTCCAGAGGGAACCAAGTTGCTGGACTTACCGCTCGAACTCCTTGGTGAAATTCTCTCCCGGATCGGAGAGGATGAAATCAGGGAGGTATTTGCTGCACAACGGATATGCAAGAAGCTCAGGGATGCTGGAAACCTTACCATCGTGTACAAGCGATGCGAGGTTGACTCCTCCACTTTGAAGAGAGGGCAAGAAAGAATCCGTTGGCAGAAAGAGAGATTCCTGCAAACATGCACCGCGGCAGGAAATCTCAATCTCCAGATCATTCCAGCACTTATGGCGTTTGTAGAAGGGAATGAGGAGCACGCTTGTGAACTGCTGCGCCCAGGACTTGAGGACAACCATAAGACGTCAATCTTCACCCGCGGATTGATGCTTATGAGTAAGACGGATGAAAGCCAAGTTGAGCAGGGGATCAGAATGATCGACAGGATGGTGACAGATCGATCAGTTTTTCGGTACACTTCCACCAACGTCCTCGCTTGGATAACAGACAACCCAGACAACCCACAACTGTGGGCAGGCCAAGGAGTCAGAGTCTACTGCCCAAGATGGCATGCACCTCTGAGAAACCGCGATTGGTGCCTGCGTTGTGAGCTTTCCAGCTGTGTCCTCTGGCTCCGATACATGCCCTGAAGAAGAAAGGAAGAATCCTAGTTCCACTTTACCTGGCTTTATTTCATTTCCATTCTAGTAGTAGTAATTTGCAAGGGATTTCCTCCTTTTGTGTGTGCAGGTTTGTATTAACTGCACGAGAATCCCTTGCCTCGGTTGTATTTATTTGCTTTCCCTAAATTGGAACTCAACTTTTGAGACCACTGAACAATTCTTTACTGCTTTCCTTTGAAAAGATGTCTGCACAGTCCGAGATGAATAAGTGACTGTCAGGCCAAAAATATGCTGTTGACATACTCAGTATGTCAGCAGTGCCTCTTTACTGCTTTCAATTAAATAACCAGCAAAAATATGCATAAACTTGCTCTAAATTCACAGGTTGAATTTAGGCTTGTGATTAAACTTTCAAACTTTTAAATTGGGATAATATAATTGAGAACATGCATGACATGAATTCCTGAGGTTTTGAGCTATAAAAATTTAATGATGCGATCAGCTTATTGGGTAATAAATCTGCAGGTTAGAGATTTCGATTGAATAAATTGTTAGAATTAAGCTTTGATTAAATTTGAGAATATTGTATGACATGTATCAACCCAACCTTGTGAGATTTGAGCCATGAGTCACTTTTACTCATTCATTTTCTTTGATGTGTGAATCATTTTGATTAAAGGAAACTAGAACTTGCGATTGGGACCGATCCAAGACCATGCCATATTCCCGAAATCGAGCATATGATCGAGGCACCTAGAAAACCCAAATTTTTGGCCTTCGTTTGAAATCCAAACCCAAAAATATTTTCCCTTTAGGATTAACCAATTTGAGCCTATAAGCCTAATTTTTCTTTGAAACCCACTATATTATTCCTAGCCTTATAAAAAGACCAAGAAAATCAAACCCAAGTGTGCAAGGATGAATTCTATCAAGGCATTACAATTTTTGATCATCAATAAAAACTATAAATCAGTATTCTATAAACCGATTCAAAAAAAAAAAAAAAAAAGTTGAATGTCATTCAACACAAATAAACTGCAAATGACAAAGCAAATTAGACTTAGTCTAATGTCATGCAATGGAAAAAGAAAAACAAAAGAAAGAAATATTGATGATCATAAATTTTAAATAAAAAATGCCAAGTTATGATGGAATTAATTCTTGCCACTTCTTAGCCCAATAATTCCCTTTTCCCACCTAATGTTACAACCGATGCCCCGTTATAACCCTCGAATATGACCTCGTGATCTCGATTTGAAGAAATGAGCCGGTGGCGAGTTGGTCTGATTGCAAGCTTATGGGATAGTTTAATTAAATGTGATTTTGAGCATTCATAATTAAACCCCAATAGAGAGTGAGTGAAATTTTCCGATTCTCTTATATGTGAGGCCTTGTCTTATTACACATGTTCATGTCATCCTTTAATTCCCATCCCTAATCTTTGCATTTTTCAAACATGATGTTCATGAAGGATTGATAATACTGTTTGATTTGTAGGCCCGATATAGTGAGCAAGTATCATTTCATTAAACACTGCAATCAAGGGAATTTAACACTTGTAGTTTTTTATTGTCTTATCCCAATCTAAAAAGAATGATATTTTTGAAGCCACGAAAATGAATTGAATATGTAGAGTCCGTGTTCCTAGGAACATTGACTCTGACTGCTCGGGGACGATCAGTATTAAATGTGAGGATGTTGATAATGGCCAAAAATGACCATTATTTTCAATCCATTTCCGTGTCTTAAACGGGCATTTGATCGCATTCCGGTCTTACATTAAGTAAGAAAGCAGTCGAATTGGACTAATTTATGCATAATTGTAAAATAATAAGCTGGTGTGAAAAAGACATAATATGTAATTTTATTACATATTTATGTTAGAAAAATCCAAAAACATGAGAAAAAGAAAAGGAAACAAAAAGATGGGAAAAAGATAGAAAAGCCCACAAAAAGAATATTTTCGGCCCATCTGGCCCAATCCAGCAGGCCCAGGAAGACCTTTGTCGCAGAAGCCCCTTGGCGCGATGACCTTTGTCGCGATGGCATGCTCCGGCGACAAAGGCATGTTCCGCGACCAAGATGCACAAATAGAGACACAAGACCCAGTCGAGAAGCCTTGCCACATGCAGTGTGTTCCGCGACCAACTTGATGCTCCGAGACAAAGCTGTGATGTGTGTGATGTCTTAAGACACAATGGGCTAGAATCAAGGCCCATGGGCTTAGGGTTACACTTCTATAAATATGAGGTGTCTCCCATGAGCTAAGGGTTGGCCAGTAGAGAGATTGAAATTGTTGTAGAGCTCTTGCAGGCAAGCTTAGGAGTTCTTCCTTAGGTAGAGTAGTTTAGGTTTATTTTCATGTATTATTTAATTTTTGCTCTTAGTTTAGCTTAGTTTAGTGTTTTACTGTTCACAGTTGCTTAGATAGCCATTTTTATACCATGTTTTGGTTTCTAAACTCTTGTTTTAGGGTTTGTAATACCCAAATCATGGGTATTAACAATACCTCTTCAATAATATGGGAAAACATTCATCATTTGTGTCCCAAATCATGAAATGGGTCTCACACCCCATGGATTTATGCTTTCTTTTTCATTTTGGGGTCATTTGACCCCCATTTTGTTATTTTTATGTTTACTGTTGGCATATTATGGATAATGTTGTGTGGATGTGTGATCAAACCCTAGATTAGGACTCCTGCTTTATTTTAATATTCTGCCCATCCTTGTTATTTTTGTTTAAGCATGTTCTTTATTTTGAATGTTTCTTGCTTATTTTTAGCTTAGAATAGCTTTTTGATCTGAAATAGGGTGAGATCACGCTGTTTGCATGCCACT
The DNA here is from genome assembly GCA_030278955.1 of Hygrophila difformis. Classification (NCBI taxonomy): domain Eukaryota; kingdom Viridiplantae; phylum Streptophyta; class Magnoliopsida; order Lamiales; family Acanthaceae; genus Hygrophila; species Hygrophila difformis. The sequence goes on along the minus strand of JAOANR010000001.1, from coordinate 43,419,574 downwards.
GTTCATTTCTGCTTTTTCTGACTTTTGTCCTGAACCACCTTGGGCGCCAACCGCCTTCTGGCGCGGAACCACGTTCCGCGACAAAATGGCTGTTCCGCGACCAAGGTGTTTCAAGACACTTGTCTCCATAATTTAAAACCCTTTGTCGCGGAATATCTTGTCGCGGAGCCACGTTCCGCGACAAAACTGTCCATGCATAGCGACAAAGGAGCCAAACTCTTGCATTTTGTCTTCATGGCTTCTTGTCGCGGAATCATCTTGTCGCGGAGCCACGTTCCGCGACAAATCCCATTCTGAGACAGAAAAATTATGCCATGTTCCTTGATCTTTGAACACCTTGTCGCGGAACCACGTTCCGCGACAAAATTTCCATGCATAGCGACAAGGGTTCAAATGCTTTAGGAATTTTCTGAAAACACTTTGTCGCGATGTCACTCTTGTCGCGGAACCACGTTCCGCGACAAAATCTCACATAGCGACAAAGAGGCGTTATGCTGCCAAAAATTCTAAAAACTTGTCGGGATGTCCATGTCGCGGATCTCGGTCCGCGATAAAATTTATGATATCGCGACAAGGGTTCCTCTCCCACTATTTAATCTCAAACAAATTTCATTCTCTCCCTATTTTATATTGCAACACTCACATCATAGCCCCACGGGTTAGGATGTAACATTCTGGAATTGCAATATAGGGTGTTATGCTGCCCAAATTTTGATTCTCCATTTGCATCACTTAACTGATTGAACCCTTGACTCATTAATGATTAAAGATTGAGATTAGCAATAATCAAACTTCAATAATCATCATGACTAAGGACCCTTGTTCAATTGCCATTAAAACACTTCTTGTATAAACAAAATCTCGATGGCTTAAACAGATAATCTGGACTGTAATTAATTATGGTAGGAAGGATTATTTAAGACCATCAATTGTGGACCCAATCCACAGCCTTGCATGAGAAACCAATGTCTCTCATACAAGGGATCTTCTTTTGTTTCTTATTTATTTTGTCTTTGTGTGTTGTGTGGAACCATTAGTAAAGAATACATCAGACTAATGTTGGCGGGTACTCCCTCATGGATAACTAGCTCGTATTCTGGGTATTAGTTACTAATTGTTATTTTGCATGTCTGGATGGCTGTCAGTGGAAGCCTTGGCGGTTCGCCCATCCGGGGTTATTAATAGCTGCTTGGCTGACTCCCATCCAGATACAGTTTTTATTTTTATTATCTTAATTTCCAACCCTGAATCCCAATCCGTACTGGAGTCAGTTGGCATCAGTCAATGCCAACTGATGATCATTATAGAAGGGAAGCATGTAGGTTTTTATCCGAATTCACAGACAGTGGAGGCCCAACTGGTGTTGACACCACCATTATAGGGTCTAAGCTGTCTAAATTCGCTCCATCCGAGTGATTAGGAAATTGGACAGTAGATGTTTACAGTTCACCTGATTATTCTGCCATTACTTTGGTCCCTTGACCACTTCATTCTGTGTTTCACCTTCTGTTTAGACCCGCATCTATATTTTGGGTCAATTAATTTTACACTTCCATATATCTTTATGCATGATAATATATATACTATTGTGGTCTGTACTTATTTTGGGATCCTTCCTTGGACAATAGAAGTCTAGATCTTAAACAGATATTGCTTTATAAATTTCCAACAAAAACCTCTTTATAAAATCCGGATCTGAGTAAGGGATAAATTCTTCAGTTATGACTAATTCATATTCTGTCAAGGGTTGTATTTTGGGGAATTAAGAAGCAGATTCAGCGATTAGGTCTCGCCTAGACTGAAAGGGTCTGTGTTTTAACTGAGAGTCTAGTACCTGACAGGGAATGACTTTCAAATCCATTATTTTCCAAAATTGCTGGTTGATGGAAATGTAAGATTAAGTGCTACACCGAGATGGGGTCCACTTGGATTCAAATACAGTGTAGTAAATAATCTTAGAGGAACATCATCCAGGCCTTGGTTATTTTCCAAGATAGGGTTGAGTTTTCTTTCAACTGCTATCCTCTTCTGCCAAAGCTTACTTTTGAGTCCTGAGTGAGTGCATCCGGAACGAACTAATTTATTAGTTCGTTTCATTAGTTTGTATCTCATAATCACCCGGAAGGAAGTGAACACACTAGTGGTTCACCGAGAGCCGGGAATTCTTGATCCATACTCCTTCATTCTGATGGGGAGCTGTCTTTTACTACCAGGGTCAGACTTTCAAAAACCTCCGAGTGATAGGATTTTAAATGCTTTCTTTACCGCTTTCTTTTAACCGCTTTCATTAGAGGTCACTCGGTTGTATTGAGAGTTGTGTAACTGCTACTAGGATGACAGTTAAGGGATAGTTTAGGGCTTGATTCAAATCTTGGGTGTGACATGGGGAGAATGATAGTGGTACTTGGCATTTCAATAAATGATGTGTCGGGTGTTGCTTTTCCCCACAGATGAAGTAACACACCCAGGCCAGGGCAGTTACGAATCTATGGTATCTTAGAATTTGCGGTCTTAAGAACATGTAAACTCATATTGCAAGTACCTGTCTGTTAAAGGGAAAGCCTTATTGAGAGCATGAGAATTAGCTATCTGATAGAATTATCCCAAACAAAGATCTGCGTATGAAATGGAAGTTTAATATTGCTGTATCTCACTCTTGTCCCAATTTTCATTCTTTTCTTCCTGTCCTTTCTGTCTACATTGTGACGCAACTTCACGGTTGGCACAATGCACCCTTTTCCCCTGCTTTCGTAGATAATGTTTACTGCATTCCTAGAATAATTCTTATCCCGCTTTCTAGAATAGATTTATTTGCTTTGTAGATTAATTAACTGCTTTCAAGATCTAGTTTAAATTCCCGTCAGTAGATATTAATCATCTTCAAAACCTATTGAGCAATACGAATGGAAAAATCTAGTAAAAACGACGTGGGACCTGCTTCTATCGCACATCCTCCAGTGAACGATCCGGTCTTACTATAAATTACTGCAATTTTTGACACCGTGCGCTTTCGGGGGCACAGTTTCTTAACTACGAGCAATAAAAACATGACTACGTATAATATATTCCCTAATCACAACACCGCCATCATAAATTGGTTTCATTAAATAAAACCTAAAGCCAGGATCACGATTTTCGGAAAATACTCATGTAGTGGAATTAGTCAAAAGTTTCATGGCAGGAACTCTTATGGCAAGAATTGATGAGAAGTATCATGGCATATTTGCCGGGGATCCTCAGTGTGACAGGCTGAAGGTCAACCTATCCCGGCTATGCCATGAGATTTGTCAACATTTCATGACAGAGAGGACCACAACGCCATTTGAAACCAAAGCACCATACTTGAGTAATAAAAAGACTAATAATCTTGATATATCCCTAAACCCTTTCCCGTGAATCATGACGCTTTTCATTTAATAAATCTGACCTGGTATATTTTAGAAAAAGCTCGTGTTAACGAAACTTGTCAAAAGTTTC
>JAOANR010000001.1:43285185-43415597 GCA_030278955.1 Hygrophila difformis | reverse complement strand
ACAAATAGAGACACAAGACCCAGTCGAGAAGCCTTGCCACATGCAGTGTGTTCCGCGACCAACTTGATGCTCCGAGACAAAGCTGTGATGTGTGTGATGTCTTAAGACACAATGGGCTAGAATCAAGGCCCATGGGCTTAGGGTTACACTTCTATAAATATGAGGTGTCTCCCATGAGCTAAGGGTTGGCCAGTAGAGAGATTGAAATTGTTGTAGAGCTCTTGCAGGCAAAGCTTAGGAGTTTCTTCCTTAGGTAGAGTCGCTCCGCCCCCCCAGTTTAGGTTTATTTTCATGTATTATTTAATTTTTGCTCTTAGTTTAGCTTAGTTTAGTGTTTTACTGTTCACAGTTGCTTAGATAGCCATTTTTACCATGTTTTGGTTTCTAAACTCTTGTTTTAGGGTTTGTAATACCCAAATCCATGGGGTATTAACAATACCTCTTCAATAATATGGGAAAACATTCATCATTTGTGTCCCAAATCATGAAATGGGTCTCACACCCCATGGATTTATGCTTTCTTTTTCATTTTGGGTCATTTGACCCCCATTTTGTTATTTTTATGTTTACTGTTGGCATATTATGGATAATGTTGTGTGGATGTGTGATCAAACCCTAGATTAGGACTCCTGCTTTATTTTAATATTCTGCCCATCCTTGTTATTTTTGTTTAAGCATGTTCTTCTTTATTTTGAATGTTTCTTGCTTATTTTTAGCTTAGAATAGCTTTTTGATCTGAAATAGGGTGAGATCACGCTGTTTGCATGCCACTGTTCATTTCTGCTTTTTCTGACTTTTGTCCTGAACCACCTTGGGCGCCAACCGCCTTCTGGCGCGGAACCACGTTCCGCGACAAAATGGCTGTTCCGCGACCAAGGTGTTTCAAGACACTTGTCTCCATAATTTAAAACCCTTTGTCGCGGAATACCTTGTCGCGGAGCCACGTTCCGCGACAAAACTGTCCATGCATAGCGACAAAGGAGCCAAACTCTTGCATTTTGTCTTCATGGCTTTTGTCGCGGAATCATCTTGTCGCGGAGCCACGTTCCGCGACAAAATCCCATTCTGAGACAGAAAAAAAAAAAAAAAAAAAAAATTATGCCATGTTCCTTGATCTTTGAACACCTTGTCGCGGAACACCTTGTCGCGGAACCACGTTCCGCGACAAAATTTCCATGCATAGCGACAAGGTTCAAATGCTTTAGGAATTTTCTGAAAACACTTTGTCGCGATGTCACCCTCTTGTCGCGGAACCACGTTCCGCGACAAAATCTTGCATAGCGACAAAGAGGCGTTATGCTGCCAAAAATTCTAAAAACTTGTCGGGATGTCCATGTCGCGGATCTCGGTCCGCGACAAAATTTATGATATCGCGACAAGGGTTCCTCTCCCACTATTTAAGCTCAAACAAATTTCATTCTCTCCCTATTTTATATTGCAACACTCACATCATAGCCCCACGGGTTAGGATGTAACATTCTGGAATTGCAATATAGGGTGTTATGCTGCCCCAAATTTTTGATTCTCCATTTGCATCACTTAACTGATTGAACCCTTGACTCATTAATGATTAAAGATTGAGATTAGCAATAATCAAATTTCAATAATCATCATGACTAAAGGACCTTTGTTCAATTGCCATTAAAACATTCTTGTATAAACAAAATCTCGATGGCTTAAACAGATAATCTGGACTGTAATTAATTATGGTAGGAAGGATTATTTTAAGACCATCAATGTGGACCCAATCCACAACCTTGCATGAGAAACCAATGTCTCTCATACAAGGGATCTTCTTTTGTTTCTTATTTATTTTGTCTTTGTGTGTTGTGTGGAACCATTAGTAAAGAATACATCAGACTAATGTTGGCGGGTACTCCCTCATGGATAACCTAGCTCGTATTCTGGGTATTAGTTACTAATTGTTATTTTGCATGGTCTGGATGGCTGTCAGTGGAAGCCTTGGCGGTTCGCCCATCCGGGGTTATAATAGCTGCTCGGCTGACTCCCATCCAGATACAGTTTTATTTTTATTATCTTAATTTCCAAACCTGAATCCCAATCCGTACTGGGAGTCAGTTGGCATCAGTCAATGCCAACTGATGATCATTATAGAAGGGAAGCATGTAGGTTTTTATCCGAATTCACAGACAGTGGAGGCCCAACTGGTGTTGACACCCGGGGGTGGGGGGGGGGGGGGGGGGGGGGGGGGGGGACCATTATGGGTCTAAGCTGTCTAAATTCGCTCCATCCGAGTGATTAGGGAAATTGGACAGTAGATGTTTACAGTTCCACCTGATTATTCTGCCATTACTTTGGTCCCTTGACCACTTCATTCTGTGTTTCACCTTCTGTCTTAGACCCGCATCTATATTTTGGGTCAATTAATTTTACACTTCCATATATCTTTATGCATGATAATATTATATACTATTGTGGTCTGTACTTATTTTGGGATCCTTCCCTTGGACAATAGAAGTCTAGATCTTAAACAGATATTGCTTTATAAATTTCCAACAAAAACCTCTTTATAAAATCCGGATCTGAGTAAGGGATAAATTCTTCAGTTATGACTAATTCATATTCTGTCAAGGGTTGTATTTGGGAAATTAAGAAGCAGATTCAGCGATTAGGTCTCGCCTAGACTGAAAGGGTCTGTGTTTTAACTGAGAGTCTAGTACCTGACAGGGAATGATTTTTCAAATCCATTATTTTCCAAAATTGCTGGTTGATGGAAATGTAAGATTAAGTGCTACACCGAGATGGGTCCACTTGGATTCAAATACAAGTGTAGTAAATAATCTTAGAGGAACATCATCCAGGCCTTGGTTATTATTTTCCAAGATAGGGTTGAGTTTTCTTTCAACTGCTATCCTCTTCTGCCAAAGCCTACTTTTGAGTCCTGAGTGAGGTGCATCCGGAACGAACTAATTTATTTAGTTCGTTTCATTAGTTTGTATCTCATAATCACCCGGAAGGAAGTGAACACACTAGTGGTTCACTGAGAGCCGGGAATTCTTGATCCATACTCCTTCATTCTGATGGGGGGAGCTGTCTTTTACTACCAGGGTCAGATTTTCAAAACCTCCGAGTGATAGGATTTTAAATGCTTTCTTTACCGCTTTCTTTTAACCGCTTTCATTAGAGGTCACTCGGTTGTATTGAGAGTTGTGTAACTGCTACTAGGATTGACAGTTAAGGGATAGTTTAGGGCTGAATTCAAATCTTTGGGTGTGACATGGGAGAATGATAGTGGTACTTGGCATTTCAATAAATGATGTGTCGGGTGTTGCTTTTCCACCACAGATGAAGTAACACACCCAGGCCAGGGCAGTTACGAATCTGGTGGTATCTTAGAATTTGCGGTCTTAAGAACATGTAACTCATATTGCAAGTACCTGTCTGTTAAAGGGAAAGCCTTATTGAGAGCATGAGAATTAGCTATCTGATAGAATTATCCCAAAACAAAGATCTGCGTATGAAAATGGAAGTTTAATATTGCTGTATCTTCACTCTTGTCCAATTTTCATTCTTTTCTTCCTGTCCTTTCTGTCTACATTGTGACTCAACTTCACGGTTGGCACAATGCACCTTTTCCCTGCTTTCGTAGATAATGTTTACTGCATTCTAGAGAATAAAATTCTTATCCGCTTTCTAGAATAGATTTATTTGCTTTGTAGATTAATTTAACTGCTTTCAAGATCTAGTTTAAATTCCCGTCAGTAGATATTAATCATCTTTTCAAACCTATTGAGCAATACGAATGGAAAACTCTAGTAAAACGACGTGGGACCTGCTTCTATCGCACATCCTCCAGTGAACGATCCGGTCTTACTATAAATTACTGCAATTTTTGACACCGTGCGCTTTCGGGGGGCACACAGTTTCTTAACTACGAGCAATAAAAACATGACTTACGTATAAATATATCCCTAATCACAACACCGCCATCATAAATTGGTTTCATTAAATAAAACCTAAACCAGGATCACGAATTTTCGGAAAATACTCATGTAGTGGGAATTAGTCAAAAGTTTCATGGCAGGAAATCTTATGGCCAAGAATTGATGAGAAGTATCATGGCATATTTGCCGGGGATCCTCAGTGTGACAGGCTGAAGGTCAACCTATCCCGGCTATGCCATGAGATTTGTCAACATTTCATGACAGAGAGGACCACAGGCGCCATTTGAAACCAAAGCACATCACTTGAGTAATAAAAAGACTAATAATCTTGATATATCCCTAAACCCTTTCCGTGAATCATAACGCTTTTCATTTAATAAAATCTAAACCTGGTATATTTTAGAAAAAGCTTCGTGTTAACGAAACTTGTCAAAAGTTTCATGGCGCCGTTGCCGGGGAGGATGCAGCGCCGTTTTATTTAGAGAATTACATTCCTCATTGCTCCTAGAGTAGCCTATACATATAATTATAATATTCACCCTTCAGAACCACTTCTAACCTGGGGATTGTACAGGTACTGTCATTATTGAAGCCGTTGTTCTATGCAAAGGAGGAAGCAGACGCCAGCCGAGATCCCGTTTAATTCAGAGATAGAAAAGACAGCTTCGACGTCTTAGGGCGGAGACTAAACGAAGAAGGGAACGGGAACGACAGGCATACTTTCGCCAAGCACCAGCAAGCGATATTTCCGAAATGGCAAACCCTGACATCCCACCAATCATTCAACCCAATCCCCCACTTCACAACATTGAGGAAGACCCCGAAGATGCTGATCATGATGATTTGGATGATCCCCCTCCCCAGATCATACAAGGAGGTGGGAATCCACCAAACATGGAGCAGCAGCACTTCGAGGCACCCCCTCCCAACCCGAACCAAACCCACCAAACAACCAAAACCAACCAAATCAGCAAAATTTCCCAAAACCAACAGAATCAGCAATACCATAACCCCCATCAGAATCCCCCGAATCCGAATGATTTTCAATGATCCGAGGAACTTATTTCATGCCTCAGAACTACTACCCACAGCAGTACCAAGGCGGGCCTGAGAACAATCATCAAGCAGCAGCTGCTGCTGATTACATGCAGCCGATTTTAGAGCCATATCTGAACATTCCTGGACAAGCTCCATTCCTGGCCAGGAATTTTCGAACTGAAACCGGCCCTAATCAATCTAGTCCAGAGCAACCAGTTTGCCGGAGCAAGTCATGAAGATCCCCATGATCACCTGCAAACCTTCCTAGAATTGTGTGACACGATCAAGAATCGTGATGTACCCGGCAAACACTATTCGACTAAGGCTATTCCCCTTCTCTCTGACAAGCGGAGCACGAACATGGTACAAGTCACTGCCCGTAAATCAGAAGTCTACATGGGAAGATGTGATCAGAAACTTCCTAGCAAAATACTTCCCGGAGTCCAAGGTGGATGAATGCCGCTCCAAAATTGCGGAATTCAAGATGAAACAGACGAGTCCTTGTATGATGCAAAAGGAAAGATTCTTCAACCTACTCAGAAAGTGTCCTCAACATGGCTTCCATGACTGGGAGAGACTGAGAAAGTTCTACAGTGGTCTGACCCCAGCATGGAAATCCATGCTTGATGCTGCTGGTGGTGGTCAACATTTGCTCTACATACCGATGGACCAAGCCTGGGCAAAGATTGAAGCCATGAGTGTAAACCGTTCTGTTCTAACTGATGATGGTAATCTCACTCCCCCTCGTAGTTTATGTGCTGTAGGTACAGTAGAGAAGTCAGACATTGAAAAGCTTCAAGAGCAAGTGGCAGCGTTGTCTGTAAATCAAGGAGTTGGAAGTTCTGCGCAGGGACAGCAAACTGATGTGATCTGTGGACTGTGTCAAGGCGCTCATGCAACTGACACATGCGAGCAAGTCACAGCTGAGAGCTGTAACTATGCAGGAGCTTTTCCAAATAGACACCCGAATTTGTCTTATTCAAACAACAACGCCTTAAACTCACATCTCTTGAACAAGCCACAGCAACAACAGTTCAACCCTCAGCAGAACCAAGGATTCAATCAGAACAGGGGCCAACATTTTCAGAATCCAGGTTTCCAACCTTGGGGGGGGGGGGGGGGGGGGGGGGGGGGGGGGTGGGGGGGGGGGGGGGGGGGGGGGGGGTTTTTAGATCCAGCAGAGGCCACTCTCAGAATTTCCAGAACTTTCAGCCCAATCAGAGTTTCCAGCCTCAGTTTGTCCCAAACCAAGGCCAGTGAATCAGAATCAGCATCAAAATCAGAATCAGAATCAAAAGCCTCCCTTCAAGGCTTGAGAATCTGATGACTGATTTCATCACTAGTCAGAAAGAGATCAACAATCAACTGCAGGCCTCCATCAGAAATGTGGAGACCCAAGGTTACACAGATGGCTAATGAGATGCAGAAAAAGGGACAAAGGAAACATTGCCTAGTACTGCGGAAAAGAACCGCAATGCAAGGCAATAACCTTGAAATCTGGAAGAGTACTAGCTGGACCAAAGGGAGCAGATACTGGAGCGGAATTTGAAGAAGATGATATTGTTGACAATGCTGGTAAGGAAGCTGATAATGGGAACGAAGCAGAAAAAGAGACAGCCGAATTGCAGACTGAAGCTGCGCCTGAAATGGCTGAAACAGATAAGGGTACAGGTGAAGGTACAACTTCCTTCCCTTCACCACCAAAAATTGCTAATAACAAGTACATGCCCAGGATTCCTTATCCTGCGCGGCTTAAAAATAAAGAACATGATCTTAAATTCAAGAAATTTCTGCAACGATTAAAGTCTGTAGAGATAACCATTCCTCTCACAGAAATGATTTTCCGAAATGCCCATCTATGCTAAGTTCTTGAAAGAATTGATTTCAGGAAAAAGGCAGGTTGAGCAGGAAGAGGTAATTATTCTCAACAGCACATGCAGTGCCATCGTTCAGAGGAGAATGCCTGAAAAGAAAGAGGACCCCGGATGTTGCACACTTCCAGTACAATTCGGAAAGGCCAAGTGAGTATGGGGCTTTGTGATTTAGGATCAAGCATCAATGTGATGCCACTAGCTATGGCTGTTCGCCTTAAGCTTGGAGAAATTCAACCGGTCAAGATGAGACTGCAACTTGCAGACAGATCGATCACTCAGCCCGTAGGAATCCTCAAGGATGTTGTGGTCAAAACCGGGCAGGTTCTTTTCCCGGTCGACTTCATCGTCCTCGACATTGAAGAGGATTCTGAAATGCCGCTTATCCTTGGACGCCCATTTCTAGCCACTGGTGGTGCACTGATTGACGCTAAATCCGGAAAAGTCACCTTAAGGGTCGATGGCGAGGAGATCATCTTTGATATGGAGAAATTGCAGAAATTTCCGAATGACAGTTCTTGTTTCTCATTTGAAAATGTAATAGTTAGGGAAGAGCCAGACTCTGAACTTGATTGTGAAATGATGCTGGATGAACTATCAAAGCAGGTACTGAAGCCTGCTGGCGTGGGAGCACAAAGGATGCAAAGCCGTTCACTTCGCCGATCCCGAAACAGGGGATTTGGAGGAATTTGACGGCATCGACTTCCATGATGACGCCAACCAAGAGGAGGAAGAGGATCCTGTACTGATGCAGGATCCCGAAGGTAAATCTGTTCTCCCACTACCCAATTCTCGCAAAACTACTCCTTCCGTTGAATGTCCACCAGAGCTTGAACTTAAAACACTTACCCGATCATCTCAAGTACGCGTTTCTCGCAGAACATAAAAAGTTACCCGTGATTGTTTCGGCTAAGCTCTCCTCAAGAGCAAGAAAATGCTCTGGGTGGTCGTTCTTAAGAAACATGTACATGCAATAGGTTGGACCATTTCTGATATAAAAGGAATAAGCCCTTCTATTTGCATGCACAAGGCTTCTAATAGGAATGAAGAGTTTAACCCTCACGTCAACCTCAGAGTCGATTGAACCCCCTTATGCAGGAAGTGAGTAGAAGAAGTTATCAAGCTCTTAGAATGACTGGTATTAATTATCCTATCTCTGATAGCAAATGGGTTCGCCCAGTGGCTAGGGTCGGGTACCCAAACAAGGAGGGATGTGCCATAACCAAGACTGATCAAGGAGAAAGAGGTAGCAACCAGGGCCAGTAGTGACTGGATGGAGAGTTTTGTATCGATTACCGGAAGCTGAACGAGGCCACACGCAAGCGACCCATTTTCCATTTGCCATTCATTGATCAGATGGCTTGAGAGGTGGCAGGAGATGCGATGTATTTATTTGCTTTTATGGATGGTTATTCTGGTTATAATCAGATTGTTATTTCTAGTGAAGACATGATAAAACCACTTTTACTTGCCCGTACGGTACTTTTGCCTATCGACGGAAGCCTTTTGGTTTGTGCAATGCACCTGCTACTTTTCAAAGATGCATGATGTCTATTTTCTCTGAATTTATCGAAAAATGCATTGAGGTCTTCATGGATGACTTCTCTGTGTATGGAGATACGTTCGAAGATTGTATGACCAATCTTGCTAAGATTTTAAAGAGGTGTGAGGACACTAACTTGGTTTTAAATTGGGAAAAGTGGCCATTTTATGGTCACTGAGGGCATAGTGTTAGGTCATCGCATTTCTCGTGCAGGCATTGACAGTTGATCCAGCCAAAGTTTCCATCATTTCAAATCTCCCTCTTCCTAACTCGATCAAATCAGTTAGGAGCTTCTTAGGGCATGCCGGTTTTTACCGACGATTCATTAAGGATTTCTCTAAAATTGCCAAGCCGCTCACTAATCTGCTTTGTAAAGAAAATCCTTTCTTAATAAATGAAGCGTGTGTCCAAGCCTTTGACACGCTCAAGAAGATGTTGGTTTCTGCACCGATAGTGCAACCACCCGATTGGTCACTGCCTTTCGAGGTAATGTGCGATGCTAGTGGTCTCGCGGTGGGCGCAGTTCTTGGACAACATAAGGATGGGAGACACTGCGTAATTCATTACGCGAGTCACGCCCTGAATGAAGCCCAAGTCAACTACACCACAACGGAGAAAGAGATGTATGCTGTAGTCTTCGCGTTTGACAAGTTTCAGACAGTACCTGATAGGTACAAAGACCATAGTATACACTGATCATAACAGCATTGAGATACTTGTTTAGCAAACAAGATGCAAAAACCTCGATTAATCAGGTGGGTACTTCTGTTGCAAGAATTCGACATCCTAATAAAAGATAGGTCGAGGTCGAGATAATGGTGCTGCTGACCACTTACTCTCGATTAGATAATGATAAAAAGGAAAAAGCCGTCAATGAAGATTTCCCGGACGAAACAGTTGTTCGCGTTGCATCTGCATAATCAAGCTTGTCCATGGTTTTCCGACATCGCTAACTTCTTGGCATGCGGGAGTAACCCCACAGTTTTCGAACTATCATCAGAGGAATAAGTTCAAACGAGATGTATTAAGTTACTTTGGGAAGGAACCTTATCTCTTCAAACTCTGCCCTGATTAATAATCAGGCGATGTTGTGACCGAGCATGAAGCTTATCAAATTGTCAGAAACTGCATGAATCAGAATAGGAGGTCACCATGGCTCCGCTCGAACGGCCCACAAGGTCCTCGAATGTGGATTTTATTGGCCTCACATCTATGAGGATTGCAGGACATTTGTTAAGGGCTGTGACAGATGCCAAAGATTAGGAAACATCTCCAAGAGGGATGAGATGCCTCAAAAGGGGATTCTCACACTTGAGATCTTTGATGTATGGGGCAATGACTTCATGGGACCGTTTCCCCATCTGGTGGAAACTACTATATCTTGGTAGCTGTCGATTACGTATCCAAATGGGTCGAGGCTGTCGCATTACCAACCAATGATGGTAGCCAAGTCATCAAGTTCCACAAGAACAACATTTTCAGTCGATTTGGCGTACCTAGGGTGGTGATATCTGATGGAGGAAACACTTTATTAATAAAGGTGTTTGAAACTTTAATGAGTAAAAATGGGATCCTCCATAAGAATAGGCACGCCTTATCCATCCCCAGACTAGTGGTCAAGTCGAAGTATCCAATGCGAAATCAAACCACATACTCGAAGCCACTGTCGGGATAACCCGTAAGGATTGGGCACGGTAAGCTCAATGATGCTCTATGGGCATACCGCACAGCATATAAGACTCCCATCGGGATGTCTCCTATATAGGCTGGTCTTCGAAAAGCCTGTCATTTGCCTGTAGAGCTAGAGCATAAAGCTTACTGGGCCGTTAAAACGCTTAACTTCGATCCGAAAGTTGCTCAGAGCAAACGTAAGTTGGACCTCAATGAAATTGAGGAAATACGAGCGCAAGCTTATGAAGCTCTCGAATTTACAAGGAGCGGACCCAAAAGTTGCACGATCGCCGGATCAAACCTAAGTATTTTTATGTTGGTCAACATGTGTTATTGTTCAATACTAGGTTGAAGCTGTTCCCCGGAGAAAGCTCAAATCTAGATGGGAAGGACCCATGAAGTACTAGAGGTGTTCAAAAATGGAGCTGTCAGGATTCCGAACTGGCAGGGGCGATATAGTGGTAATGGACAACGATTAAAGAGTACCTCTGGACAGTTCGATCCGGAGAAAGAAAGCCAAGCAGTGGCAGACCCGGCCCTACACTCAATAAGAAACAGCATTTAAAAAACACAAAAATTTTAGTTTATAATCATATATATATATATTGTATATTACAGTACTTATTTCATGACGAGCAAGTACCCAAAGATCAATTAAACATTTAGAGTACTAAGACTCTAAATGTGAGGATGTTGATATTTGGAGAAAATCTAATGCATTTCATTCATCTATCTTGCAGAAGTTCGGAACCCCCAAAAAGAGGAGCAGATAAGAGTAACATGGAAAAACCAGGTTCTTGGTTGGATTAGTTCTATAAATCTGAGAAAATGTTTTCGGGAATTGAAGAAATTCAATACCCGAAATAAAATTCCACAGATAAATGGAACTGACCCAACCTAATTTTATGCAAGTGGATTGTTTTAATTTTCAGCCCAGCATTTTGAATTTACTTGGACTAAATTTATGTAGCCCAAATCAAATAAAATGGACTCAGGCCCACATCACACTCGGGCCCAGTCCAAGAAAATTTGAAAATTCAAAAATTCTTTGTCGCGGAAGGTCCTTTGTCGCGATGTCATACATCGCGACCAGGCCCTGTTCCGCGACAAACCTCCCTTTTCCTTCTTAACCATTCTCCGGGTAATTGTCGCGATGCACCTTGTCGCGGAGCATGACTCCGCGACCAAGCCCTGCTCCGCGACATGATCTGCGTTGACCTTGTCTCCATACTGAGCTTTGTCGCGGTAGCCTTGTCGCGGAGCATGACTCCGCGACCAACCCTCAACTCCGCGGACCTCTCTGATGTCGCTATGCCTTGTCGCGGAACCTTGTTCGCGACCAAAGTCTCGGATTCCGCGACAAAAGTTCAAGTATTTATACCCCCCCACCCCCTCCAGTTTCTTTTCACTTTCTCTTGTCATTTCAACTTCCCCAACTTCTTCATCTTCTTTTCCCCCATTTTCCTCTCATCCGAACGAACACCACGTGTTCTTCGCACTCTTGCACTTCATTTCCAAGGGGAAAGCTATGGACCGATTTCATGGACTCCTCCCAAACCTTGGACCCGTGCCTAGACCCGAGCCAAGGAGGAGAGGGTAAACCCTGTTTTGCCATGTTCATAGCACCCATTCGGACCCTTTATTTTGTTTTTTTTTTATTTTGTTGTGTTCTTGGTGTGGTGTGGTGTATATGTGCATTTAACTTTAGAATTTTTGGAAGTGCTCTCGGTTATGAGCACTATTTTAAAAACGTTGAGACCTCATTTTGAAACTGCTAATGGCGTTAAAACTGGTAAAGGTTTACAGATTTTTGAAGGTTTAAAACTGGAAAGAACAAACTGATGAACATTTGGGTATTGTTTTGAATATCTTGATGTTATTGGTTTGATTGATCCTGATGTGATGTGCACAGTGTTGAGTTGGTGTAATAAAAGAGGTAAGATCTTTTTGGGCACATTTGTTCCCATGTTAGAAATCTCATGGGAATAAATGTTTGTTTGTTTATGGAAACATAGTACAAACACCCAATAGGAAGCTTCCACTTTTAATAAAAGCAACTTTTAGAAAAAGACAAAAAGAGTTATTTTTGTTTAATGTTTGACTTGAGTCTTTTGTTCCCAATGGAACACTAGTGTGAGTAAGATAGCAGTACTTTTGTCACCCAACTGCTATCCTTTTCAAAATCCAAAATGGGACCACTCACATCCCACCTTTGTTAAATAAAACAAGTCAACCATTTTTAAAATTAAAAACAATGTTTGCAAATTTTTGGATGCTTTAACTGTCCAACCAGTCCAAGCTATCCAGAAACAGCAGATCCGTTCCGCCACGTCTTCATTGCACATTCCAATATTCGAGCATTCCATTTCCATCTATCCATCTCATTCCACTTCCAACAAGTGTCTCGGACTTGTTTAATAAAACTGAAAACTTTTGGGCCCAATGGCCCATTAAAAAGATTTTAGGCCCAATGGCCAATTTTATTTTATTTTGGGCTCTTTAGCCCATTTAAAACCCAATATTATTTACATGTGCTTTAAATTAAAATTCAAGTCAGAAATTTAATAATCTCACATCTAGAGCAAAGCTCTAAATGTGAGGATGTTGGTTTCTGAACTTGAATAATTTCTGAAAATTACATAAAAATTGGATTCATCGCTTCTTATCTTTTCAGGGGTAATCCTCCCATTCCAGACCCTGCTCCAGAGGGAACCAAGTTGCTGGACTTACCGCTCGAACTCCTTGGTGAAATTCTCTCCCGGATCGGAGAGGATGAAATCAGGGAGGTATTTGCTGCACAACGGATATGCAAGAAGCTCAGGGATGCTGGAAACCTTACCATCGTGTACAAGCGATGCGAGGTTGACTCCTCCACTTTGAAGAGAGGGCAAGAAAGAATCCGTTGGCAGAAAGAGAGATTCCTGCAAACATGCACCGCGGCAGGAAATCTCAATCTCCAGATCATTCCAGCACTTATGGCGTTTGTAGAAGGGAATGAGGAGCACGCTTGTGAACTGCTGCGCCCAGGACTTGAGGACAACCATAAGACGTCAATCTTCACCCGCGGATTGATGCTTATGAGTAAGACGGATGAAAGCCAAGTTGAGCAGGGGATCAGAATGATCGACAGGATGGTGACAGATCGATCAGTTTTTCGGTACACTTCCACCAACGTCCTCGCTTGGATAACAGACAACCCAGACAACCCACAACTGTGGGCAGGCCAAGGAGTCAGAGTCTACTGCCCAAGATGGCATGCACCTCTGAGAAACCGCGATTGGTGCCTGCGTTGTGAGCTTTCCAGCTGTGTCCTCTGGCTCCGATACATGCCCTGAAGAAGAAAGGAAGAATCCTAGTTCCACTTTACCTGGCTTTATTTCATTTCCATTCTAGTAGTAGTAATTTGCAAGGGATTTCCTCCTTTTGTGTGTGCAGGTTTGTATTAACTGCACGAGAATCCCTTGCCTCGGTTGTATTTATTTGCTTTCCCTAAATTGGAACTCAACTTTTGAGACCACTGAACAATTCTTTACTGCTTTCCTTTGAAAAGATGTCTGCACAGTCCGAGATGAATAAGTGACTGTCAGGCCAAAAATATGCTGTTGACATACTCAGTATGTCAGCAGTGCCTCTTTACTGCTTTCAATTAAATAACCAGCAAAAATATGCATAAACTTGCTCTAAATTCACAGGTTGAATTTAGGCTTGTGATTAAATTTTCAAACTTTTAAATTGGGATAATATAATTGAGAACATGCATGACATGAATTCCTGAGGTTTTGAGCTATAAAAATTTAATGATGCGATCAGCTTATTGGGTAATAAATCTGCAGGTTAGAGATTTCGATTGAATAAATTGTTAGAATTAAGCTTTGATTAAATTTGAGAATATTGTATGACATGTATCAACCCAACCTTGTGAGATTTGAGCCATGAGTCACTTTTACTCATTCATTTTCTTTGATGTGTGAATCATTTTGATTAAAGGAAACTAGAACTTGCGATTGGGACCGATCCAAGACCATGCCATATTCCCGAAATCGAGCATATGATCGAGGCACCTAGAAAACCCAAATTTTTGGCCTTCGTTTGAAATCCAAACCCAAAAATATTTTCCCTTTAGGATTAACCAATTTGAGCCTATAAGCCTAATTTTTCTTTGAAACCCACTATATTATTCCTAGCCTTATAAAAAGACCAAGAAAATCAAACCCAAGTGTGCAAGGATGAATTCTATCAAGGCATTACAATTTTTGATCATCAATAAAAACTATAAATCAGTATTCTATAAACCGATTCAAAAAAAAAAAAAAAAAAGTTGAATGTCATTCAACACAAATAAACTGCAAATGACAAAGCAAATTAGACTTAGTCTAATGTCATGCAATGGAAAAAGAAAAACAAAAGAAAGAAATATTGATGATCATAAATTTTAAATAAAAAATGCCAAGTTATGATGGAATTAATTCTTGCCACTTCTTAGCCCAATAATTCCCTTTTCCCACCTAATGTTACAACCGTATGCCCCGTTATAACCCTCGAATATGACCTCGTGATCTCGATTTGAAGAAATGAGCCGGTGGCGAGTTGGTCTGATTGCAAGCTTATGGGATAGTTTAATTAAATGTGATTTTGAGCATTCATAATTAAACCCCAATAGAGAGTGAGTGAAATTTTCCGATTCTCTTATATGTGAGGCCTTGTCTTATTACACATGTTCATGTCATCCTTTAATTCCCATCCCTAATCTTTGCATTTTTCAAACATGATGTTCATGAAGGATTGATAATACTGTTTGATTTGTAGGCCCGATATAGTGAGCAAGTATCATTTCATTAAACACTGCAATCAAGGGAATTTAACACTTGTAGTTTTTTATTGTCTTATCCCAATCTAAAAAGAATGATATTTTTGAAGCCACGAAAATGAATTGAATATGTAGAGTCCGTGTTCCTAGGAACATTGACTCTGACTGCTCGGGGACGATCAGTATTAAATGTGAGGATGTTGATAATGGCCAAAAATGACCATTATTTTCAATCCATTTCCGTGTCTTAAACGGGCATTTGATCGCATTCCGGTCTTACATTAAGTAAGAAAGCAGTCGAATTGGACTAATTTATGCATAATTGTAAAAATAATAAGCTGGTGTGAAAAAGACATAAATATGTAATTTTATTACATATTTATGTTAGAAAAATCCAAAAACATGAGAAAAAGAAAAGGAAACAAAAAGATGGGAAAAAGATAGAAAAGCCCACAAAAAGAATATTTTCGGCCCATCTGGCCCAATCCAGCAGGCCCAGGAAGACCTTTGTCGCAGAAGCCCCTTGGCGCGATGACCTTTGTCGCGATGGCATGCTCCGCGACAAAGGCATGTTCCGCGACCAAGATGCACAAATAGAGACACAAGACCCAGTCGAGAAGCCTTGCCACATGCAGTGTGTTCCGCGACCAACTTGATGCTCCGAGACAAAGCTGTGATGTGTGTGATGTCTTAAGACACAATGGGCTAGAATCAAGGCCCATGGGCTTAGGGTTACACTTCTATAAATATGAGGTGTCTCCCATGAGCTAAGGGTTGGCCAGTAGAGAGATTGAAATTGTTGTAGAGCTCTTGCAGGCAAGCTTAGGAGTTCTTCCTTAGGTAGAGTAGTTTAGGTTTATTTTCATGTATTATTTAATTTTTGCTCTTAGTTTAGCTTAGTTTAGTGTTTTACTGTTCACAGTTGCTTAGATAGCCATTTTTATACCATGTTTTGGTTTCTAAACTCTTGTTTTAGGGTTTGTAATACCCAAATCATGGGTATTAACAATACCTCTTCAATAATATGGGAAAACATTCATCATTTGTGTCCCAAATCATGAAATGGGTCTCACACCCCATGGATTTATGCTTTCTTTTTCATTTTGGGGTCATTTGACCCCCATTTTGTTATTTTTATGTTTACTGTTGGCATATTATGGATAATGTTGTGTGGATGTGTGATCAAACCCTAGATTAGGACTCCTGCTTTATTTTAATATTCTGCCCATCCTTGTTATTTTTGTTTAAGCATGTTCTTTATTTTGAATGTTTCTTGCTTATTTTTAGCTTAGAATAGCTTTTTGATCTGAAATAGGGTGAGATCACGCTGTTTGCATGCCACTGTTCATTTCTGCTTTTTCTGACTTTTGTCCTGAACCACCTTGGGCGCCAACCGCCTTCTGGCGCGGAACCACGTTCCGCGACAAAATGGCTGTTCCGCGACCAAGGTGTTTCAAGACACTTGTCTCCATAATTTAAAACCCTTTGTCGCGGAATATCTTGTCGCGGAGCCACGTTCCGCGACAAAACTGTCCATGCATAGCGACAAAGGAGCCAAACTCTTGCATTTTGTCTTCATGGCTTCTTGTCGCGGAATCATCTTGTCGCGGAGCCACGTTCCGCGACAAAATCCCATTCTGAGACAGAAAAATTATGCCATGTTCCTTGATCTTTGAACACCTTGTCGCGGAACCACGTTCCGCGACAAAATTTCCATGCATAGCGACAAGGGTTCAAATGCTTTAGGAATTTTCTGAAAACACTTTGTCGCGATGTCACTCTTGTCGCGGAACCACGTTCCGCGACAAAATCTCACATAGCGACAAAGAGGCGTTATGCTGCCAAAAATTCTAAAAACTTGTCGGGATGTCCATGTCGCGGATCTCGGTCCGCGATAAAATTTATGATATCGCGACAAGGGTTCCTCTCCCACTATTTAATCTCAAACAAATTTCATTCTCTCCCTATTTTATATTGCAACACTCACATCATAGCCCCACGGGTTAGGATGTAACATTCTGGAATTGCAATATAGGGTGTTATGCTGCCCAAATTTTGATTCTCCATTTGCATCACTTAACTGATTGAACCCTTGACTCATTAATGATTAAAGATTGAGATTAGCAATAATCAAACTTCAATAATCATCATGACTAAAGGACCCTTGTTCAATTGCCATTAAAACATTCTTGTATAAACAAAATCTCGATGGCTTAAACAGATAATCTGGACTGTAATTAATTATGGTAGGAAGGATTATTTAAGACCATCAATTGTGGACCCAATCCACAGCCTTGCATGAGAAACCAATGTCTCTCATACAAGGGATCTTCTTTTGTTTCTTATTTATTTTGTCTTTGTGTGTTGTGTGGAACCATTAGTAAAGAATACATCAGACTAATGTTGGCGGGTACTCCCTCATGGATAACTAGCTCGTATTCTGGGTATTAGTTACTAATTGTTATTTTGCATGGTCTGGATGGCTGTCAGTGGAAGCCTTGGCGGTTCGCCCATCCGGGGTTATAATAGCTGCTTGGCTGACTCCCATCCAGATACAGTTTTATTTTTATTATCTTAATTTCCAAACCTGAATCCCAATCCGTACTGGGAGTCAGTTGGCATCAGTCAATGCCAACTGATGATCATTATAGAAGGGAAGCATGTAGGTTTTTATCCGAATTCACAGACAGTGGAGGCCCAACTGGTGTTGACACCACCATTATAGGGTCTAAGCTGTCTAAATTCGCTCCATCCGAGTGATTAGGAAATTGGACAGTAGATGTTTACAGTTCACCTGATTATTCTGCCATTACTTTGGTCCCTTGACCACTTCATTCTGTGTTTCACCTTCTGTTTAGACCCGCATCTATATTTTGGGTCAATTAATTTTACACTTCCATATATCTTTATGCATGATAATATTATATACTATTGTGGTCTGTACTTATTTTGGGATCCTTCCCTTGGACAATAGAAGTCTAGATCTTAAACAGATATTGCTTTATAAATTTCCAACAAAAACCTCTTTATAAAATCCGGATCTGAGTAAGGGATAAATTCTTCAGTTATGACTAATTCATATTCTGTCAAGGGTTGTATTTTGGGGAATTAAGAAGCAGATTCAGCGATTAGGTCTCGCCTAGACTGAAAGGGTCTGTGTTTTAACTGAGAGTCTAGTACCTGACAGGGAATGACTTTCAAATCCATTATTTTCCAAAATTGCTGGTTGATGGAAATGTAAGATTAAGTGCTACACCGAGATGGGGTCCACTTGGATTCAAATACAGTGTAGTAAATAATCTTAGAGGAACATCATCCAGGCCTTGGTTATTTTCCAAGATAGGGTTGAGTTTTCTTTCAACTGCTATCCTCTTCTGCCAAAGCTTACTTTTGAGTCCTGAGTGAGTGCATCCGGAACGAACTAATTTATTAGTTCGTTTCATTAGTTTGTATCTCATAATCACCCGGAAGGAAGTGAACACACTAGTGGTTCACCGAGAGCCGGGAATTCTTGATCCATACTCCTTCATTCTGATGGGGAGCTGTCTTTTACTACCAGGGTCAGACTTTCAAAAACCTCCGAGTGATAGGATTTTAAATGCTTTCTTTACCGCTTTCTTTTAACCGCTTTCATTAGAGGTCACTCGGTTGTATTGAGAGTTGTGTAACTGCTACTAGGATTGACAGTTAAGGGATAGTTTAGGGCTTGATTCAAATCTTTGGGTGTGACATGGGAGAATGATAGTGGTACTTGGCATTTCAATAAATGATGTGTCGGGTGTTGCTTTTCCACCACAGATGAAGTAACACACCCAGGCCAGGGCAGTTACGAATCTATGGTATCTTAGAATTTGCGGTCTTAAGAACATGTAAACTCATATTGCAAGTACCTGTCTGTTAAAGGGAAAGCCTTATTGAGAGCATGAGAATTAGCTATCTGATAGAATTATCCCAAACAAAGATCTGCGTATGAAAATGGAAGTTTAATATTGCTGTATCTCACTCTTGTCCAATTTTCATTCTTTTCTTCCTGTCCTTTCTGTCTACATTGTGACGCAACTTCACGGTTGGCACAATGCACCTTTTCCCTGCTTTCGTAGATAATGTTTACTGCATTCCTAGAATAATTCTTATCCGCTTTCTAGAATAGATTTATTTGCTTTGTAGATTAATTTAACTGCTTTCAAGATCTAGTTTAAATTCCCGTCAGTAGATATTAATCATCTTTCAAACCTATTGAGCAATACGAATGGAAAATCTAGTAAAACGACGTGGGACCTGCTTCTATCGCACATCCTCCAGTGAACGATCCGGTCTTACTATAAATTACTGCAATTTTTGACACCGTGCGCTTTCGGGGGCACAGTTTCTTAACTACGAGCAATAAAAACATGATTACGTATAAATATATTCCTAATCACAACACCGCCATCATAAATTGGTTTCATTAAATAAAACCTAAGCCAGGATCACGAATTTTCGGAAAATACTCATGTAGTGGGAATTAGTCAAAAGTTTCATGGCAGGAAATCTTATGGCAAGAATTGATGAGAAGTATCATGGCATATTTGCCGGGGATCCTCAGTGTGACAGGCTGAAGGTCAACCTATCCCGGCTATGCCATGAGATTTGTCAACATTTCATGACAGAGAGGACCACAACGCCATTTGAAACCAAAGCACCATACTTGAGTAATAAAAAGACTAATAATCTTGATATATCCCTAAACCCTTTCCCGTGAATCATGACGCTTTTCATTTAATAAATCTGACCTGGTATATTTTAGAAAAAGCTCGTGTTAACGAAACTTGTCAAAAGTTTCACCCTGGCACCACTATACAAAGAAAATGGAAACAACATTAGCCTTATAGCATCAGGGGAGACTCTCTGGTTTTTAATCGTATCGCAAAGCTCTAGGAAGGTCTGGAGGTGATCATAAGGGTCCTCATGATTTGCACCGCAGAACTGATTGTTTTGCACCAAGTTAATGAGTGCCGGTTTGAGTTCGAAGTTGTGTGCTGGAAATTGCACTCTTCCAGGCCTGTCCAAATAGGGCTCCACTATTGGTTGCATAAAGTCTGCTGCTGCTTGCTGCTGTTGTTGATTTCCTTGTTCAGCTTGGTTTTGGTACTGTTGGTGGTAGTTGGGAAATTGCTGGAAATTGTGTGGATCCTGTGGATTGTTTTGAAACTGCTCCAGGTTGAAGGCTTGATTCTGGTATTGTTGGTTTGGGATGTTCTGATTTTGGTGAAATTGGTTTAGGGGTGGTGGCGGTTGTTGGTGGAATTGTGGGTATTGTTGCTGGTTGAGATTTGGTAGATTCTCCTCCTCATTGGCATGGTTAGGATGTTCTACCATTCCTCCGTCAGCTCCATTACCAGGGTTATTTGGTTGGTGGTCTATGGGTAAGATCGGGGGAATGTTCTGGTTATCTGCCATGTCTGATAAGTCACTGCCAGATGTTACGGGTGAAGTGCGGGTCTGACGCTCCTGCTCTTTCCTTCTTCTGGCTTCTGCCCTCAGTTGGCGAGCGGTCCTTTCTATTTCTAGATCGAACGGCAGCTCAGGTAATGTACTCCTCCTCCGTTGCATAAGCAGTTGGTATCACAATTTGACAGTACCTGTACAACCCCCAGGTTAGTAATGGTTTGAAAGTATATACAAAAACTATCTATGAGTAAATCGAGAGTGTAATTCTCCTAGCAAACGGCGCTGCATCCTCCCCGGCAACGGCGCCATGAAACTTTTGACAAGTTTCATTGAACACGAGTATTTATTATTAAAACAGGTTTTGTTTATTGCTCGAGGATTAAAAAGGAAAAAGTTATGATTTGCGGGAAAGGGTTTAAGGATATATTAAGATTTCCCTTTTTATTACTCGTGTGGGGTCTTTTGATTTCAAACGGCGTTGTGGTCCTTCTTGCCATGAAACTTTTGACAAGTATCACGGTGCAACCGGGATTGACCTTTAGTCTGTCACCCTGAAAGTCCCTGGTATCTGCATCATGATGCTTCTCTTAATTTCATGTCAAGAAGATACCTGCCATGAAACTTTTGACATCTTCCCAATGCATGAGTATTTTCTAAAATGTTGTCTTTTTATTTACTCGTGTCAAGAAACCTGTGCCCCCGAAAGCGCACGGTGTCAAAAATTGCAGTAATTTATAGAAAGTACCGGATCGTTCACTGGAGGATGTGCGATGGAAGCAGGGCCCACGTCGTTTACTAAGATTTTCCACTCGGTTACTCGATTCAAGTTTTTGCAAGGGTTTCTAACAACTATTCGACAGAATTTAAATCCAGATCATGAAAGCAGTAAAAATTATTCTACAAAGCATGATAAAATTCTATTCTAAGAAAGCGATAAAGTTATTCTAAGGAAGCAGATAAAATGAGACAGAAGGGACAGGGGGAAATAATAAAGATTGGACAAGATTCAGATGAAACACAATTAAACTTCTAATTTTTATACACAGATCTTAGCTTGGGATAATTCTCCAGTTAGCTATCTCTCATGCTCTCTATACCATGTTCCCTTTAACAGACAGGTACTTACAGTAAGAGTTTACATGCTCTTAAGACAACAAAATCTAAGATACCACAGACTTGTAACTCCCTTCACGGGCCTTGTTCACAGGCCTTTGTGAAATTATATTATTTATCTGTGGTGGATAAGCAACACCTAACATATCATTAGTTGATATGCCAAGTACTCCTATCATTCCCCCATGTCACACCCAAAGTTTCAAATCAACCCCCAAACCCTTCCATAACTCTCAAACCTTTTAACAGATGGACAGCCCCTAATTCTTCCGAGTGACCTCTATGAAAGCATTTAAAAGAAAGCAGTAAAGAAAGCATTTAAAATCCTATCACTCGGAAGTCTTAAAAAGCATCTCTTTCCGTTAGTGTAAAAGAGCCCCTGGTTTTGGTGACCAGATGCAGATCAAGAACCCCCAAGATATCCATAAGCCACAGGGCTTACAACATCTGGGTAGTTATGAGATACAAACTAAATGAAACGGATCCATAAATGAACCTATTCCGGATGTACTCACTCAAGACTCGATTCTAGACTTTGGCAGAAGAAGATAGTAGTCGAAGGAATACTCAACCCTATCTTAGAAATTAACCAAGGCCTATATGTTGTTCCTCTAGTATTATTTATTACACCTTATCCATACCCAAGTGGGTATTGATTCAATGCAATATCTAATATAAGATTTCCAACACAGCAATTTTGAGAAACAATGGATATTTGAAAATCATTCCCAAGACAGGTACTAAACTCTCAATTAAAACACAGATCCTTTCAGTCTAGATGAGACCTAATCGCTGACTCTGCTTCTAAGTTCTCAAAATCAACCCCCAATAGAATATGAATTAGTCATAACTGTTGAATTTATCCCTTGCTCAGATCCAGATTTTATAAAGGAATTTTTGTTGGAAATTTATTATGCAACATCTGATTTAAATCAAGACTTCTATGTCCAAGGGGAAGGATCCCCAAAATAGTGATATGACTGGAACATCTACATAATAGTATCATGCGTAAAGGTATATGAAAAGGAAAATGAAACACCCCAAAATAGATGGTGGGGTTAGACAGAATGCGAAACACAAAGGTGGATTAGCCTGAGATGAGAAGAAATTGGCTAAAAGAGTGCCAGAAACAATTGGGGTTATCCGAACGGCAAACATCTGCTATCTGGTTCCCAGGTATTCCAGAGGGAATGAAATTAGACGGTAAGGATTCCTTACTGACAGTGATCGCTATCAACAAGAGTCTTACTGTCTATGAATGAGGAAAAACCTACATGGTTTCTTACTATTGTATTATTACGATAGTGTTGATTGACACTGTCTAATATTACCATAGCTTGAAATTCAGGTTTAAAATTAAGATAAAGAAAAAGAAAACTGTATCTGATTAGGAATTGGCTGAGTGGCTAGTCGTATCTCGGTGAAGAGACCTTTCTCCATATCTTCCACCAATCTCTAATCAGACCATGCAAAATAACAAGTAATAATTAATACACAGAAGACGAGCTAGTCGAATCCCTATGAAGGGACCTTTCACCAACATTGATCTGTGATATTTCTCATCACCCATTCATACACACAATGAAAGAGAAAATATGAAATTAAGAAAATGTTTTTGGTTTTGTGTGGGTATTAAGCACACAATAAATGGACACTAATGGGCTGAAATGTGTAATGGATAAAAGTAGATGAAATGGGCCTAGGCCCAATGCACCCATGCAACTTACACAAATCATGAAAAAAAAAATGTTTATGGAGTTTTCAAAATAAGAGGATAGTTCAATTCGAGTTATTGGGGTAATTCGAATTGAGAATGCATGAGGAATGAAGTATGGCCTCACCCAATTAATCCTTGCAAAGGAATGAGACATCATCTAATTCTAATTGTTATCCAATTCGAATTAATTCGAATTGGACAACTCGAATTGGCAACATCCTTTCCTTGCTCAAATTGACTAAGGCATTTACCTCAATGAAAAGGGTGAGTTCGAATTGTCCATGCAATTCGAATTAATTCGAATTGGACAATTCGAATTGGGTGAAAACAGAAAAAAAAAATACTAAGGCATGAGGGGATGGAAATGGAAACAATGTGGTTTTCAAGCCAATTCGAATTGTTGAGCAATTCGAATTAATTCGAATTGGATAATTCGAATTGGTTGGAAACCTCATGAAGGAAAATATTTTTGGTGTGCAATTCGAATTATTTGGGCAATTCGAATTAATTCGGATTGCCTCAATTCAAATTGCACACTTTTTCTCATACAATTTTTATGTCTCACACGTATGGGTTAGGTATACACTGTGCGAGTAATGATGGTTTTAGATTCACCAAATCCTTCATTTCCCATCAGTGTCACTTCACAGCCACCCTAGTGAGATTTTTCAAAATAAAAATAAACACATGTCCAGTGGGTATTGATTGGATTCAACCTTATTGCTACAAACACAAGATTTAAAGGTTAAAAACCCTAAAACTCTAAATATCTAAGAACTACAAGCAAAAGATGCAAGAACAACTAGGTTATCTAAGCCAAGAAAACATAAATAAGACAGAATTGCAAGGCAAGAAAAGTAAATCTGAACAACATCTAGAAACAACTAAACCCTAAGAATACTTGTTTTGGAGCTCTAAGTATAAAATCAAACCAAAAACCCACCAAACATGCATTTATTGTGTTTGAATGTCAACTAGAACATAATAAATGTAACCTAGTTGAAACAAACAAACATTCTAAACATTTATTTCTAAGAAAGCATTAAAGAGTGCCAAAACATATGAATAACACCATTTCTGGAAATTTTTCTTGTATTGACACTTGAAAGCAAAATAAAGAACCCAAAACCATCATTGGTTTGAAGGCAGGGTTTGTTCTAACTAAAAAGCATGTAAAAATATGGAAATGGCTACTCTAATGGTTACACAAACTGCTTCTAAACTAAACTAAGATCAAAGCATATAAAAACTATACTACTTGCATGAAAAATAAACTAAACTAAACTAAACTACCTACCTAACCCTTAAGGGGTGTGGAACCTCCTGCTGTTCTTTTTGTTCCCAAGCTGATTTTTGGAATGTTCAACCTTTTATTTTGTTGTGGAAGGTCAGCTTTTATAGAAGAATTTTCGAAACCCTTGGCCCACCAGTGTTGTGCTCATGCTCCACAGCTTCATTTGAATGAGTTTTGAGTGAAGTTCGAATTATCTCAATCAATTCGAATTAATTCGAATTGTGGGATTTCTTCCTTGAGCTGGGATTGTGGCATTCAGTTATCAATTCGAATTGTTGTGAATAATTCGAATTGGTCTTTTTCTCGAATTGGATGATGATTTCTGCTTGGCTTCCTTGCATCTGTTGGCAATTCGAATTGTTTGTGCCAATTCGAATTAATTCGAATTGGACAATTCGAATTGCATCTTCTCCTTGCCTGTGGTTTCCTTCTTCTTCATACCCCAATTCGAATTATTCAAGCCAATTCGAATTAATTCGAATTGGCCATAGTAATTCGAATTAGGTCTTCTGCATCCCTTCCCAACACTTAACCATTCGTTGCTCTCTTCATCAATTCGAATTGTATGCAATTCGAATTAATTCGAATTGCATAATTCGAATTGTGCTTCAACACTTAACCAATTTTCAGTTGTGGGATTTTCAATCTTTTTTCCCATCTTTTTTATTTTCTTGTGGGCTTCTTTTATTCTTTTGTCCATCTTTTCTTCCTTTTTCTTTTCTTTTTTCCTTTTTTTCATGTTTTTGGATTTTTTCTAACACAAATACAATAAAAATTGTATATTTTGTGTCTTTTTATTACCGGCTCAATATTTTTACAAACTCGCATTAATCTGTCGAATTCAACTGCTTTCTTATTGAAATAAGATGGAAATACGATCAAAATGTCCGTCTCAGACACGGAAATGGATTGAAAATAATGGTCAATATTGGCCATTATCACTGACCAAGGCTCCGGCGGCAACTGCTCAAAATGGCGGCTGACGAAATCCTGATGGGTGGTTGTGCTTCCTCCAAGTCGCGACGGGCGGCCGACGCGAATAGGGCGGTTGCTAGGTGGTGGCGGCGAGCAGCTTCTAGCACAGAAGCTATGGCGGAAAGCTAGAGAACGGCAGCTACGAAGTTGAGCTTCGAAAACTGAGCGGAGGCGGTTGCGACAAGAGATGTGGTGGCAAGTTGGCGACGGGCGGCAAGCAAGACCGCGACTGGCATTTCAGAGGCGACGGGCGGCAAGCAAGGCCGCGGCTGGCATTTCGTAGGCGGCCGATGATGGCGACACACCTAGGGTGGCTGGACAGAGACATGACAACAAGAGCAGATGGAGAGACCGGAAGAGAAGGAGCTTCAAGCGGCAATGAAGAGCTCGGGCGGCAGAGAGACGAGGCGGCAGATCACGGCAATGGGCAGCAAACAGATGGCGGCGTGAAAAAAAAATAGCTTTTTTGGCCAAGCCTATTTAGAACAAGCATATTTGTCTTGGGCCTAATCAGATAAATTGCGCGAGGGCGCATCTGTTGGCCCAAGAATTTAGAGGCCCAAGTTATTTGGCCCAGTCCACATTTAAAGGCCCAATCCACAAGTGTGCATAGTTATTGTCGATATCAAATAGAGAGGCAAGCAAGAAGACGTACATTAGGGCTTGCCACCCTATAAATATTAGAGTTCGCGGCTACAAGAAGACATCTCAACACAACTCTCAAGAGCAGCCTTTATTTTATTTTCTTCCTTAGCATTATACAGTTTTCATTTAAGCTTTCGTTTATCGTTTTCTGCAATTTCCATTCCGTTTATTGCTTTCGTTCAATTCGTGTAATTTTTCAATTCATTTAATACAAACCTTCCTTTCCAGTTCTTAATTTCTTTAATTTCGCTTGCCTCCCTTCAATTTCATTTGCCTCCCTTTTATCTCGTTTGTCTCCCTTCTATACAATTTTCCCGATACAACAGCAACAATAAAATAAAATAAGAAATCACCCGTACAGTGCACCCTTCCTGTCCCTACAAAAACTTTTCATTTTCATATCCCATATATATAGGAAATAATTCAACGTAGTTTCCTTTTCATTCCAAGCAAAGGAAAAAAACCTACACTGTAATTGAGCATAGATTATTCGATTAACAATTTTTAAGGCGAAAAAGGTATCATAGTGTAATACAGACAATGAAAGAGCATAAAAAAACTCACCCAATTAATAGAAAATGCATATTTCTGTAATTTAAGCAATGAGGGAAGACAAATGCGAAAATTCATTATATATATATATTTTTTTATTTTACATTAGTTGTGAATTGTAATCCAGGAGTCTGTCATATTTCCGCTCGGGTAAAAAAACAAGCCTAATTTAGTCTAGTTACAACTTTAGATAGTTGGGCCAAATTTATTATTTTTATTTTTATTAAGAATAAAGAAAACATGAGCAATATGTTAAAAAAACCCACTAACAAAATATGGTATGTTTCTTTTCCCTTCGTCTTCCCTCATTCCATAAATTACAGAAATATGCATTTTCTATTATAGATAAAATTCACACAACTATATAAAATTCATGACAAAGTTTGAGCTCGCGGGGCGAAATTACAAAAAATGGTGTATACTACAGTTAAAATACATAGAATTATATAAAAAAATTAATAGCGAAATTTGAAAATTAAATTACCACTCATGATTTAAGTCCGCAATATTTTCTATAACAACATAAATGTAGGAAACCTTATTTTTATTTATAAAAATATTATACTATTATTAAGTAATCAAAATAATATTTGTCCTTTAATGTCATTTTAATACTTGTCCGTTTATTCTTATATTTTACTTTACCAAACACTTTAGATCAAATCTACTATCTATTGCTGGTCAAATATATTCCTCATATTTACTACTCAAATTTGTTATATGCTATTTATATGCCATCTGTTAACTCTAAACAGGCCCATATTAATTAAATTGGGCGAAAAAAGATGGCGGCTCCTGGGGTTTCGGAGATTTTTCATGCAACGGCTTCGGGGGGCCCAAGATCGTCGGGGGGCAGGCCGCCTGGCGGCGGTGGTGCGGCTACATCGTTCCGGGATGCGCTCAGAGGGGATAGTGCCGAGACTCAGACTCCGTCATTTGATAGGGACTTGATTGCGGAGAACCTGGTGAAAACATCTGTGGAGGACGGACAACCAGGTGTGCTTCGGGTTATGATTGATGAAACCATATTTGAGGAAGCTTGCCACCAATGGGAAGGGGCCTTGGTCATCAAAATAGTAGGCACGACAATCGGATATAAGGCGTTGAAGGATCGGTTGGGGCAGGTATGGAAGCTTAAGGAATCCTTTGATCTCATAGGGGTGGGACATATATGGATGCTTTGTGGTTAGATTTGAACTGGAGTCGGATCGGGATCGCGTGGTATCAGGCGGGCCGTGGTTGCTCTTCGACCATTACGCAACAATCATGACGTGGTCGAGGAATTTCAACCCGGCTAAGACGCAGGTGAATAAAACCCTTGTATGGATCAGGCTACATGGATTGACTTTACCTCTGTTCCGTAAGGACATTCTGACGGCGATGACCTCCGGGATTGGCAAGGTGGTGAAGTTTGATGAGGCTACATTAAAGGCGGATAGGGCTGAGTTTGCTAGGGTTTGCATTGAGCTGCACCTAGAGAAACCGGTGATCGGGAAACTTTTGGTGTGAGGTGAGTGCATAAGAGTGGCTTATGAGGGTTTACATCTGATTTGTATGGGATGTGGCAGATATGGTCACCTCCTTAGGGAATGCCCACATAGTAAGAAGGAGGCGGAGGAGGAGATTGGAGATAAAGATGCTGGCGCTGCAGAGCAGAGAAATTGGGGAGAGACTGAGGTGGATGGTACTAAGAACAAGGGAAAGGCCAAGGTGGATGGAATGGAGGAGGATGGGACTGATCTGAACATGGGTGGTGAGGCGAATGGAGAGTGGATTACAGTGAGCAGAAGGCGTAATATGCCTTGGAACAAAAATCAGGTTCGACAGGAGGAGAGTCATAGCCAGATCGGAGAGGCACCGGTTGTTAGGGAGGAGAGGAAGGAGGAATGGAGGGGTAGGGAGAGAGACAAGGATCTTCCACGTCCAGCCCAACAGGAGGAGAAGAAGGGGACTGGAAGGGAACAACAGGTTGGTCCAGCTACTGGTATGGGGTCTGGGACTAGTGTGCTAGCTAAACAGGCAGTCCGTGAGGGTAGTGTTTTGAGGCACAAGAGGGTGCGCACCGAATCTCCGCCTAAAAGTGTGTCGAAGGGGGGAAATATCCCATTGCTACTGACAGCGGCATTAGAGGAGTTGAGCGATCATGAGAGTTGGGCGGATGCGGAAGGTGGTGGCATGTGAGCGACATTGCTCCGAATGACTGCTCGTCATTTTTATGGATTTTGTTGATTTTAGTTTAATTGCTTGGAACGTGAGAGGACTCATGAGTCGGAGTGCGAAGAGATGGATGGGGACGTTCTTGCAAGAACACAAACCAGACTTGCTTTGTTTTATGGAACCGCAGGGACCATTTGAACATGTTCGGTATTATTTTGCGAGAAAAGGGTATGAGAGTGTCCATATACAGGAGGCGATAGGGAGATCCAGTGGCTTATGGGTCCTGAAAGCTCAAGGGGCGCCTTACAGTTGCAGACTGATTGACAATAAACCTCGTATACTTACTCTAGAGTTGGGGCGGGGGAATTGCTGATGGACCTTATCTACCATTTATGCGGACCCAAATTATCAACGGAGGATGGTAAATTGGGAAGACATGAGACAGGTGGCTGCTAGTCTGTCGGGGCTGTGGTTTGTTTTTGGTGACTGGAATGAAGTGGCGTATCAGGAGGAGGTTGATGGGGCGGTTTATTTAGAGAGTCGGCGGAGGGGTTCAGGCAGATGCTGGGTGATTGTAAGCTGCTAGCTGTGCCCACCATTGGTCCGAAAACAACTTGCTCGAGGACGGTGGAGGGCCGGAGATTGGCTAAAAGGTTGGGCCGGAGACAGGGGAGTATCAAACTTGGAGTGGACTCTACTTTTCCCAGAAGCTAGAATTAGTCTACTGCCAAGATTGGGGTCCGATCACTCACCGTTGAAGATGAGTTGTGGGCAGCGTGGGGGAGTCATTGGTGCAAGGCCATTTAGGTGGGAGGCGGCATGGGCTACTCATGCAGATTATGAGCATGTTGTCAAGAAAGGCGTTGAGGGGGGGGGGGGGGGACGAGATCTTGGCCTGATGCTGAAACATATACAGAGCTTGTCAAGCGAGTTCAATGCTAATTCGTTTGGTAATATTGGACAATGGATTCGGACCTTGAAAAGGAGGATCATGGGGGTTGAGCGCGTACTAGAAAGAGTAGATTCGGCGTGTATGCGAAGGTTGGAGGGGGAACTTAAAGTGGAACTGGAGCTCGCCCTATATCAAGAGGAGATCCTATGGTATCAAAAAATCAAGAGATAAGTGGGTTAAATAGGGGGATCGAAATACTAAATATTTTCACGCTCAAACTAAGTGAAACGGAAGCACAATCGTATCTATGGTCTAGAAGTGGAGGAGTGGAGGATGGTCGACGGATCAGGGAGAACTTCAATCACATGCAGTGCAATATTTCTCATGCATATTTGAACAGGCGGCGGTGAACCCTGTGGGAAGAGATATCTTACCATTGGAGGGTTTGCCGGAGGAAGTTGGCGCCGAGCTCGCTAGACCATACCAGAGAGGGGACGTGGACGTGGCTTTGCGCCAAATGAGGGATTTCGCGGCACCGGGGCCGGATGGATATCCGGTAATTTATTACAAACGATATTGCCACTTGCTTGGAGATGAGGTTTTCAAATTGGTGTTGCAGGTTAGCCGGATTGGGGTCATACCGGAGAAGGTGGCCTATGCACTCATGTGTCTGATTCCTAAAGTTGAGGTCCCGAGGAGCCTGTCTCAGTTTAGGTCTTTAATGCTATGCAATGTTACCTATAAGATCATTACAAAGGTGTTGGTAAATCGGCTTCGACCAGTACTCTCTGAATATATTGGGCCGGCACAGTCTGCATTCCTTCCTGGAAGAGGGACGAGTGACAATGGTCTGCTTCTATAGGAAATTGTTTCATCCATGGAAAATCGGCGCACTGGGTGCAAGGTGTGGTATTGAAGATAGGCCTGGCCAAAGCTTACGACTCGGTGAGGTGGGAATTTTTACATCAATGTTTGGAGGAATTGAGGCTGCCGGGTACGTGCATTGCACTAATTATGGCTTGTGTTCAATCCACGTTGTTTGCTATTATTTGGAATGGAGGCTTGCTTGGAAAGATTCGAGCGGGGAGAGGTTTGCAACAAGGGGACCCGTTATCGCCTTATTTATTTGTAATTGTCATGGAAAATTTGTCTAGAATTGTTTATGATGCAGTCGGGAGTCGAGCATGGAGGCCGATTACCTTGAGAGTAGGAGGCATTGACATTTCACACATGATTTTTGCGGATGATTTAATAATATGCTCTGTAATACCCGAGAATTTTATAACATAAATAAATAAATAAATACAATAAACAAATAAATAAATAGATAAATAAATAAATAAATCAGTAAATACATTAAACAAATAAATATAGAGGAAATGAGAAATGAAATTAATTAAACAAAAGAAATTAAGTAAAGTAAAAAGGGATGATTTAATCAATTATCGGGTACACGTGTGCCGATATAAATGAACTCGAGAATTCGAGTCAAAACGTAAACTTAGATCCGAAAGAAATGACGACACGAAAAATAGGAAACCGAAGAGAGTCCGAAAATCGGAATACGAGAGCATAGAGGGATAGAAACCCGAAAGAGAGGCGGAAGAGCACGACAGATCACACGACACGCCCGAACCGAAGTCCAGGAGTGAGCCGCGCGCTGGCCGCGCGCTAATCATGGGAAAGGCGCGCCAACCCCGCGCCAGACCACAAATGTGGTTGTTGCGTGAATCTCTCGCCCGAACGCGGATTTTTCGACTTCGGTTGAACATGTGACGGCTCAAGACCCTTAGAGTCAGATCTTAGACGCCCTAGGACTCAGTTATCTATAAATAAACCCCCTTGGAAGCCCCGAACACTTTTACAAAATCTTACAACTCTCTATACATTCGAAACCCTAAATCCGGAGGCTACGGAGGCACGAAACCAAGGCAAAACACTGTTGGACGAAAATTCTATGATCTCCTGGGTCGTGGTAAGTCTTGAATCCGTTCTTATTCCATATACGATTCGAAAGCGAATCCTAATCTTCTTCTTTTTCCTTCTACACCACGGAATCGGATCTAGGACGTAGAACCGTCGAACGGAGAGGAGAAACGGTGTACTGGAAGCCACGCCTTCGAAATAGACAATCCCAGACATTCAAAAATCTGTAAGTTAGCCTTACATGTTTTTGGGATGAATTAAAACATTCAAAACTAAAACATTAAACAAGAAACCGAAAATCTGCCAACATAGTGTTTTTAGCGGCGCAACAGTTTTGTTGAATTTTTCCGAACCTTAAAACGACTTCAAACGGAAAAACTTAAAACACGAAAAAAGTTCCTAAGACGTAGATCTATCTGTGGTAAACTTTTTAGAATTTTTAGAGACGTTTTGATATCTGAAACCCACTCGAAACAGAACTGCTTGAATTTGAATCTTGAATTTCTTGACAGAATTTAGGTCTGATCTTGATCGCGTTTTTGACATTAGTTCTAGACTGAATTGGATCTTTTGACAAACATGAAAGTTGTAGATAAACGTCTTATGATGGCGTGTGTAAAATTTCATAAAATTTGGAGTCGATTTGCTATGGTAAAATTTGGAATCTCTAAACTGTGACGTAGTAAACTCGGACAGATTTGTGTTTCTGTGAAAATCGACGTTTTTGACATGTTTCAGTATCTCGGATTGAAACAGTTAAAACACGAAAGTTGTAGATCTCGACGTTTCTGGGTAAGTCGTGAAATTTCGGAATTTTTGGAATTAATAGAGTGAACTGTGGTTTACCGGAAATCCAATTTTGAAATCTTGTTGAGATATGAAATTAACATTTAGGGTTGAAATAAGTTGAAATATATTTTTCTTAAATAAATAAAATTGGAACCAGATTTTGAAATTAAATCCCCTTACAAACTTGATATATTAAAATTAGGGGTGAGTGCTCTGCAGGGTGCCCCCTAACGATTCACTTCGTACCTTTATGGACGATGGTGACCCCGCGCGAAATTAAAATATGATATTGCCAAATCGGCACAAGAGATAGAGCCTACACTCTCGAGAATATCCACATGGGTTTCCCGAGGCTCCGGAGTGGTACTGAGTATGGCTGATACGGTTGCGGCCGCCGGACTACCGGCTAGACTTGTTGAGATTGCGATGCCATCGCGAAATACTTGAAATACTAAATCGGGGATGTAATGGGGAAATTAAATTAAAATTAAATTATATTGTGTATTGCTGTCCAATTAAATTATTTAAATGCTTTATTTAAATTATGGCTTTTACTCTGGAATATGTGAAATGTGTTGTGAAATGGAGCCCTAAATTAAACAATGCAAATTCAATAGTGATTTGAATTAAAGTGAGGTATTACGCTATTATCATGTTTTAGTAAATTATTAGACTAATGGCTTTTAAACCCTACGATCATGTCTGTGTTAACTTACTCAGCAAGTTGTGCTGATCAAACCATTCATTTTCTTTTTCTTACAGAGGATGTAGAATGAACATGAGCACGTTCATGCATGGGAACTTTATTTTGGGGAAACATTATTTTGTTTGATTTCGTACATTAGACTACATTATGAACGGGCCTGTTTAACCCGTGTTTTGGCCATGTCGGCCCTATTTACATTTCCGCTGCAATACTATACTTAGATACTATTTCCGCTGCGCAATGATATTATTATTTTCGAACTATATTGTATGGGTTGCTTTGAATGCTTTTAAATATTTTTAAATTCTGCAATACCCAGCCTTGCATCTCTTTAGCAAGTTCGGAGAAACAGTGTCTTGCTAGGGAGATGTGGCGGTGACATCCCGACCTGGGTGACCAAAAACCGGGGTGTTATAAGTTGGTATCAGAGAGCCCAGCCTGATCCCCAAGCTCCTACTGAGACACCACTTAACATCACGGAGCCGGTCCAAACTGAGGAGGAACAACCCCAAGGTGCGCAGGACGCCCCCGCACCGAACAATGTGGGCGATCGTCTTCGGACGATAGAGGAGGTGTTGATTGCGCTAGGGAATGCGCAAGTCAACCAGGGCCAAGCTGCGGCGGTACCTCCGCCCCAAGCTCGCCCTAACTACTTGGCGATGGTAAATCCTTACCAGCCGCCCCACTACGCTGGTGAGGAGTGCCCAGCCAAACTGGAAGAGTGGATCCGGACCTTCGACAAGCTGTTGGGGGCAGTCAAGTGTCCGGAAGGAGAGAGAGTGCACGTCGCTTCATACTACTTGGGAGGTGAAGCGGACGACTGGTGGCAGGCGACACAAGCCAAACTGACTGAGGACGACGAGCCCTACTCCTGGGCGGAGATGATGGATTTGCTCAGGGACCGATTCTATCCCTTGAGTACTAAATCAGCAATGTACGAGGAATTCCTGTCACTGAAGCAAGGAGGCCAAACCGTGCAAGAATACTACACTCGTTTCAAAGAGCTGGTGAGGTTCGCACCAAGGCTAGTGCCCACTGATGCAGAAAAGGCACAAAAGTTCGAAATGGGACTGAACCTGTCTGTTCGCGAGGTGATCGGGGGGTTACACTACCCCGATTTGCAAGCTGTGTATGACCGCGCAGTGGCAGTGGCGCGTGTGCAGAAACTGAAGAGAAGGGTGAGTGGGGAGTCTAGTAGGGGACCCCAAGACAAGAGAAACCGGGACTCGAGAAGCGAGAACAACACTGGAAGGAACGAACAAAGGAGAGGGTCGAATAGGCCCCAGCAAAACAACAATGGGAGAAGGTTCAACCAAGAAGATCCGGTACCACCTTGCCCGAGATGTGGGCGACCTCATCTGGCAAGGGGATGCCCTCAACAAGGGGCATGCTTCCGGTGTGGACGCATGGACCACATACGCCGGGATTTCCGAACTAGGGTCGAGAACATAACCAAGAGGGACGATTTGGTCACGGGGCAAGAACAGCCTCAAAATCAAAACGGGTGGAACGGGAATAACCAGGGGTACAGACCTCCTCAGAATAGGCCGCAGAATCAGAATCAGAACCAACGACCTCCGCCCCCTCAGAACCAAAACCAAAAGCAAAATCAGCAGCCGAATGCGAATCAGCAGGGCAATCAGGGACGCCCTATGGGGAGGCTTAACGTGGTTAATCAAGCGGACATACCTGCTCAAGGAGAAGTTATGGCAGGTACATTTTTCGTTTTGAATATGCCCCTTAGAGTTCTTTTTGATTCTGGAGCTAGTTGCTCAATCATAGCATCAAGAGTAGTGCATGAGTTAGATCTACCTAAGTGCGAGAGAATTAGCTTAGGAATTCAATTGCCTTCAGGAGAACTAGTATCTTGCTCTAAACGATATAACGGAATTCCTATAGGGATAAAGAACGTAGAATTCTTCGCGAACTTAGTAGAATTTAACTTAAGAGACTTTGACATTATACTGGGGATGGATTGGTTATCCCAGTATAAGGCGGTGATCGAATGCCAAAAGCAAAAGATCACCTTGTCAAAAAGTAGGGGAAAGAGAGTTATCTTCTACTCTCAGCCCCCTAAGAAGAGTAACAAGATCGTTAGTGCACTAAAACTAAGTAACTTGATGCGTAAGGGGTATAATCTATATGCGTGCTATGTGAACAACCTTGAGGCAGAAGAGAACAAGGTTGACAGCATCCCAGTGGTAAGAGAATACCCGGACGTTTTCCCTGAGGACGTTCCGGGCATGCCACCTGAGAGAGATCTTGAATTCACTATAGATCTCATTCCGGGGACAGAGCCTGTTTCAAAAGCTCCGTACCGGATGGCACCATTGGAAATGAAGGAGTTAAAGGAACAACTCGAAGAACTGTTAAGAAAGGGATATATAAGACCGAGTACTTCCCCCTGGGGAGCACCGGTTTTATTTGACAAGAAGAAAGACGGAGGACTACGTCTTTGCATAGATTACCGAGGACTGAACCAAGTGACCATCAAGAATAAATACCCCCTGTCGAGAATTGAGGATCTATTCAATCAACTGAAGGGAGCTTCAGTATTCTCGAAGATCGATTTGCGATCTGGATATCATCAATTGAGGATCGCAGAGAAGGACATTCCAAAGACGGCGTTTCGAACTCGATATGGTCACTACGAGTTCACAGTGTTATCCTTCGGGTTAACCAATGCCCCCGCAATGTTCATGAATCTCATGAACAATGTGTTCCGAGAATTATTAGATCAGTGCGTCTTAGTGTTTATCGACGACATCCTGATCTACTCAAAGAGCGAGGAAGAGCATGCCCAACACTTACACCAAGTGTTAGGGATCTTGCGAAAGAACCAATTATACGGCAAGTTGTCAAAATGCGACTTCTGGCTAAAGGAAGTGGCATTTCTCGGGCACATAGTATCCGCTGATGGAGTATCAGTGGACCCGGCGAAAGTTTCTGCCGTAACCGAGTGAGCAGCGCCGACGAGTCCAACGGAAATAAGGAGTTTCCTTGGATTAGCTGGGTACTATAGGCGATTCGTGAAGGATTTCTCGAGAATCGCACGTCCTCTGACCCAGTTACTGAAGAAAGGTGCAAAATACGAGTGGACCGAGGCATGTGAGACTGCGTTTCAAGAGCTGAAGAAACGACTCACAACCACACCCGTATTAACGCTACCATCAGAGAATGGTGACTTCGAAGTCTATAGCGATGCTTCGAAGGAAGGTCTAGGTTGCGTTTTGATGCAAGATTGGAGAGTCGTGGCATATGCATCACGCCAACTTAAACCTCACGAGGAGAATTACCCGACACACGACCTGGAGTTGGCAGCGGTCGTTTTCGCTCTAAAGATATGGAGACATTATCTTTATGGGTGAAAGTGTCGAATGTTCACCGACCACAAGAGTCTAAAGTATATATTCACTCAGAAGGAGTTGAATCTAAGACAACGAAGGTGGTTGGAACTCATTAAAGATTACGACCTGGAGATATCTTACCACGAAGGGAAGGCGAACGTGGTAGCCGATGCCCTAAGTCGGAAGACCCAACACGTGACAAACTTGTTGGTACTTCCGCCGGCATTGTACATGGACTTAGCAAAATTGGACGTAGAACTCGTGTACCCGGGCACTGTGAGTGAAACGATCAACGCGATGGTCGTAGAAACTCCGATACTGGACGAGATTCGACTCGCTCAACCGGGCGAAGCGAAACTCGAAAAGATAAAGGGGTATATTGCCGAAGGAAAGACAATCGGATTTGCTATCCACGAGGACGGAAGCATCCGTTTTTAAGGGAGATGGTGTGTGCCTCAGAAGTGTGCCGAATTGAAGCAAAGGTTGATGGAGGAAGGGCACAACACGCCATATTCCGTACATCCCGGAGGTGACAAGCTATACAAGGATCTGAAAAAGATCTATTGGTGGCCGGGAATGAAGAAGGAAGTGGCGAACTTCGTGGCGAAATGTCTCACCTGCCAAAGGGTTAAGGCAGTGCGACATAAACCCCTAGGATTGATGCAACCACTAGAAATTCCAAGTTGGAAATGGGATAGCATCTCGATGGACTTTGTCTCGGGATTACCACGATCACCTAAAGGCATGAACAAAATTTGGGTGATTGTGGATAAACTAATGAAGACGGCCTTATTTATCCCAATGAAGGACACGTGGACTATGGACCAATTGGCCCGAGCCTACATTGATAATGTGGTACGACGACACGGAGTACCACATGATATCATTTCCGATAGAGACAGTAGATTTGTCTCTCATTTCTGGACGGAGTAACAAAAAGCTCTCGGTACTCAAATCAAAATGAGCACCGCATTCCACCCGATGACGGATGGACAAACCGAGAGGACAATCCAAACACTAGAAGACATGCTGAGAGCATGCGTGTTGGAATTCAAGGGAAATTGGGAATCTCACTTACCACTAATTGAGTTTTCCTACAATAATAACTACCATGCTAGCATCGGCATGGCACCATTCGAGGCGTTGTATGGACGAAGGTGCCGAAGCCCGTTGAGCTGGGAAGAAAACGATAAGTCCGTGGTGGTGGGACCACAACTTATCGAAGACATGACTCAACAAATCAAGGTGATCCAAGGAAAAATGAAAGCCGCCCAAGACCGTCAAAAGAGTTATGCCGACGTGAGACGACGAGACCTAGAATTTCAAGTGGGAGATAGAGTCATGCTAAAGATATCACCCATGAAGGGGGTGATGCGCTTTGGCAAACGAGGGAAGTTGAGTCCTCGATACATAGGACCTTACGAAATTCTAGAACGAGTCGGAACTCTAGCATACCGATTGGCCTTACCGCCGCAATTAGATCGAGTTCATAACGTCTTCCATGTTTCACAACTAAAGAAGTATGTGCTGGACCCGACACATGTCCTTCAAGCTGAAACAATCGAACTCGACGAAGATTTGACTTATGAAGAAGTCCCAGTGCGAATCTTAGACGTAAAGGAGCGAGTAAAAAGGAATAAAACCGTCAAGATGGTTAAGGTTCTTTGGTCGAACCATGACAGTGAGACGGCAACTTGGGAAGTAGAATCCGACATGAGAGAACGCTACCCGACACTGTTCCAAGCCGATACCGACACAGTTATGGGGACATAACTGCAATCTTAAGGGGGAGAGGATGTCATACCATGTATTTTCGCACATTCTTGTAATCGAACAAATAAATTCAAATTGTTTTGAACTACGTCATAGCTTGATCCCTTCGCAGGGTACGTAGGCAGCTTAGAAGTTTCAATTCTAAGTTCAGTCAAAAAATAATAAAATAAACAAAAAAAAGACCTTAGCACGAGAAAAGACGAAACACAACTTCGAGGACGAAGTTGATTCTTAAGGATGGTAGACTGTAATACCCGAGAATTTTATAACATAAATAAATACAATAAATACAATAAACAAATAAATAAATACAATAAATAAATAGATAAATAAATAAATAAATCAGTAAATACATTAAAGAAATAAATGTAGAGGAAATGAGAAATGAAATTAATTAAACAAAAGAAATTAAGTAAAGTAAAAAGGGATGATTTAATCAATTATCGGGTACACGTGTGCCGATATAAATGAACTCGAGAATTCGAGTCAAAACGTAAACTTAGACCTGAAAGAAATGACGACACGAAATAGGAAACCGAAGAGAGTCCGAAAATCGGAATCCGAGAGCATAGAGGGATTGAAACCCGAAAGAGAGCCGGAAGAGCACGACAGATCGCACGACACGCCCGGACCGAAGTCCAGGCATGAGCCGCGTGCTGGCCGCGCGCTAATCATGGGAAAGGCGCACCAACCCCGCGCCAGACCACAGATGTGGTTGTTGCATGAATCTCTCGCCCGAACGCGGATTTTTCGACTTCGGTTGAACATGTGACGGCTCAAGACCCTTAGAGTCAGATCTTAGATGGCCTAGGACTCAGTTATCTATAAATAAACCCCTTTGGAAGCCCCGAACACTTTTACAAAATCTTACAACTCTCTATACATTCGAAACCCTAAATCCGGAGGCTACGGAGGCACGAAACCAAGGTAAAACACTGTTGGACGAAAATTCTAAGATCTCCTGGGTCGTGGTAAGTCTCAAATCCGTTCTTATTCCATATACGATTCGAAAGCGAATCCTAATCTTCTTCTTTTTCCTTCTACACCACGGAATCGGATCTAGGACGTAGAACCGACGAACGGAGAGGAGAAACGGTGTACTGGAAGCCACGCCTTCGAAGTAGACAATCCCAGATGTTCAAAAATCTGTAAGTTAGCCTTACATGATTTTGGGATGAATTAAAACATTCAAAACTAAAACATTAAACAAGAAACCGAAAATCTGCCAACATAGTGTTTTTAGCGGCGCAACAGTTTTGTTGAATTTTTCCGAACCTTAAAACGACTTCAAACGGAAAAACTTAAAACACGAAAAACCTTCCTAAGACGTAGATCTATCTGTGGTAAAATTTTTAGAATTTTTAGAGACGTTTCGCTGTCTGAAATCCACTCGAAACAGAACTGCTTGAATTTGAATCTTGAATTTCTTGACAGAATTTAGGTCTGATTTTGATCGCGTTTTTGACATTAGTTTTAGACTGAATTGGATCTTTTGCCAAACATGAGAGTTGTAGATAAACATCTTATGATGGCCTGTGTAAAATTTCATAAAATTTGAAGTCGATTTGCTATGGTAAAATTTGGAATATCTAAACTGTGACGTAGTAAACTCGGACAGATTTGTGTTTCTGTGAAAATCGACGTTTTTGACATGTTTCGGTATCTCGGATTGAAAACGTTAAAACACAAAAGTTGTAGATCTCGACGTTTCAGAGTCAGTTGTGAAATTTCAGAATTTTTGGAATTAAATCTGATTTTAGGCGAATTTTAGAGTGAACTGTGGTTTACCGAAAATCCAATTTTGAAATCTT
The DNA here is from genome assembly GCA_030278955.1 of Hygrophila difformis. NCBI lineage: Eukaryota > Viridiplantae > Streptophyta > Magnoliopsida > Lamiales > Acanthaceae > Hygrophila > Hygrophila difformis. Next base: position 43,375,635 of record JAOANR010000001.1, on the reverse strand, counting down.
GTTGAGATATGAAATTAAGTTGAAATATATTTTTCTTAAATAAATAAAATTGGAACCAGATTTTGAAATTAAATCCCCTTACAAACTTGATATATTAAAATTAGGGGTGAGTGCTCTGCAGGGTGCCCCCTAACGATTCGCTTCGTACCTTTATGGACTATGGTGACCCCGCGCGAAATTAAAATATGATATTGCCAAATCTGCACAAGAGATAGAGCCTACACTCTCGAGAATATCCACATGGGTTTCCCGAGGCTCCGGAGTGGTACTGAGTATGGCTGATACGGTTGCGGCCGCCGGACTACCGGCTAGACTTGTTGAGATTGCGATGCCATCGCGAAATACTTGAAATACTAAATCGGGGATGTAATGGGGAAATTAAATTAAAATTAAATTATATTGTGTATTGCTGTCCAATTAAATTATTTAAATGCTTTATTTAAATTATGGCTTTTACTCTGGAATATGTGAAATGTGTTGTAAAATGGAGCCCTGAATTAAACTATGCAAATTCAATAGTGATTTGAATTAAAGTGAGGTATTACGCTATTATCATGTTTTAGTAAATTATTAGACTAATGGCTTTTAAACCCTACGATCATGTCTGTGTTAACTTACTCAGCAAGTTGTGCTGATCAAACCATTCATTTTCTTTTTCTTACAGAGGATGTAGAATGAACATGAGCACGTTCATGCATGGGAACTTTATTTTGGGGAAACATTATTTTGTTTGATTTCGTACATTAGACTACATTATGAACGGGCCTGTTTAACCCGTGTTTTGGCCATGTCGGCCATATTTACGTTTCCGCTGCAATACTATACTTAGATACTATTTCCGCTGCGCAATGATATTATTATTTTCGAACTATATTGTATGGGTTTCTTTGAATGCTTTTAAATATTTTTAAATACTGCAATACCCAGCCTCGTATCTCTTTAGCAAGCTCGGAGAAATCGTGTCTTGCTAGGGAGATGTGGCGGTGACATCCCGACCTGGGTGACCAAAAACTGGGGTGTTACAAGTTGGTATCAGAGAGCCCAGCCTGATCCCCAAGCTCCTACTGAGACACCACTTAACGTCACGGAGCCGTTCCAAACTGAGGAGGAACAACCCCAAGGTGCGCAGGACGCCCCCGCACCGAACAATGTGGGCGATCGTCTTCGGACGATAGAGGAGGTGTTGATTGCGCTAGGGAACGGGCAAGTCAACCAGGGCCAAGCTGCGGCGGTACCTCCGCCCCAAGCTAGCCCTAACTACTTGGCGATGGTAAATCCTTACCAGCCGCCCCACTACGCTGGTGAGGAGTGCCCAGCCAAACTGGAAGAGTGGATCCGGACCTTCGACAAGCTGCTGGGGGCAGTCAAGTGTCCGGAAGGAGAGAGAGTGCACGTCGCTTCATACTACTTGGGAGGTGAAGCGGACGACTGGTGGCAGGCGACACAAGCCAAACTGACTGAGGACGACGAGCCCTACTCCTGGGCGAAGATGATGGATTTGCTCAGGGACCGATTCTATCCCTTGAGTACTAAATCAGCAATGTACGAGGAATTCCTGTCACTGAAGCAAGGAGGCCAAACCGTGCAAGAATACTACACTCGTTTCAAGGAGCTGGTGAGGTTCGCACCAAGGCTAGTGCCCACTGATGCAGAAAAGGCACAAAAGTTCGAAATGGGACTGAACGTGTCTGTTCGCGAGGTGATCGCGGGGTTACACTACCCCGATTTGCAAGCTGTGTATGACCGCGCAGTGGCAGTGGCGCGTGTGCAGCAACTGAAGAGAAGGGTGAGTGGGGAGTCCAGTAGGGGACCCCAAGACAAGAGAAACCGGGACTCGAGAAGCGAGAACAACACTGGAAGGAACAAACAGAGGAGAGGGTCGAATAGGCCCCAGCAAAACAACAATGGGAGAAGGTTCAACCAAGAAGATCCGGTACCACCTTGCCCGAGATGTGGGCGACCTCATCTGGCAAGGGGATGCCCTCAACAAGGGGCATGCTTCCGGTGTGGACGCATGGGCCACATACGCCGGGATTGCCGAACTAGGGTCAAGAACATAACCAAGAGGGACGATTTGGTCACGGGGCAAGAACAGCCTCAAAATCAAAACGGGAGGAACAGGAATAACCAGGGGTACAGACCTCCTCAGAATAGGCCGCAGAATCAGAATCAGAACCAACGACCTCCGCCCCCTCAGAACCAAAACCAACAGCAAAATCAGCAGCTGAATGCGAATCAGCAGGGCAATCAGGGACGCCCTATGGGGAGGCTTGAAACTTTTGACAATTTCCTACCACGAGTATTTTTAAGAAAAAATCCCAGGATTGCATTTATTAAATGAAAAGAGTTATGATTTGCGGACAAAGGGGTTTAAGGATATATCCAGATTTTTATTACTCATATGTGGAGCTTTAATTTCGAATGGCGCTGTGGTCCTCTCTTGTTCATGAAACTTTTGACAAATCTCATGGTGCAACCGGGATAGATTGACTTCAGCCTGTCACACTGAGGGTCCCCGGCATATGTGCCATGATGCTTCTCATCATTTCATGCCATGAGATTCGGCGCCATGAAACTTTTTGGCAGATTCCCACTTCATGAGTATCTTCCGAAAAAGTCATAATCCTGGTTTAGGTTTTATTTCATGAAACCAATTTATGAGGATGGAGTTGGGATTAAGGATATATTTATATGTTGTCATGTTTTTATTACTCGTGTTACGAAACTGTACCCCCGAAAGCGCACGGTGTCAAAAATTGCAATATTTATAGTAAGACCGGATCGTTCACTGGAGGATGTGCGATGGAAGCAGGGCCCACGTCGTTTTACTAGATTTTCCATTCGTATTGCTCAACTAAGTGTGAAAAGTGACTAACATCTACTGACTGAATTTAAACTAAACTACAAAAACGTTTAAATCTAGTCTACAAAGCATAGTAACTCTATTCCAGAAAGCGAACAAACTTATTCTAAGAAAGCTGTTAAATGCTATTCTATAAAAGCAATAAAATTCTATACTAAGCTAGCTATGAGGCTGACAGAAGGGACAGGGAGGAAAGAATAAAAATTGGACAAGATTTAGATAAGGCATGATTAAACTTCCATTTTAATATGCAGATCTTTGTTTTGGGATAATCCTGTCAGATAGCTAATTCTCATGCTCTTAGTATTGATTTCCCTTTGATAGACAGGTACTTACAATATGAGATTACATGTTCTTAAGAAAGCAAATTCTAAGATACCACAGATTTGTAACTGCCCTGGCCTGGGTATGTTATTTCATCTGTGGTGGATGAGCAACACCTGACAAATCATTTATTGAAGTGCCAAGTACCACTACCATTCCCCCATGTCACACCCAAAGATTCTAATCAAGCCCTGAACTATCCCTTAACTGTCAATCCTAGTAGCAGTTACACAACTCTCAATACAACCGAGTGACCTCTAACGAAAGCAGTTAAAAGAAAGCAGTAAAGAAAGCATTTTAAAATCCTATCACTCGGAGGTTTTGAAAATCTGACCCTGGTAGTAAACGACAGCCCCTAGTCATGATGACCGGGTGTGGATCAAGAATTCTCGGTTTTCGATGAACCACTCGCAGTGTTCACTTCTTTCCGAGTGGTTATGAAATACAAAGTAATGAAATGAACTAATAAATTAGTTCGTTCCGGATGTACTCACTCAGGACTCAAAAAATCGGCTTTGGCAGGGGAGGATAGTGGTTGAAAGGAACTAAACCCTATCTTAGAAAATAACCAAGGCCTGGGTGTTGATCCTCTAAGACTAACTATTACACTGTATTTGAATCCAAGTGGATCCCATCTCGGTGTAATATTCAATCTCAGATTCCCAACACTCAGCAATTTTGGAAAATAATTGAAGTTTGAAAATCATTCCCTATCACGTACTAGATTCTCAATTAAAACACAGATCCTTTCAGTCTAGGTGAGACCTATTCGCTGACTCTGCTTCTAATTTCCCAAAATCAACCCCCAGTCGAATATGAATTAGTCATAACTGTGAAATTTATCCCTTACTCAGATCCGGATTTTTATAAAGGAGTTTTTTTTGTTGGAAATTTAATATGCAATATCTAGTTGAATCAAGACTTCTATTGTCCAATGGAAGGATCCCAAAATATTACAGACCACTATAGTTACATATTAATAGCATGCGTACAGTTATATTGGAAGGTAAAATGAAGTGACCCAAAATATATCAGTGGGTCTAGACAGAAGGTGAAACACAATCATGAAATGGCCAGAGGACCAAAGTAATGGCAGAGCGATCAGGTGAATTGCAAACATCTGCTATTCAATATCCTGATAACTCGGATGGAACGAATTTAGATAGCTTCAACCCTATAATGGTAGTGTCAATACCAGTTGGGCCTCCACTGTCTGTGAATTCAGATAAGAACCTACATGCTTCTTCTCCATAATGATCATCAATTGACATTGACAGATGTCAACTGAATCCTATTACAGATCGGAATTTGGGTTTGGAAATTTAGATAAGGAAAAGAAAACTGTATCTGGATAGGAGTCAGCTGAGCAGCTATTATAATCCCGGATGGATGAACCGCCAAGGCTTCCACTGACTGCTATCCAGACCATGCAAAATAACATTGAGTAAGCTATACCCAGATTACGAGCTAGTTATCCGTGAGGGAATACCCGCCAACATTAATCTGATTTATGCTTACTAAATGTTACACACAACACGCAAAGACAAAATCAAAAGAACAAAGAAAATTCCTCGTATGAGAGACATTGATTTCTCATGCTAGGTTGTGGATTGGGTCCACAATTGATGATCCTAAATAATCCCTCCTACCATAATTAATTACAGTCCGGATTATCTGTTTAAGTCATCAAGATTTTGTTTATAGAAGAGTGTTTTAATGGCAATTGAACAAATATCCTATAATCATGATGATTGTTGATTTCAATTATTGCTAATCATAATCATTAACCATAAATGACTAAGGGTCCAATCAATTAAGTGTGAAGATGGAGAATCAAGATTTGGGCAGCATAACACCCTATAGTGCATTTCAAGAGTATTACATCTTAATCCGTGGGATTAAGATGTGAGTGATGCAGTATAATATAGGAGGGGAAATGAAGAATATTTGAAAAATAGAGAAGGGAGTCCTTGTCGCGATACCATAAATTCTGTCGCGGACCGAGATCTGCGACATGGGTATCTTAACAAATTTTTAGAATTTTTGGCAGCATAACGCCTCTTTGTCGCTAAGCAAGATTTTGTCGCGGAACGTGGTTCCGCGACAAGAGTGTTTCGCGACAAAGGATTTTCAGAAAAATTTTTAAAGCATTTGGTCCTTGTCGCTATGCATGGAAAGTTTTGTCGCGGAATGTGGTTCCGCGACAAGGTGTTCCGCGACAAGGGTTTTCAAAATAAGGACAAGGCATAATTTCTCTGTCTCAGAATAGGATTTTGTCGCGGAACGTGGTTCCGCGACAAGAGTGTTCCTCGACAGAAAGCCATGCAGACAAAATGCAAGAGTTTGGTCCTTTGTCGCTAAACATGGTTGTGTCGCGGAACGTGGTTCCGCGACAGAGTGCTCCGCGACAAAGGGTTTAAAATAGGAAGACAAGTGTCTTTAGACACCTTGGTCGCGGAACAACCACTTTGTCGCGGAACGTGGTTCCGCGACAAGAGGCGGTGACAAAGGCGGTTCAGGACAAAAGTCAGAAAAAGCAGAAATGAACAGTGGCATGCAAACAGCGTGATCTCACCCTATTTCAGATTCAAAAGCTATTCTAAGCTAAAAACAAACAAAGAACATAAGAGAAATGCAAGAACATGCTTGAACAAAACTGGACAGAATTTAAAATAAAGCATACATCCTAATCTAGGGTTGACCACACACTCACACAACATTATCCAAAAGAAGATGAACACAGGAAGCATAATATTAGCATAATGGGGGTCAAATGACCCCAAAATGAAAAAGAAAGCATAAATCCATGGGGTGTGAGACCCATTTCATGTTTTGGGACACAAATGGTGAATGTTTTCCCATATTATTAAATGGGTGTTGTTAATACCCATGATTTGGGTATTACACACCCTAAAGCAAGAGTTTAGAAAACAAAACATGATATTAAAGTGGCTACCTAGCTACTGTAAACAGTAAAACACTAAAACAAACACTAAACTAAACTAATCTAAGGGCAAGAATTAAATAATACAAAAAAAATAAAACTAACTACACTACCTAAAAGAGAGCTCCTACTGCCTTGTCTTCAAGAGAATTTCTAACTAATTTTTCCAACCTTTTGCTCAAGAGTAACACCTCATATTTATAGAGGGGAAACCCTAGCTCATGGGCCTTGATTTGAGCCCATTGTGTCTCAAGACATCACACACATCACAGCTTTGTCTCGGAGTCAGGGGGTTTGGCGCGGAACAACACTGTATGTGGCAAGGCTTCTCGACTGGGTCTTGTGTCTCTAATTGTGCATCTTTGTCGCGGAACATGCCTTTGTCGCGGAACAGGGCATCGCGCCAAAGGGATCGCGACAAAGGGGCTTGGCTGGTCTCCTCCTTCATCTGAGCTGCCTTGGTCGCGGAACCATCCTTTGGCGCGGAACCATGCATCGCGACAAAGGGGCTTCCGCGACAAGGGTGTTCCTGGGCCTGCTGGATTGGGCCAGATGGGCCGAACTTGCTCTTTTTGTGGGCTTTTCGTCTCTTTTCCCATCTTTTTCATTCCTTTTTCTTTTCTTTTCTTTTTCTCATGTTTTTGGATTTTTCTAACATAAATATGTAATAAAATTATATATTTATGCCTTTTTCATACCAGCTTATTATTTTTACAATTATGCATAAATCAGTCCAATTCAACTGCTTTCTTACTTAATGTAAGACCGGAATGCGATCAAATGCCCGTTTAAGACACGGAAATGGATTGAAAATAATGGTCATTTCTGGCCATTATCAACATCCTCACATTTAGTACTGATCGTCCCCGAGCAGTCAGAGTCGATGTTCCAGAGAACACGGACTCTGCATATTCAATTCATTTTCGTGGCTTCATAAATCACATTCTTTTTGGATTGGGATAAGACAATCAAAACTACAAGTGTTAAATTCCCTTGATTGCAGTGTTTAGTGAAATGATACTTGCTCACTACATCGGGCCTACAAATCAAACATCATTATCAACCTTTCATGAATAGCATGTTAGGAAGATGCTAAGATTAAAAATTAGAATCAAAGCATGACATGAACATTTGAAATCATACAGAGCCTCACATATAAGAGAATCGGAAAATTCACTCACTCTCAATTTGGGTTAATCATGAACGCTCAAAATCAATTTTAATTAAATTATCCCGTATGCTTGCAATTGGACCAACTCGTCACCGACTCATTTCTTCAAATCGAGATCATGAGGTCTTATTCAAAGGTTATAACAGGGCATACGGTTGTAACATAGGTGAGAAACGGGATATCGGGCTAGAAGTGGCAAGAACTCATTCCGTCATAACTTGGCATATTTTTATTTAAAATTTATGATCATCAACATTTTTCTTCTTGTTTTTCTTTTTCTTTATTGCATGACATTAGACTATATCTAATTGCTTTGTCATTTGCAATTTATTTATGTTGAAAGAATCTCAACACACACATTTTTTTTTTTGATTCGGTTTATGGAACACCGATTTGTGGTTTTTTATGATGATCATAAATTTAATGCCTTTGGCAGAATTCATTCTTGCACACTTGGGTTTGATTTTCTTGGTCTATTTAGAAGGCTGGGAATAAATAGAGGGCTTCAAAGAAAAATTAGGCTTAAAGGCTCAAATTGGTTAATCCTAAAGGAGAAATATTTTTGGGTTTGGATTTCAAACGAAGGCCAAAATTTTGGGTTTCTCTAAGTGCCTCGATCATATGCTCGATTTTTGGAATATGGCATGGTCTTGAATCGGTCCGAATCGCAAGTTCTAGTTTCCTTTAATCAAAATAATTCACACATCAAAGAAATGAATGAGTAAAAGTGACTCATGGCTCAAACCTCACAGGTTGGATTTATTCATGTCATAAAATATTCTCAAATTTAATCAAAGCTTAATTCTAACAATTTATTCAATCAAAATTTCTAACATGCAGATTCATTACCCAACAAGATGATTGCATCATTGAACTTTTATAGCTCAAAACCTTAGGAATTCATTTCATGCATGTCTTCAATTATATTATCCCAATTTAAAAGTCTGAAAATTTAATCACAAGCCTAAATTCAATATGCGAATTTAGAGCAGGTTTATGCACATTTTTGCTGGTTATTTAATTTAAAGCAGTAAAGAGGCACTGCTGACATGCGGAGTATGTCAACAGCATATTTTTGACCTGACAGTCACTTATTCATCTCGGACTGTACAGACATCTTTTTCTAACATAAATATGTAATAAAATTACATATTTATGCCTTTTTCATACCAGCTTATTATTTTTACAATTATGCATAAATCAGTCCAATTCAACTGCTTTCTTACTTAATGTAAGACCGGAATGCGATCAAATGCCCGTTTAAGACACGGAAATGGATTGAAAATAATGGTCATTTCTGGACATTATCAACATCCTCACATTTAGTACTGATCGTCCCCGAGCAGTCAGAGTCGATGTTCCAGAGAACACGGACTCTGCATATTCAATTCATTTTCGTGGCTTCATAAATCACATTCTTTTTGGATTGGGATAAGACAATCAAAACTACAAGTGTTAAATTCCCTTGATTGCAGTGTTTAGTGAAATGATACTTGCTCACTACATCGGGCCTACAAATCAAACATCATTATCAACCTTTCATGAATAGCATGTTAGGAAGATGCTAAGATTAAAAATTAGAATCAAAGCATGACATGAACATTTGAAATCAAACAGAGCCTCACATATAAGAGAATCGGAAAATTCACTCACTCTCAATTTGGGTTAATCATGAACGCTCAAAATCAATTTTAATTAAATTATCCCGTATGCTTGCAATTGGACCAACTCGTCACCGACTCATTTCTTCAAATCGAGATCATGAGGTCTTATTCAAAGGTTATAACAGGGCATACGGTTGTAACATAGGTGAGAAACGGGATATCGGGCTAGAAGTGGCAAGAACTCATTCCGTCATAACTTGGCATATTTTTATTTAAAATTTATGATCATCAACATTTTTCTTCTTGTTTTTCTTTTTCTTTATTGCATGACATTAGACTATATCTAATTGCTTTGTCATTTGCAATTTATTTATGTTGAAAGAATCTCAACACACACATTTTTTTTTTTGATTCGGTTTATGGAACACCGATTTGTGGTTTTTTCTGATGATCATAAATTTAATGCCTTTGGCAGAATTCATTCTTGCACACTTGGGTTTGATTTTCTTGGTCTATTTAGAAGGCTGGGAATAAATAGAGGGCTTCAAAGAAAAATTAGGCTTAAAGGCTCAAATTGGTTAATCCTAAAGGAGAAATATTTTTGGGTTTGGATTTCAAACGAAGGCCAAAATTTTGGGTTTCTCTAAGTGCCTCGATCATATGCTCGATTTTTGGAATATGGCATGGTCTTGAATCGGTCCGAATCGCAAGTTCTAGTTTCCTTTAATCAAAATAATTCACACATCAAAGAAATGAATGAGTAAAAGTGACTCATGGCTCAAACCTCACAGGTTGGACTTATTCATGTCATAAAATATTCTCAAATTTAATCAAAGCTTAATTCTAACAATTTATTCAATCAAAATTTCTAACATGCAGATTCATTACCCAACAAGATGATTGCATCATTGAACTTTTATAGTTCAAAACCTTAGGAATTCATTTCATGCATGTCTTCAATTATATTATCCCAATTTAAAAGTCTGAAAATTTAATCACAAGCCTAAATTTAATATGCGAATTTAGAGCAGTTTTATGCACATTTTTGCTGGTTATTTAATTTAAAGCAGTAAAGAGGCACTGCTGACATGCGGAGTATGTCAACAGCATATTTTTGGCCTGACAGTCACTTATTCATCTCGGACTGTACAGACATCTTTTTCAAAAGGAAGACAAATAAAAATGTTGGGAGGTCTCAAGAGCTGAGTTCCATTTAGGGAAAGCGATAAATTACATCCGAGACGAGGATTTCTCGTGCAGTCAGTACAAACCTGCACTTTCAAAAGGAGAAAACCCTTGCAAGATACTAATACTAATGGGGAAATAAAATATGCATACTAAGATTCACCCTTCCTCCTTCAGAAAATAAATCTGGCCCAGTGGATGTAGCTGGTCAATGCACACCGCAGACACCAGCCATTGTGGTCCCTCATGGGCTCGTGCCTCATTGGGCAGTAGACTCTGGCTCCTTGACCGGCCCACAGGTATGGAGTGTCTGGGTTATCTGCCATCCATGCGAGGACGTTGGTGGACGTGTATGTCAGAATAGACCTATCTGTCACCATTTCCTCGATCATTCTGATCCCTTGCTCGACCTGGCCTTCATCCACCTTGCTCATAAGCATCAGCCCGCGGGTGAAGATTGACGCCTTATGGTTGTCCTCAATTCCTGGGCGCAGCAGTTCACAGGCTTGCTCCTCATTCCCTTCTGCAAATGCCATGAGTGCTGGAATGATTTGGAGATTAAAGTTTCCTGCTGCGACACATGTTCGCCGGAATCTCTCCTTCTGCCGACGAATCCTTTCTTGCCATCTCTTCACAATGGAGGAGTCAAGAATGAAAAGTCATGAATCCAATTTTTTATAATTTTCTCAGAGATTTTCAAGTTTAAAAATCAACATCCTCACATTTAGAGCTTTGCTCTAGATGTGAGGTTATTAGACTTCTAATCTTGAATTTTAATATAAAGCATGAGTAAACAATTTTTGGTTTTAAATGGGCTAGGGAGCCCAAAATAAAATAAAATTGGCCATTGGGCCTAAAATCTTTTTAATGGGCTATAGGGCCCAAAAATTTTCAATTTTATTCAACAAGTCCGAGATACTTGTTGAAAATGGAATGAGATGGGTAGATGGAAATGAGATGCTCGAATTTGGAATGTGGAATGGAGGCGTGGCGGAATGGATCTGCTATTTCAGGACTGCCTGGACTGTTTTTGGACAGTTAAAACATCCCAAGTTTGCAAACAGTATTTTTAATTTTGAAAGAAATGGTTGACTTGTTTTTATTTAATGAAAGGTGGGATGTGTGTGGTCCCATTTTGGATTTTGAAAAGGATAGCAGTCAGGTGACAAAAATACTGCTATTTACTCACACTACAGTTCCATTGGGAACAAAAAGAACAAGTCAAACATTAAATCAACACACTCTTTTTGTCTTTTTCCAAAAGGTTGCTTTTATTAAAAAGTGGAAGTTTCTCATTGGGTGTTTGTACTTATGTTTCCATAAGTAAACAAACCTTCATTCCCCAAGAGATCCCTGACACATAAGCAAATATGCCAAAAAGATCTTCCATTTTATTGCTCCAAATCTACACTGTAAGAATGTAACTCAAGATCAAACAAACCAATAACACCAAGATGTTCAAAACAACACCCAAATGTTCATCAGTTTGTTCTTTTCGGTTTTAAACTTCAAAAATCTCAACCCATTACCAGTTTTAATGCCATTACAGTTTCAAAACAAGTTCTCAAAATAGTGCTCAAAACCGAGAGCACTCAAAACCTCCAAAAATATAAAATCAAACGTGCACACCAACCACATTATGCCATTCACACACTAAAATAAGGAAAAGAAACAAAAGAAAACCGAGAGAATCATGAACAGGGGAAAAGAATGGGCTTCTACCCTGCCCTCCTTCGTTCGGGACAGGGTAAAGGTCCAAGGTTCGGGAGGAGTCCGTAAAATCGGTCCATAGTTTCCCCTTGAAAATGGAGTGATAGTTGCGAAGAACACGTGGTGTTCGTTCGGACAAGAGGAAAATGGGGGGGAAAGAAGAGGATGAAACTGAAACGTCTGCAGGGAGAAACTGGTGAGGGAGGGGGGGGGTATAAATACTGAAGCTCTTGTCGCGGAACCCTAAACTTTGTCACGGAACAAGGTTCTGTGACAAAGGCATAGCGACATTAGAAGGGTCGCGGAAGCATGCTCCGCGACAAGGCTATCGCGACAAAGTTAAGTACGAAAATAGTCAACGGGGGTCTTTGTCGCGGAACACCAGACCAGTCGCGGAACCATGTTCCGCGACAAGGTGTATCGTGACAAAAGGGTAGTTAGGAATAGAAGAGATTGTGTCGCGGAATAGCGCCTGGTTGCGGAGCCATGCTTCGCGACAAAGGTCCTTCCGCGACAAGGGTATTAAGACACGAAATTTTTGAATTTTCCAATTTTTATGAACTGGGCTCGAGTGTGATGTTGGGCCTGAGTCCATTTTATTTGATTTGGGCCTGAATAAATTCAGTCCAAATAAATTCAAAAATGTTGGGCTGAAATATTAAATTAAATAATCCACTTGCATAAATTAGGTTGGATAAGTTCCATTTATCTGTGAGTTTTATCCCGGAATTTAAATTGCTTTAGATTCTGTGAATATTTTCTCAGACTTATGGAATTAATCCAACCAAGAACCTGGTTTTTCCATGTTACTCTTATCTGCTCCTTCTTTTTTATGGTCCCGAACTTCTGCAAGAGAGATAAATAAAACGCATTAATTTTTCTCCAAATATCAACATTCTCACATTTAGAGTCTTAGTACTGTAAATGTTTAATTGATCTTTGGGTACTTTCTTGTCATGAAATGAAGCACTGTATATATATATATATATGTATATATATATGTGTATATTGAAATTTTTGTATTTTTAATGCTGTTTCTTATTGAGTGTAAGCCGGGTCTTCCACTGCTTGGCTTTCTTTCTCCGGATCAAACTGTCCGATATACTCCTTTAATCGTTGTCCATTCACCACTATGTCGCCCTTGTCAGTTCGGATCCTGACGGCTCCATTTTTAAACACCTCTAGTACTTCATGTGGTCCTTCCCATCTAGATTTGAGCTTTCCGGGGAACAGCTTCAGCCTAGTATTGAACAATAATACATGTTGACCAACATAGAAATACTTAGGTTTAATCCTGCGATCATGCAACTTCTGGGTCCGCTCCTTGTAAATTCGAGAGCTCTCATAGGCTTGCGCTCGTATTTCCTCAATTTCATTGAGGTCCAACTTACGTTTGCTCTGAGCAACTTTCAGATCGAAGTTGAGCGTTTTGACGGCCCAATAAGCTTTATGCTCTAGCTCTACAGGCAAGTGACAGGCTTTTCCGAAGACAAGCCTATATGGAGACATCCCGATGGGAGTCTTATATGCTGTGCGTTATGCCCATAAAGCGTCATTGAGCTTACGTGCCCAATCCTTACGGGTTATCCCAACAGTGGCTTCGAGTATGTGTTTGATTTCGCGATTGGATATTTCGACTTGACCACTAGTTTGAGGATGATAAGGCGTGCCTATCTTATGGAGGATCCCATTTTTGCTCATTAAAGTTTCAAAGGCTTTATTGATAAAGTGTGTTCCTCCATCAGATATCACCACCCTAGGTATGCCAAATCTACTGAAAATGTTGTTCTTGAGGAACTTGATGACTTGGCTACCATCATTGGTAGGTAATGCGACAGCCTCGACCCATTTGGATACGTAATCGACAGCTACCAAGATATAGAAGTTTCCACCAGATGGTGGAAACGGTCCCATGAAGTCAATGCCCCATACATCGAAGATCTCAAGTGTGAGAATCCCCTTTTGAGGCATCTCATCCCTCTTGGAGATGTTTCCTACTCTTTGGCACCTGTCGCAACCTTTCACAAATGTCCTGCAATCCTCATAGATGTGAGGCCAATAAAATCCACATTCGAGGACCTTGTGGGCCGTTCGAGCGGGACCGTGATGACCTCCATATTCTGATTCATGGCATTTTCTGACAACTTGATAGGCTTCATGCTCGGTTACACATCGCCTGATTATTGAATCGGCGCAATGTTTGAAAAGATAGGGTTCTTCCCAAAAGTAATTTAATACATCTCGGTTGAACTTACTCTTCTGATGATAATTAGAAAATGGTGGGGTTATTCCGCATGCTAAAAAGTTAGCAATGTCGGAAAACCATGGACAAGCTTGATTATGCAAATGCAATGCAAACAACTGTTCATCCGGGAAATCTTCATTGACGGCTTTTTCCTTTTTATCATTTTCTAATCGAGATAAGTGGTCAGCAGCACCATTATCTCGACCTCGCCTATCTTTTATTATGATGTTGAATTCTTGCAACAGAAGGACCCACTTGATTAATCGTGGTTTGGCGTCTTGTTTGCTAAACAAGTATCTCAATGCAGAATGATCGGTGTACACTATAGTCTTCGTACCTATCAGATACTGTCTGAATTTGTCAAACGCGAAGACTACAACATACATTTCTTTCTCCGTTGTGGTGTAATTTACTTGGGCTTCATTCAGGGCATGACTTGCGTAATGAATTACGCAGTGTCTCCCATCCTTATGTTGCCCGAGGACTGCACCTACGGCGAGATCACTAGCATCGCACATGACCTCGAAAGGTATTGACCAATCGGGTGGTTGCACTATCGGTGCAGAAACCAACATCTCCTTGAGCGTGTCAAAGGCTTGGACACACGCTTCATTTATTAAGAAAGCATTTTCTTTACAAAGCAGATTAATGAGCGGCTTGGCAATTTTAGAGAAGTCCTTAATGAATCTTCGGTAGAAACCGGCATGCCCTAAGAAGCTCCTAACTGATTTGATGGAGTTAGGAAGAGGGAGATTGGAAATGATGGAAACTTTGGCTGGATCAACCTCAATACCTGCACGAGAAATGCGATGACCTAACACTATGCCCTCAGTGACCATAAAATGGCACTTTTCCCAATTTAAAACCAGGTTAGTATCCTCACATCTCTTTAAAATCTTTGCAAGATTAGTCAAACAATCTTCGAACGTATCTCCATACACAGAGAAGTCATCCATGAAAACTTCAATGCATTTTTCGATAAATTCAGAGAAAATTGACATCATACATCTTTGAAAAGTAGCAGGTGCATTGCACAAACCAAAAGGCATCCGTCGATAGGAAAAAGTGTCGTACGAGCAAGTAAAAGTGGTTTTATCATGGTCTTCACTAGAGATAACAATCTGATTGTATCCAGAATAACCATCCAAAAAGCAATAAAACTCTCTCCCAGCCAACCTCTCAAGCATCTGATCAATGAATGGCAATGGAAAATGGTCCTTGCGTGTGGCCTCGTTCAGCTTCCGGTAGTCGATGCAAACTCTCCATCCGGTCACTGGCCTGGTTGCAACCTCTTCTCCTTGCTCATTCTTGGTTATGCACATCCCTCCTCGTTTTGGTACGACCTGCACTGGGCTGACCCATTTACTGTCAGAGATAGGATAGATTATACCAGCATCTAAGAGCTTGATAACTTCTTTCCTTACCACTTCTTGCATGAGGGGGTTCAATCGCCTCTGAGGCTGACGGGAGGGTCTAAACTCTTCTTCCATTAGAATCCTGTGCATGTAAATGGAAGGGCTTATTCCTTTTATATCAGAAATGGTCCAACCTATTGCATGTACATGTTTCTTAAGAACGACCACCAGAGCATTTTCTTGCTCTTGGGAGAGCTTAGCCGAGACAATCACAGGTAATTTTTTATGTTCCGCGAGAAACGAATACTTGAGATGATCGGGTAATGTTTTAAGTTCAAGCTCTGGTGGACATTCAACGGAAGGGAGTAGTTTGCGAGAAATGGATATTGGGAGATCAGATTTACCTTCAGGATCCTGCATCAGTACAGGATCCTCTTCTTCCTCTTCGGTGGCTTCTTCGTGGAAATCGGCACCATCAAATTCCTCCAAATCACCAGTCTCAGGGTCGGCGAATTGGACGGCACTGCATTGTTCCTTTGGCTCAGCACCAGCAGGCATCAGTACCTGCTTTGATGATTCATGCAGCATCATTTCATCATTGTTTCCAGAGTCTGGCTCTTCCCTAACTATTACATTTTCAAATGAAAAACAAGAACTGTCATTCGGAAATTTCTGCAATTGCTCCATGTCGAAAATGACCTCATCTCCGTCAACGCGGAGTGTTACCCTTCCGGACTTGGCATCGATCAGAGCACCGCCTGTGGCCAAGAACGGCCTTCCTAAGATGAGAGGCATATCAGGATCTTCCTCGATGTCTAGGATGATGAAGTCCACTGGAAACGGTGTACTTCCCGCTTTGATTATCACATCTTTCAGGATTCTGATCGGCTTGGTGATAGATCTATCTGCCAGCTGAAGCCTCATTTTGACTGGTTCCACCACTCCGAGCTTGAGACGTTTAACCATGGCTAATGGCATAACGTTGATGCTGGAGCCGAGGTCACACAGTCCTTTTCCGGCGCTGATCTGGCCAATCCGAATTGGTAATGTATAGCATCCTGGGTCATCTTTCTTTTCCGGAAGCTTCTTTTGAATGATAGCACTGCAGGTGCTGTTGAGTACCACCAATTCGTCTTGCTCAACATGTCTCTTTCCTGAAATCAGTTCTTTTAAGAACTTAGCATAGACTGGCATTTAAGAGATCATTTCAATCAAAGGTATGGTAATCTCAACTTCCCGCAGTCTTTTCAGAAATTTTTCAAACTTCAGATCTTGTTGTTTATTTTTAAGCCGGGCCGGATAAGGAACCCTAGGCATGAACTTTTTGTTGTTATCATGTTTTGGTGGTAATGGAGTAGGAGTTGTACCTTCACCGTTACCATTTTCTATGTCAGCCGTTCCTTGTGCAGCGTCAGTCTGCTGTTCGGCCTCCTTCTGATTATCTGTTCCTTGCTCATCAGCGTTGTCAACAGCATCATCTTCCTCATAGTCTATTCCAATATTCGCTCCTCTTGGTCCAGCTAACACCTTCCCAGATTTCAAAGTTAATGCTTTGCACTGCGGGTTCTTTTCCGCAGTGCTTGGCAATGTTCCTTTGTCCCTTTTCTGCATTTCATTAGCCATCTGTGTAACTTGGGTCTCCACATTTCTGATAGAGGCCTGCAACTGAGTGTTGATCTCCTTCTGGCTAGTGATAAAGTCAGTCATCAAATTCTCAAGCCTTGAAGGAGGCTTTTGGTTTTGATTCTGATTTTGGTTTTGATTCCATTGACCTTGGTTCGGAATGAACTGAGGCTGGAAGTTCTGGGCCTGGAAATTTTGGAAGTTCTGGTTAGGCTGTTGGAAATTTTGAGGGGGCCTCTGCTGGATCTGGGGTTGGAAGTTTGGGTTCTGGAAATGTTGGCCCCTGTTCTGAACGAATCCTTGATTCTGTTGAGGATTGAATTGCTGCTGTTATGGTCTGTTCAATAGGTGGGAATTCAGGGCATTGTTGTTTGAGTAGGAAAGGTTTGGGTGTCTGTTTGGGAAAGCTCCTTCATAGTTACAACTTTCAGGTGCGATCTGCTCGCATGTATCTGTTGCGTGAGCACCTTGGCACAGTCCGCAAATTACATCTGCTTGCTGTCCTTGAGTAGAGCTTCCAACTCCTTGATTAACGGACAACGCTGCCACTTGCTCTTGAAGCTTTTCAATATCTGACTTTTCTACTGCACCTACAGCACATAAACCACGAGGGGGAGGGGGATTAACATCATCAGTAATAACAGATCTGTTTACACTCATTGCTTCAATCTTTGCCCAGGCTTGATCCATTGGAATGTAGAGCAAATGTTGACCGCCGGCAGCATCGAGCATGGATTTCCACGCTGGGGTCAGACCACTGTAAAACTTTCTCAATCTCTCCCAATCATGGAAACCATGTTGGGGGCATTTCCGGAGTAAGTTGAAGAATCGTTCCTTTACGTCATACAGGGATTCGTCTGGCTTCATTTTGAACTCCGCAATTTTGGAGTGGCATTCATCCACCTTGGACTCCGGGAAGTATTTCGCTAAGAAATTCCTGATCACATCCTCCCATGTGGACTTCTGATTTACGGGCAGTGATTTATACCATGTTCGTGCTCCGCTGGTCAGAGAGAAAGGGAACAGCCTTAATCGAATAGTGTTTGCAGATACATTCTGATTCTTGATTGTGTCACACAATTCTAAGAAGGTCGGCAGGTGATCATGGGGGTCTTCATGACTTGCTCCAGCAAATTGGTGGCTCTGGACTAGATTGATGAGAGCCGGCTTTAGTTCAAAATTCCTGGCCAAAAATGGCGCTTGTCCAGGGATGTTCAAATATGGCTCTAAGATTGGCTGCATGTAATCAGTGGCTGCTGCTTGTTGGTTGTTCTCAGCCCCTCCTTGATATTGCTGTGGGTAATAGTTCTGAGGCATGAAATAGTTCCTCGGATCATTAAAGTCATTCGGATTTGGGGGATTCTGATGAGGGTTTTGGTACTGCTGATTCTGCTGGTTTTGGAAGTTTTGCTGGTTTGGGTGATTTTGGTTGTTTGGTGGGTTTTGATGGTTGGGATTGGGAGGGGGTGCCTCGAAGTGCTGTTGTTCCATGTTTGGTGGGTTCCCGCCTCCCTGTATGATCTGGGGAAGGGGATCATCCAAATCATCGTTATCAGCATCTTCGGGGTCTTCCTCAATGTTGTGAAGTGGAGGGTTGGGTTGAATGATTGGTGGGATGTCCGGGTTTGCCATATCAGATAAGTCGCTACTGGTGCTTGGTGAAAGTAGTGCCTGTCGTTCCCGTTCCCTTCTTCGTTTAGTCTCCGCCCTAAGACGTCGAGCTGTCTTCTCGATTTCTGAGTTGAACGGGATTTCGGCTGGCGTCTGCTTCCTCCTTTCCATAGAACAACAACTTCAAATAATGACAGTACCTGTACAATCCCCAGGTTAGAATTTGTTTGAAGGTAAATATATATATTTATATGTATAAGCTAACTAGGAGCAATGAGGAATGTAATTCTCTTAATAAAACGGCGCTGCATCCTCCCCGGCAACAGCGCCATGAAACTTTTGACAATTTCCTACCACGAGTATTTTTAAGAAAAAATCCCAGGATTGCATTTATTAAATGAAAAGAGTTATGATTTGCGGAAAAAGGGGTTTAAGGATATATCCAGATTTTTATTACTCATGTGTGGAGCTTTAATTTCGAATGGCGTTGTGGTCCTCTCTTGTTCATGAAACTTTTGACAAATCTCATGGTGCAACCGGGATAGATTGACCTTCAGCCTGTCACACTGAGGGTCCCCGGCATATGTGCCATGATGCTTCTCATCATTTCATGCCATGAGATTCGGCGCCATGAAACTTTTTGGCAGATTCCCACTTCATGAGTATTTTCCGAAAAAGTCATAATCCTGGTTTAGGTTTTATTTCATGAAACCAATTTATGAGGATGGATTTGGGATTAAGGATATATTGTAATACCCGTGAATTTTATAACATAAATAAATAAATAAATAAATACAATAAATACATAAATAAATAAATACAATAAAGAAATAAATAAATGAATAAGTAAATATATTAAAATGAAATAATTAAATATAGACGAAATGAGAAATGGAATTAATTAAATTAAACAAGGGAAATTAAACATAGTCGTACACGGAAACCCGACATCAATAAACTCGAGAATTCGAGCCAAAATGTGAAATTAGATCCGAAAGAAATGACGACACGAAATAGGAACCCAAGGAGAGTCCGGAAATCGGAATCCGGGAACATAGGGGGATAGAAACCCGAAAGAGAGGAGGAAACGCACGACGGATCGCACGACCCGCCCGGACCGAAGTCCAGGCGAGTCTGGCGCGCTGGCCGCGCGCTAAAGGGGCAAATGGCGCGCCAACCCCGCGCCAGCTCCCAGATTTGCCCGTTGCGTGAATCTCTCGCCCGAACGCGGATTTTCCGACTTCGGTTGGACGTCTTGCGGCTCAAGACCTTAGACTTGGTCTTTGGACGCCCTAGGACTCAGACCTCTATAAATAAACTCCTTCGGAGACCCGAAAACACTTTTTCAAAAACCCTACGATACCACACACAAAAGCGAAATCCCGGAGGCCACGAAGGCACCAAGAAGGCACCAAGGCAGCACCTTTTGGACGAAAGTCGACAGATCTCCAACGTTGGTAAGCCCCGAACTAATCTTTTTTCAATACATGATTCGAAAACGAATCCTAACCCCCGTCTTTTCCTTTCTACACTACGAATCGAATCTAGGACGTAGAAACCGGCGAACGGAGAGGAGAGGAGGTGAACTGGAAGCCACGCCTACGAAATAGACATCCCCCGACATCCGAAAATCTGTAAGTTAATACTTACATGGGTTTGGGTGATTAAAACATGTTGAACTAGTTTAAATTAATCAAGAACATAAAATCTGTCAACATGGAAAACCCTACCGGCGCAACAGTCTCGATGAATTTTTCCGAACCTTAAAACGACTTCAAACAGAAAAACTTAAAAGACGAAAAACGTTCCTAAGGCGTAGATCTAGATACTGTAAAATTTTCAGAATTTTTAAGAATGTTTTGATATGTGAAATCCATCGAAAACCGAACTGTTAAAACTTAGATCTTGAATTTCTTGACAGAATTTAGGTTAGATCTTGATCGCGTTTTTGAACATGTTTTTAGACTGAATTAGATCTTTTGCCGAACACGAAAGTTGTAGATAAACGTCTTAAGATGGTCTCTGTAAAATTTCATCACATTTGGAGTTGAGTTGCCATGGTAGAATTCGAAATCTCTAAACTGTGGTCTGTGAAATCCGAACAGATTTAAGCTTCTGTAAAAATCTATGTTTTTGACCTGTTTCGGTGTCTCGGATTGAAAAAGTTAAAACACAAAAGTTGTAGATCTCGACGTTTCTGAGTCAGTCGTGAAATTTCGAAATTTTTGGAGTTAAACCTGATTTTTGACGAATTTTGGAATAAACTGTGATTTATCGGAAATCAAATCTTGAAATCTTGAAATCTTGTTGAAACGTGAGATTAACCTTTAGTGTTGAGACAAATTGAGATATTGTTTTTAAATTAATTAAAATTGAAATCAGATTTTGAAAGTAAAATCTCCTTACAAACTTGATAAATTAAAATTAGGGGTGAGTGCTCTGCAGAGTGCCCCCTAACGATTCACTTCGTGCCGTAATGGACGATGGTGACTCCGCGCGCTAAACTTGAAATATGATATTGCCAAAACGGCGAGATATAGAGCCTACACTCTCGAGAATATCCACATGGGTTTCCCGAGGCTCCGGAGTGGTACTGGGTATGGCTGATACGGCTGCGGCCGCCGGGCTACCGGCTAAACTTGTTGACATCGCGATGCTATCGTGAAACTTAAAATACCAAATCGGGAATGTAATGGGGATGTTAAAATTGGATTGATTAGATTAAATTAGGTTGTCCAATTAAATTATTTAAATGCTTTATTTAAATTATGGCTATTGTTCTAAATTATGTGAAATGTGTTGTGAAATAGAGCCTGGAATAAATTATAGTTACTTGGATTTAATTGGATATTATGTTATTATCATGTTTTGATAAAGTATTAAATTAATGGCTTTAAAACCCCAAGATCATGCATGTGTTAACTTACTCAGCAAGTGTGCTGATAAACCCGTTTTTATTCCTTTTTCTTACAGAGTATGTAGAATGAGCATGATCACTTCGTGCATGGGATTTTGGGAATATTTTGCTTTTGATATTTTGATACTGGACATTTGATTTTATTTCTGCATTAGACGTTAGAATAAACGGGCCTGTTTAACCCGTGTTTTGGCCATGTCGGCCCTATTTATATTTTCCGCTGCAATACTATACTTAAATATTATTTCCGCTGCGCTATGATATTATTATTTTCGAACTATATTATGTGGGCTGTTTTGAATGCTTTAAATGTTTTAAATACTGAAACCACTAGCCTTGCATCTCTTTAGTAAGCCGGAGAAACCGTGTCTTACTAGGGAGGTGTGGCGGTGACACCCCGACCTGGGTGACCAAAAACCGGGGTGTTACAAGTTGGTATCAGAGCCCGACTATTTTTAAATTATTTTAAACTATTATTATTTTTAAACTACTATTATTATTTTTAAACCAAAACTATTATTTCTTTTAAAAAAAACTATTATTATTTTTAAATTATCACTATTATTAGTATTAAGTGCACACTAGCATTTTGACTATTATTTTAAATTTTTACAAGAATTATTTCCATGGCATGAAATTTTATTTTTAAAACCCATGGAAAAAATATATATATATGTACTCAGTGTATTAAATTATCTTTGAGGGGAATCATCATTTGCATGTGCATATTGCATTTCCCTTGTTTAGAGAACATAGAATCTTGGCGAATTTAACTTGGAATCTTGGCGAAATTAACTTAGATCTTTGCTTGCGCTAGATGGCTAGTCAAGAGATGATGAGCTTGATGATCAAAATTATGAATGCGTACCTAGAGTCCGAACAGCATCTCAAGACCCGAGTAGGACAACTAGAGGGTCAAGTAGCCCATCTAGGAGGTCTTAGGGAAGCTGACCACCACGAAATAACCCAACTTAAGGCTCAAGTCGCCGAACTCCAAGCCCAGGTGGTCGCGCGTCAAAACAAGGATGATGAGCTGAGGCTGCAGATAGGGCACATGGGATGGGAACTGCTGTGCCTAGAGGCTGATGTATTCCCTCCGAGCCCGAGTCCTGAGCCGGTTGGAACACCCAATCCGATTGACGTACCCAGCGACAAGGACGTTTTGAGCCGTTAGAGATTCTATTAGTAGTAGTTACTAATTTTGCTAAGAAAACATTACTATTTTTGGTATATCCTATCACTTGTACTAAAAATTTTCTTTTGAGGAAATAAAATACAAGATTTATTTAATTATATACTTAAATTCGAAAAAAAAAAAAAAAAACTGGACAGACTGTCCGAGCAATAAAAAAAAATCTGGACAGAATGTCCGACCAGGACCAAAAAAAAAAAAAAAAAAAAACTTAAAAACTTAATTTAAATTATTAGCGTAATCGAGTTTTATGTGCAAGGATATGAACATATTAAAAAAATTACCGTGCTTAAACAAAACACTAATACACCCTAATCTACACCGTTTGTAACAGAATGGCACCCAGAGGAAGAGCGAGAGCCCAACCTATCCCCCAAACTCCTACTGAGACACCACCAAACGTTACGGAACCGAATCAACCTGAGGAGCAACAACCTGGGGAACAACCCCAAGGTGCGCAGGACGCCCCCGCACCGAACAATGTGGGCGATCGTCTTCGGACGATAGAAGAGGTGTTGATTGCGCTAGGAAACGCGCAAGTCAACCAGGGCCAAGCTGCGGCGGTACCTCCGCCCCAAGCTCGCCCTAACTACTTGGCGATGGTGAACCCTTACCAGCCGCCCCACTATGCTGGTGAGGAGGATCCAGCCAAACTGGAAGAGTGGATCCGGACCTTCGACAAGCTGCTGGGAGTAGTCAAGTGTCCGGAAGGAGAGAGAGTGCACGTCGCCTCATACTACTTGGGCGGCGAAGCTGATGACTGGTGGCAGGCTACACAAGCCAAATTGACGGAGGATGACGAGCCCTACTCATGGGCAGAGATGATGGAACTGCTCAGGGACCGATTCTATCCCCTGAGTACCAAGTCGGCGATGTACGAAGAATTCCTGTCACTGAAGCAAGGAGGCCATACCGTACAGGAGTATTATACTCGCTTCAAGGAGCTGGTGAGATTCGCACCAAGACTGGTGCCCACTGATGCGGAGAAAGCACAGAAGTTCGAGATGGGACTGAACCTGTCTGTTCGCGAGGTGATCGCGGGGGTACACTACCCCGACTTGCAAGCTGTGTATGACCGCGCGGTGGCAGTAGCGCGTGTGCAGCAACTGAAGAGAAGGGTGACTGGGGAGTCCAGCAGGGGTCCCCAAGACAAGAGGAATCGGGACTCGAGAAGCGAGAACAACACTGGAAGAAACGAACAGCGGAGAGGGCCGAATAGACCCCAACAAAACAACAATGGGAGGAGGTTTAATCAAGAAGATCCGGTACCACCCTGCCCAAGATGCGGACGACCCCCATCTGGCGAGGGGATGCCCGCAACAGGGAGCTTGCTTCCGATGTGGTCGAATGGGCCACATTCGACGGGAATGCCGAACCAGGGTCGAGAACATAACGAAAAGGGACGATCTGGTCGCGGGACATGAACAACCTCAGAATCAAAACGGGCGGAATGGGAATAACCAAGGGTATAGACCCCCTCAAAATAGGCCGCAGAATCAGAACCAGAACCAACGACCTCCGCCCCCTCAAAATCAAAACCAACAGCAAAACCAGCAGCCGAATGCGAATCAGCAGGGCAATCAGGGACGCCCCATGGGGAGGCTTAACGTGGTAAATCAAGCGGACGTGCCTGCGCAAGGAGAAGTGATGGCAGGTACATTCTTTGTTTTGAATACGCCCATTAGAGTTTTATTTGATTCGGGAGCTAGTTTCTCAATTATAGCATCAAGAGTAGTGCCTGAGTTAGATCTACCTAAGTGCGAGAGAATTAGCTTAGGAATTCAACTGCCTTCAGGAGAAGTAGTATCTTGCTCTAAACGATATAACGGAATTCCTATAGTGATAAAGAACGTAGAATTCTTCGCGAACTTAGTAGAATTTAACTTAAGAGACTTTGACATTATACTGGGGATGGATTGGTTATCCCAGTATAAGGCGGTGATCGAATGCCAGAAGCAAAAGATCACCTTGTCAAAAAGTAGGGGAAAGAGAGTAATCTTTTACTCTCAGCCCCCTAAGAAGAGTAACAAAATCGTTAGCGCACTAAAACTAAGTAACTTGATGCGTAAGGGGTATGCGCTATATGCGTGCTATGTGAACAACCTTGAGGCGGAAGAGAGCAAGGTTGACAGCATCCCAGTGGTAAGAGAATACCCGGACGTGTTCCCCGAAGACGTCCCGGGCATGCCACCTGAGAGGGATCTTGAATTCACGATAGATCTCATTCCGGGAACAGAGCCTGTCTCGAAAGCTCCGTACCGGATGGCACCACTGGAAATGAAGGAGTTAAAGGAACAACTCGAGGAGCTGTTAGGGAAAGGTTACATAAGACCGAGTACGTCCCCGTGGGGAGCACCGGTCTTATTTGTAAAGAAGAAAGACGGAGGACTACGTCTTTGCATAGATTACCGGGGATTGAACCAAGTAACCATCAAGAATAAATACCCCCTGCCGAGAATTGAGGATCTATTTGATCAACTGAAGGGAGCTTCAGTATTCTCGAAGATCGATTTGCGATCTGGGTATCACCAGTTGAGGATCGCGGAGAAGGACATCCCGAAGACGGCGTTTCGAACACGTTATGGTCATTACGAGTTCACTGTGTTATCATTCGGATTAACAAATGCTCCGGCCATGTTCATGAATCTCTTGAACAACGTGTTCCGAGAATTGTTAGATCAGTGCGTCGTAGTGTTTATCGACGTTATTCTGG
This sequence comes from Hygrophila difformis, assembly GCA_030278955.1. NCBI lineage: Eukaryota > Viridiplantae > Streptophyta > Magnoliopsida > Lamiales > Acanthaceae > Hygrophila > Hygrophila difformis. The sequence goes on along the minus strand of JAOANR010000001.1, from coordinate 43,350,178 downwards.
TCTACTCGAAGAGCGAGGAGGAGCATGCCCAACACTTACACCAAGTGTTAGGGATCTTGCGAAAGAATCAATTATACGGCAAGTTGTCAAAATGTGACTTCTGGTTAAAGGAAGTAGCATTTCTCGGACACATAGTATCCGCTGATGGAGTATTAGTGGATCCGGCGAAAGTGTCTGCCGTAACTGAATGGGCAGCACCAACGAGTCCAACGGAAATTAGGAGTTTCCTTGGATTAGCTGGGTATTATAGGCGATTCGTGAAGGATTTCTCGAGAATCGCCCGTCCCTTGACCCAGCTACTGAAGAAAGGAGCAAAATACGAGTGGACCGAAGCATGTGAGACTGCGTTTCAAGAATTGAAGAAACGACTCACAACCACACCCGTATTAACACTACCATCAGAGAATGGTGACTTCGAAGTGTATAGCGATGCTTCGAAGGAGGGTCTAGGTTGCGTTTTGATGCAAGACTCGAGAGTCGTAGCGTATGCATCACGCCAACTTAAACCTCATGAAGAGAATTACCCGACACACGACCTGGAGTTGGCAGCGGTCGTTTTCGCTCTAAAGATATGGAGACATTATCTTTATGGGCGAAAGTGTCGAATGTTCACCGACCACAAGAGTTTAAAGTATATATTCACTCAGAAAGAGTTGAATCTGAGACAACGAAGGTGGTTGGAACTCATCAAAGACTACGATTTAGAGATAGCTTACCACGAAGGGAAGGCGAACGTGGTAGCCGATGCCTTAAGCCGGAAAACCCAACACGTGACAAACTCGTTGGTAATTCCGCCGGCATTGTACATGGACTTAGCAAGATTGGATTTAGAACTTGTGCACCCGGGCACTTTGAGTGAAACGATCAACGCAATGATCGTAGAAACCCCGATATTGGACGAGATTCGACTCGCTCAACCGGGCGACGCGAAATTGGAGAAGATAAAGGGGTACATTGCCGAAGAAAAGGCAATCGGATTTGCTATCCACGAGGATGGAAGCATCCGTTTTAAAGGGAGATGGTGTGTGCCTCAGAAGTATGCCGAACTGAAGCAAAGGTTGATGGAGGAAGGGCACAACACGCCATATTCCGTACATCCCGGTGGCGACAAGCTATACAAAGATCTGAAGAAGATCTATTGGTGGCCGGGAATGAAGAAGGAAGTGGCAAGCTTCGTAGCGAAATGTCTCACCTGCCAAAGGGTTAAGGCAGTGCGACATAAACCCCTAGGATTGATGCAACCGCTAGAAATCCCAAGTTGGAAATGGGATAGTATCTCGATGGACTTTGTCTCGGGATTACCACGATCACCTAAAGGCATGAACAAAATTTGGGTGATTGTGGATAGGCTAACGAAGACGGCCTTATTTATCCCAATGAAAGACACGTGGACTATGGACCAACTGGCCCGAGCCTACGTTGATAATGTGGTACGCCGACATGGAGTACCACATGATATCATTTCCGATAGAGACAGTAGATTTGTCTCTCATTTTTGGACGGAGCTACAAAAAGCTCTCGGTACTCAAATCAAAATGAGCACCGCATTCCACCCGATGACGGATGGACAAATCGAGAGGACAATCCAAACACTAGAAGACATGCTGAGAGCATGCGTGTTGGAATTTAAGGGAAATTGGGAATCCCATTTACCCTTAATTGAGTTCTCGTATAATAATAGCTACCATGCTAGCATTGGCATGGCACCGTTCGAGGCGTTGTACGGACGAAAGTGCCGAAGTCCGTTGAGCTGGGAAGAAAACGATAAGTCCGTGGTGGTGGGACCACAACTTATCGAAGACATGGCTCAACAAATCAAGGTGATTCAAGGAAAGATGAAAGCCGCACAGGATCGTCAAAAGAGTTATGCCGACGTGAGACGACGAGACCTAGAATTTCAAGTAGGAGATAGGGTCATGCTAAAGATATCACCCATGAAGGGGGTGATGCGCTTTGGCAAAAGAGGAAAGTTGAGTCCTCGATACATAGGACCTTACGAAATTCTAGAACGAGTCGGAACTCTAGCCTACCGACTGGCTTTACCGCCACAATTAGATCGAGTCCATAATGTCTTCCATGTTTCACAACTAAAGAAGTACGTGCCGGACCCGACACATGTACTTCAACCAGAGATAATCGAACTCGACGAAGATTTAACTTACGAGGAAGTTCCAGTGCGAATTTTAGACGTTAAGGAACGAGTTACGAGAAACAAGACCGTCAAAATGGTCAAAGTTCTTTGGTCGAATCACGAGAGTGAGACGGCAACGTGGGAGGTAGAATCAGACATGAGAGAACGCTACCCGACCTTATTCCAAACCGACCCCGACACAGTTATGGGGACATAACTGCAATCTTATGGGAGAGAGGATGTCACACCGCACATTTTACGAACTTTAATAAACTTTTGAACTACGTTATGGCTTGATCCCTTTATCGGGTACGTAGGCAGCTTAGAAGTTTGTTTCTAAGTTCAGTCACAAAATAATAAAATAAACAAAAGACCTTAGCACGGGAAAAGCCGAACGAGAAAAGCCGAAAAACAACTTCGAGGACGAAGTTGATTCTTAAGGAGGGTAGACTGTAATACCCGTGAATTTTATAACATAAATAAATAAATAAATAAATACAATAAATACATAAATAAATAAATACAATAAAGAAATAAATAAATAAATAAGTAAATATATTAAAATGAAATAATTAAATATAGACGAAATGAGAAATGGAATTAATTAAATTAAACAAGGGAAATTAAACAAAGTCGTACACGGAAACCCGACATCAATAAACTCGAGAATTCGAGCCAAAATGTGAAATTAGATCCGAAAGAAATGACGACACGAAATAGGAACCCAAGGAGAGTCCGGAAATCGGAATCCGGGAACATAGGGGGATAGAAACCCGAAAGAGAGGAGGAAACGCACGACGGATCGCACGACCCGCCCGGACCGAAGTCCAGGCGAGTCTGGCGCGCTGGCCGCGCGCTAAAGGGGCAAATGGCGCGCCAACCCCGCGCCAGCTCCCAGATTTGCCCGTTGCGTGAATCTCTCGCCCGAACGCGGATTTTCCGACTTCGGTTGGACGTCTTGCGGCTCAAGACCTTAGACTTGGTCTTTGGACGCCCTAGGACTCAGACCTCTATAGATAAACTCCTTCGGAGACCCGAAAACACTTTTTCAAAAACCCTACGATACCACACACAAAAGCGAAATCCCGGAGGCCACGAAGGCACCAAGAAGGCACCAAGGCAGCACCTTTTGGACGAAAGTCGACAGATCTCCAACGTTGGTAAGCCCCAAACTAATCTTTTTTCAATACATGATTCGAAAACGAATCCTAACCCCCGTCTTTTCCTTTCTACACTACGAATCGAATCTAGGACGTAGAACCCGGCGAACGGAGAGGAGAGGAGGTGAACTGGAAGCCACGCCTACGAAATAGACATCCCCCGACATCCGAAAATCTGTAAGTTAATACTTACATGGGTTTGGGTGATTAAAACATGTTGAACTAGTTTAAATTAATCAAGAACATAAAATCTGTCAACATGGAAAACCCTACCGGCGCAACAGTCTTGATGAATTTTTCCGAACCTTAAAACGACTTCAAACAGAAAAACTTAAAAGACGAAAAACGTTCCTAAGGCGTAGATCTAGATACTGTAAAATTTTCAGAATTTTTAAGAATGTTTTGATATGTGAAATCCATCGAAAACCGAACTGTTAAAACTTAGATCTTGAATTTCTTGACAGAATTTAGGTTAGATCTTGATCGCGTTTTTGAACATGTTTTTAGACTGAATTAGATCTTTTGCCGAACACGAAAGTTGTAGATAAACGTCTTAAGATGGTCTCTGTAAATTTTCATCACATTTGGAGTTGAGTTGCCATGGTAGAATTCGAAATCTCTAAACTGTGGTCTGTGAAATCCGAACAGATTTAAGCTTCTGTAAAAATCTATGTTTTTGACCTGTTTCGGTGTCTCGGATTGAAAAAGTTAAAACACGAAAGTTGTAGATCTCGACGTTTCTGAGTCAGTCGTGAAATTTCAGAATTTTTGGAGTTAAACCTGATTTTTGACGAATTTTGGAATAAACTGTGATTTATCGGAAATCAAATCTTGAAATCTTGAAATCTTGTTGAAACGTGAGATTAACCTTTAGGGTTGAGACAAACTGAGATATTGTTTTGAAATTAATTAAAATTGAAATCAGATTTTGAAAGTAAAATCCCCTTACAAACTTGATAAATTAAAATTAGGGGTGAGTGCTCTGCAGAGTGCCCCCTAACGATTCACTTCGTGCCGTAATGGACGATGGTGACCCCGCGCGCTAAACTTGAAATATGATATTGCCAAAACGGCGAGATATAGAGCCTACACTCTCGAGAATATCCACATGGGTTTCCCGAGGCTCCGGAGTGGTACTGGGTATGGCTGATACGGTTGCGGCCGCCGGGCTACCGGCTAAACTTGTTGACATCGCGATGCTATCGTGAAACTTGAAATACCAAATCGGGAATGTAATGGGGATGTTAAAATTGGATTGATTAGATTAAATTATGTTGTCCAATTAAATTATTTAAATGCTTTATTTAAATTATGGCTATTGTTCTAAATTATGTGAAATGTGTTGTGAAATAGAGCCTGGAATAAATTATAGTTACTTGGATTTAATTGGATATTATGTTATTATCATGTTTTGATAAAGTATTAAATTAATGGCTTTAAAACCCCAAGATCATGCATGTGTTAACTTACTCAGCAAGTGTGCTGATAAACCCGTTTTTATTCCTTTTTCTTACAGAGTATGTAGAATGAGCATGATCACTTCGTGCATGGGATTTTGGGAATATTTTGCTTTTGATATTTTGATACTGGACATTTGATTTTATTTCTGCATTAGACGTTAGAATAAACGGGCCTGTTTAACCCGTGTTTTGGCCATGTCGGCCCTATTTATATTTTCCGCTGCAATACTATACTTAAATATTATTTCCGCTGCGCTATGATATAATTATTTTCGAACTATATTATGTGGGCTGTTTTGAATGTTTTAAATGTTTTAAATACTGAAACCACTTGCCTTGCATCTCTTTAGTAAGCCGGAGAAACCGTGTCTTACTAGGGAGGTGTGGCGGTGACACCCCGACCTGGGTGACCAAAAACCGGGGTGTTACATATATTTATAAGTTGTCATGTTTTTATTACTCGTGTTACGAAACTGTGCCCCCGAAAGCGCACGGTGTCAAAAATTGCAATATTTATAATAAGACCGGATCGTTCACTGGAGGATGTGCGATGGAAGCAGGGCCCACGTCGTTTTACTAGATTTTCCATTCGTATTGCTCAACTAAGTGTGAAAAGTGACTAACATCTACTGACTGAATTTAAACTAAACTACGAAAACGTTTAAATCTAGTCTACAAAGCATAGTAACTCTATTCCAGAAAGCGAACAAATTTATTCTAAGAAAGCTGTTAAATGCTATTCTATAAAAGCAATAAAATTCTATACTAAGCTAGCTATGAGGCTGACAGAAGGGACAGGGAGGAAAGAATAAAAATTGGACAAGATTTAGATAAGGCATGATTAAACTTCCATTTTAATATGCAGATCTTTGTTTTGGGATAATCCTGTCAGATAGCTAATTCTCATGCTCTCAGTATTGATTTCCCTTTGATAGACAGGTACTTACAATATGAGTTTACATGTTCTTAAGAAAGCAAATTCTAAGATACCACAGATTTGTAACTGCCATGGCCTGGGTATGTTATTTCATCTGTGGTGGATGAGCAACACCTGACAAATCATTTATTGAAGTGCCAAGTACCACTACCATTCCCCCATGTCACACCCAAAGATTCTAATCAAGCCCTGAACTATCCCTTAACTGTCAATCCTAGTAGCAGTTACACAACTCTCAATACAACCGAGTGACCACTAACGAAAGCGGTTAAAAGAAAGCAGTAAAGAAAGCATTTTAAAATCCTATCACTCAGAGGTTTTGAAAATCTGACCCTGGTAGTAAACGACAGCCCCTAGTCATGATGATCGGGTGTGGATCAAGAATTCTCGGTTTTCGGTGAACCACTCGCAGTGTTCACTTCTTTCCGAGTGGTTATGAAATACAAACTAATGAAATGAACTAATAAATTAGTTTGTTCCGGATGTACTCACTCAGGACTCAAAAAATAGGCTTTGGCAGGGGAGGATAGTGGTTGAAAGGAACTCAACCCTATCTTAGAAAATAACCAAGGCCTGGGTGTTGATCCTCTAAGACTAACTATTACACTGTATTTGAATCCAAGTGGATCCAATCTCGGTGTAATATTCAATCTCAGATTCCCAACACTCAGCAATTTTGGAAAATAATTGAAGTTTGAAATCATTCCCTATCAGGTACTAGATTCTCAATTAAAACACAGATCCTTTCAGTCTAGGTGAGACCTATTCGCTGACTCTGCTTCTAATTTCCCAAAATCAACCCCCAGTCGAATATGAATTAGTCATAACTGTGGAATTTAACCCTTACTCAGATCCGGATTTTTATAAAGGAGTTTTTTTTTGTTGGAAATTTAATATGCAATATCTAGTTGAATCAAGACTTCTATTGTCCAAGGGAAGGATCCCAAAATATTACAGACCACTATAGTTACATATTAATAGCATGCGTACAGTTATATTGGAAGGTAAAATGAAGTGACCCAAAATATATCAGTGGGTCTAGACAGAAGGTGAAACACAATCATGAAATGGACAGAGGACCAAAGTAATGGCAGAGCGATCAGGTGAATTGCAAACATCTTCTATTCAATATCCTGATAACTCGGATGGAACGAATTTAGATAGCTTCAACCCTATAATGGTAGTGTCAATACCAGTTGGGCCTCCACTGTCTGTGAATTCAGATAAGAACCTACATGCTTCTTCTCCATAATGATCATCAATTGACATTGACAGATGTCAACTGAATCCTATTACAGATCGGAATTTGGGTTTGGAAATTTAGATAAGGAAAAGAAAACTGTATCTGGATAGGAGTCAGCTGAGCAGCTAATATAATCCCGGATGGATGAACCGCCAAGGCTTCCACTGACTGCTATCCAGACCATGCAAAATAACATTGAGTAAGCTATACCCAGATTACGAGCTACTTATCCGTGAGGGAATACCCGCCAACATTAATCTGATTTATGCTTACTAAATGTTACACACAACACGCAAAGACAAAATCAAAAGAACAAAGAAAATTCCTCGTATGAGAGACATTGGTTTCTCATGCAAGGTTGTGGATTGGGTCCACAATTGATGATCCTAAATAATCCCTCCTACCATAATTAATTACAGTCCGGATTATCTGTTTAAGTCATCAAGATTTTGTTTATAGAAGAGTGTTTTAATGGCAATTGAACAAAAATCCTATAATCATGATGATTGTTGATTTCAATTATTGCTAATCATAATCATTAACCATAAATGACTAAGGGTCCAATCAATTAAGTGTGAAGATGGAGAATCAATATTTGGGCAGCATAACGCCCTATAGTGCATTTCAAGAGTATTACATCTTAATCCGTGGGATTAAGATGTGAGTGATGCAGTATAATATAGGAGGGGAAATGAAGAATATTTGAAAAATAGAGAAGGGAGTCCTTGTCGCGATACCATAAATTCTGTCGCGGACCGAGATCTGCGACATGGGTATCTTAACAAATTTTTAGAATTTTTGGCAGCATAACGCCTCTTTGTCGCTAAGCAAGATTTTGTCGCGGAACGTGGTTCCGCGATAAGAGTGTTTCGCGACAAAGGATTTTCAGAAAAAATTTTAAAGCATTTGGTCCTTGTCGCTATGCATGGAAAGTTTTGTCGCGGAACGTGGTTCCACGACAAGGGTTTTCAAAATAAGAACAAGGCATAATTTATCTGTCTCATAATAGGATTTTGTCGCGGAACGTGGTTCCGCGACAAAAGTGTTCCTCGACAGAAAGCCATGCAGACAAAATGCAAGAGTTTGGTCCTTTGTCGCTAAACATGGTTGTGTCGCGGAACGTGGTTCCGTGACAGAGTGCTCCGCGACAAAGGGTTTAAAATATGAAGACAAGTGTCTTTAGACACCTTGGTCGCGGAACAACCACTTTGTCGCGGAACGTGGTTCCGCGACAAGAGGCGGTTAGCGACAAAGGCGGTTCAGGACAAAAGTCAGAAAAAGCAGAAATGAACAGTGGCATGCAAACAGCATGATCTCACCCTATTTCAGATTCAAAAGCTATTCTAAGCTAAAATCAAACAAAGAACATAAGAGAAATGCAAGAACATGCTTGAACAAAACTGGACAGAATTTAAAATAAAGCATACATCCTAATCTAGGGTTGACCACACACTCACACAACATTATCCAAAAGAAGATGAACACAGGAAGCATAATATTAGCATAATGGGGGTCAAATGACCCCAAAATGAAAAAGAAAGCATAAATCCATGGGGTGTGAGACCCATTTCATGTTTTGGGACACAAATGGTGAATGTTTTCCCATATTATTAAATGGGTGTTGCTAATACCCATGATTTGGGTATTACAAACCCTAAAGCAAGAGTTTAGAAAAAAAAAATATGATATTAAAGTGGCTACCTAGCTACTGTAAACAGTAAAACACTAAAACAAACACTAAACTAAACTAATCTAAGGGCAAGAATTAAATAATACAAAAAAAAATAAAACTAACTACACTACCTAAAAGAGAGCTCCTACTGCCTTGTCTTCAAGAGAATTTCTAACTAATTTTTCCAACCTTTTGCTCAAGAGTAACACCTCATATTTATAGAGGGGAAACCCTAGCTCATGGGCCTTGATTTGAGCCCATTGTGTCTCAAGACATCACACACATCACAGCTTTGTCTCGGAGTCAGGGGGTTTGGCGCGGAACAACACTGTATGTGGCAAGGCTTCTCGACTGGGTCTTGTGTCTCTAATTGTGCATCTTTGTCGCGGAACATGCCTTTGTCGCGGAACAGGGCATCGCGACAAAGGGGCTTGGCTGGTCTCCTCCTTCATCTGAGCTGGCTTGGTCGCGGAACCATGCATCGCGACAAAGGGGCTTCCGCGACAAGGGTGTTCCTGGGCCTGCTGGATTGGGCCAGATGGGTCGAACTTGCTCTTTTTGTGGGCTTTTCGTCTCTTTTCCCATCTTTTTCATTCCTTTTTCTTTTCTTTTCTTTTTCTCATGTTTTTGGATTTTTCTAACATAAATATGTAATAAAATTACATATTTATGCCTTTTTCATACCAGCTTATTATTTTTACAATTATGCATAAATCAGTCCAATTCAACTGCTTTCTTACTTAATGTAAGACTGGAATGCGATCAAATGCCCGTTTAAGACACGGAAATGGATTGAAAATAATGGTCATTTCTGGCCATTATCAAGGCTTAACGTGGTTAATCAAGCGGACATGCCTGCTCAAGGAGAAGTTATGGCAGGTACATTTTTCGTTTTGAATATGCCCCTTAGAGTTCTTTTTGATTCTGGAGCTAGTTGCTCAATCATAGCATCAAGAGTAGTGCCTGAGTTAGATCTACCTAAATGCGAGAGAATTAGCTTAGGAATTCAATTGCCTTCAGGAGAAGTAGTATCTTGCTCTAAACGATATAACGGAATTCCTATAGTGATAAAGAACGTAGAATTCTTCGCGAACTTAGTAGAATTTAACTTAAGAGACTTTGACATTATACTGGGGATGGATTGGTTATCCCAGTATAAGGCGGTGATCGAATGCCAAAAGCAAAAGATCACCTTGTCAAAAAGTAGGGGAAAGAGAGTTATCTTCTACTCTCAGCCCCCTAAGAAGAGTAACAAGATCGTTAGTGCACTAAAACTAAGTAACTTGATGCGTAAGGGGTATAATCTATATGCGTGCTATGTGAACAACCTTGAGGCGGAAGAGAACAAGGTTGACAGCATCCCAGTGGTAAGAGAATACCCGGACGTGTTCCCTGAGGATGTTCCGGGCATGCCACCTGAGAGAGATCTTGAATTCACTATAGATCTCATTCCGGGGACAGAGCCTGTTTCAAAAGCTCCGTACCGGATGGCACCACTGGAAATGAAGGAGTTAAAGGAACAACTCGAAGAACTGTTAGGAAAGGGATATATAAGACCGAGTACTTCCCCCCTGGGGAGCACCGGTTTTATTTGTCAAGAAGAAAGACGGAGGACTACGTCTTTGCATAGATTACCGAGGACTGAACCAAGTGACCATCAAGAATAAATACCCCCTGCCGAGAATTGAGGATCTATTCGATCAACTGAAGGGAGCTTCAGTATTCTCGAAGATCGATTTGCGATCTGGGTATCATCAATTGAGGATCGCGGAGAAGGACATTCCAAAGACGGCGTTTCGAACTCGATATGGTCACTACGAGTTCACAGTGTTATCCTTCGGGTTAACCAATGCCCCCGCAATGTTCATGAATCTCATGAACAATGTGTTCCGAGAATTATTAGATCAGTGCGTCGTAGTGTTTATCGACGACATCCTGATCTACTCAAAGAGCGAGGAAGAGCATGCCCAACACTTACACCAAGTGTTAGGGATCTTGCGAAAGAAGCAATTATACGGCAAGTTGTCAAAATGCGACTTCTGGCTAAAGGAAGTGGCATTTCTCGGGCACATAGTATCTGCTGATGGAGTATCAGTGGACCCGGCGAAAGTTTCTGCCGTAACCGAGTGGGCAGCGCCGACGAGTCCAATGGACATAAGGAGTTTCCTTGGATTAGCTGGGTACTATAGGCGATTCGTGAAGGATTTCTCGAGAATCGCACGTCCTCTGACCCAGTTACTGAAGAAAGGTGCAAAATACGAGTGGACCGAGGCATGTGAGACTGTGTTTCAAGAGCTGAAGAAACGACTCACAACCACACCCGTATTAACGCTACCATCAGAGAATGGTGACTTCGAAGTCTATAGCGATGCTTCGAAGGAAGGTCTAGGTTGCGTTTTGATGCAAGATTCGAGAGTCGTGGCATATGTATCACGCCAACTTAAACCTCACGAGGAGAATTACCCGACACACGACCTGGAGTTGGCAGCGGTCGTTTTCGCTCTAAAGATATGGAGACATTATCTTTATGGGCGAAAGTGTCGAATGTTCACCGACCACAAGAGTCTAAAGTATATATTCACTCAGAAGGAGTTGAATCTAAGACAACGAAGGTGGTTGGAACTCATTAAAGATTACGACCTGGAGATATCTTACCACGAAGGGAAGGCGAACGTGGTAGCCGATGCCCTAAGTCGGAAGACCCAACACGTGACCAACTTGTTGGTACTTCCGCCGGCATTGTACATGGACTTAGCAAAATTGGACGTAGAACTCGTGTACCCGGGCACTGAGAGTGAAACGATCAACGCAATGGTCGTAGAAACTCCGATACTGGACGAGATTCGACTAGCTCAACCGGGCGATGCGAAACTCGAAAAGATAAAGGGGTATATTGCCGAAGGAAAGGCAATCGGATTTGCTATCAACGAGGACGGAAGCATCCGTTTTAAAGGGAGATGGTGTGTGCCTCAGAAGTGTGCCGAATTGAAGCAAAGGTTGATGGAGGAAGGGCACAACACGCCATATTCCGTACATCCCGGAGGTGACAAGCTATACAAGGATCTGAAAAAGAACTATTGGTGGCCGGGAATGAAGAAGGAAGTGGCGAACTTCGTGGCGAAATGTCTCACCTGCCAAAGGGTTAAGGCAGTGCGACATAAACCATTAGGATTGATACAACCACTAGAAATTCCAAGTTGGAAATGGGATAGCATCTCGATGGACTTTGTCTCGGGATTACCACGATCACCTAAAGGCATGAACAAAATTTGGGTGATTGTGGATAGGCTAACGAAGACGGCCTTATTTATCCCAATGAAGGACACGTGGACTATGGACCAATTGGCCCGAGCCTACATTGATAATGTGGTACGACGACACGGAGTACCACATGATATCATTTCCGATAGAGACAGTAGATTTGTCTCTCATTTCTGGACGGAGTTACAAAAATCTCTCGGTACTCAAATCAAAATGAGCACCGCATTCCACCCGATGACGGATGGACAAACCGAGAGGACAATCCAAACACCAGAAGACATGCTGAGAGCATGCGTGTTGGAATTCAAGGGAAATTGGGAATCTCACTTACCACTAATTGAGTTTTCCTACAATAATAGCTACCATGCTAGCATCGGCATGGCACCATTCGAGGCGTTGTATGGACGAAGGTGCCGAAGCCCATTGAGCTGGGAAGAAAACGATAAGTCCGTGGTGGTGGGACCACAACTTATCGAAGACATGACTCAACAAATCAAGGTGATCCAAGGAAAAATGAAAGCCGCCCAAGACCGTCAAAAGATTTATGCCGACGTGAGACGACGAGACCTAGAATTTCAAGTGCGAGATGAGTCATGCTAAAGATATCACCCATGAAGGGGGTGATGCGCTTTGGCAAACGAGGGAAGTTGAGTCCTCGATACATAGGACCTTACGAAATTCTAGAACGAGTCGGAACTCTAGCCTACCGATTGGCCTTACCGCCGCAATTAGATCGAGTTCATAACGTCTTCCATGTTTCACAACTAAAGAAGTATGTGCCGGACCCGACACATGTCCTTCAAGCTGAAACAATCGAACTCGACGAAGATTTGACTTATGAAGAAGTCCCAGTGCGAATCTTAGACGTAAAGGAGCGAGTAACAAGGAATAAAACCGTCAAGATGGTCAAGGTTCTTTGGTCGAACCATGACAGTGAGACGGCAACTTGGGAAGTAGAATCCGACATGAGAGAACGCTACCCGACACTGTTCCAAGCCGATACCGACACAGTTATGGGGACATAACTGCAATCTTAAGGGGGAGAGGATGTCATACCATGTATTTTCGCACATTCTTGTAATCGAACAAACAAATTCAAATTGTTTTGAACTACGTCATGGCTTGATCCCTTCGCAGGGTACGTAGGCAGCTTAGAAGTTTCAATTCTAAATTCAGTCACAAAATAATAAAATAAACAAAAATAAAAAGTCCTTAGCACGAGAAAAGACGAAACACAACTTCGAGGACGAAGTTGATTCTTAAGGAGGGTACACTGTAATACCCGAGAATTTTATAACATAAATAAATAAATACAATAAACAAATAAATAAATACAATAAATAAATAGATAAATAAATAAATAAATCAGTAAATACATTAAACAAATAAATATAGAGGAAATGAGAAATGAAATTAATTAAACAAAAGAAATTAAGTAAAGTAAAAAGGGATGATTTAATCAATTATCGGGTACACGTGTGCCGATATAAATGAACTCGAGAATTCGAGTCAAAACGTAAACTTAGATCCGAAAGAAATGACGACACGAAATAGGAAACGGAAGAGAGTCCGAAAATCGGAATCCGAGAGCATAGAGGGATAGAAACCCGAAAGAGAGGCGGAAGAGCACGACGGATCGCACGACACGCCCGGACCGAAGTCCAGGCGTGAGCCGCGCGTTGGCCGCGCGCTAATCATGGGAAAGGCGCACCAACCCCGCGCCAGACCACAGATGTGGTTGTTGCGTGAATCTCTCGCCCGAACGCGGATTTTTCGACTTCGGTTGAACATGTGACGGCTCAAGACCCTTAGAGTCAGATCTTAGACGCCTAGGACTCAGTTATCTATAAATAAACCCCCTTGGAAGCCCCGAACACTTTTACAAAATCTTACAACTCTCTATACATTCGAAACCCTAAATCCGAAGGCTGCGGAGGCACGAAACCAAGGAAAAACACTGTTAGACGTAAATTCTAAGATCTCCTGGGTCGTGGGAAGTCTCGAATCCGTTCTTATTCCATATACGATTCGAAAGCGAATCATAATATTCTTCTTTTTCCTTCTACACCACGGAATCGGATCTAGGACGTAGAACCGACGAACGGAGAGGAGAAACGATGTACTGGAAGCCACGCCTTCAAAATAGACAATCCCAGACGTTCAAAAATCTGTAAGTTAGCCTTACATGGTTTTGGGATGAATTAAAACATTCAAAACTAAAACATTAAACAAGAAACCGAAAATCTGCCAACATAGTGTTTTTAGCGGCGCAACAGTTTTGTTGAATTTTTCCGAACCTTAAAACGACTTCAAACGGAAAAACTTAAAACACGAAAAACGTTCCTAAGACGTAGATCTATCTGTGGTAAAAGTTTTAGAATTTTTAGAGACGTTTTGATATCTGAAACCCACTCGAAACAGAACTGCTTGAATTTGAATCTTGAATTTCTTGACAGAATTTAGGTCTGATCTTGATCGCGTTTTTGACATTAGTTCTAGACTGAATTGGATCTTTTGCCAAACATGAAAGTTGTAGATAAACGTCTTATGATGGCCTGTGTAAAATTTCATAAAATATGAAGTCGATTTGCTATGGTAAAATTTGGAATCTCTAAACTGTGACGTAGTAAACTCGGACAGATTTGTGTTTCTGTGAAAATCGACGTTTTTGACATGTTTCGGTATCTCGGATTCAAAAAGTTAAAACACGAAAGTTGTAGAACTCGACGTTTCTGAGTCAGTTGTGAAATTTCGGAATTTTTGGAATTAAATCTGATTTTAGGCGAATTTTAGAGTGAACTGTGGTTTACCGGAAATCCAATTTTGAAATCTTGTTGAGATATGAAATTAACCTTTAGGGTTGAAATAAGTTGAAATATATTTTTCTTAAATAAATAAAATTGGAACCAGATTTTGAAATTAAATCCCCTTACAAACTTGATATATTAAAATTAGGGGTGAGTGCTCTGCAGGGTGCCCCCTAACGATTCACTTCGTACCTTTATGGACGATGGTGACCCCGCGCGAAATTAAAATATGATATTGCCAAATCGGCACAAGAGATAGAGCCTACACTCTCGAGAATATCCACATGGGTTTCCCGAGGCTCCGGAGTGGTACTGAGTATGGCTGATACGGTTGCGGCCGCCGGACTACCGGCTAGACTTGTTGAGATTGCGATGCCATCACGAAATACTTGAAATACTAAATCGGGGATGTAATGGGGAAATTAAATTAAAATTAAATTATATTGTGTATTGCTGTCCAATTAAATTATTTAAATGCTTTATTTAAATTATAGCTTTTACTCTGGAATATGTGAAATGTGTTGTGAAATGGAGCCCTGAATTAAACTATGCAAATTCAATAGTGATTTGAATTAAAGTGAGGTATTACGCTATTATCATGTTTTAGTAAATTATTAGACTAATGGCTTTTAAATCCTACGATCATGTCTGTGTTAACTTACTCAGCAAGTTGTGCTGATCAAACCATTCATTTTCTTTTTCTTACAGAGGATGTAGAATGAACATGAGCACGTTCATGCATGGGAACTTTATTTTGGGGAAACATTATTTTGTTTGATTTCGTACATTAGACTACATTATGAACGGGTCTGTTTAACCCGTGTTTTGGCCATGTCGGCCCTATTTACATTTCCGCTGCAATACTATACTTAGATACTATTTCCGCTGCGCAATGATATTATTATTTTCGAACTATATTGTATGGGCTGCTTTGAATGCTTTTAAATATTTTTAAATACTGCAATACCCAGCCTTGCATCTCTTTAGCAAGCTCGGAGAAACCGTGTCTTGCTAGGGAGATGTGGCGGTGACATCCCGACCTGGGTGACCAAAAACCGGGGTGTTACATGCTCACACGCCCATGAGGATAGTATTAAATGCATGGCGGATGTGTTGTACAGGTTCACTACTAGGGCGGGTATGAGGGTGAATGAAAGTAAGTCGAGGGCATTTATTTCACCTTGGCTTAATGGGGATATGGCGACTTGGATTGATCAACATCTTCACATAGGAGTGATGGCCGATCTGGGAAAGTACTTGGGATTTCCAATTATACATGGGAGAATGAAATGTAATCACTTTGATTACATAATGCAGAAGCTTGAGCGACACGTGGCTCTGTGGGCGTCGAAATTTTCAAATAAGGCGGGTAGGGTGACCAAAGGTCGCGCTGTGCTTGCGGCGGTGCCATGCTGGTTCATTGGTTGCCTCAAAAAGTATGCAAGTCGATAGATGCTTGTATAGCTAGGTGGATTTGGAAAGGTGGGGATGGGCGGGGACTGCATCTGGTGTCTTGGATGAAGATGGCTCGGCCAAGGGAAGAGGGAGGGTTGGGGTTCCGGAAGGCGCGAAGCATGAATACTGCATTGCTAGGGAAGCAGCTATGGCACCTGGTGATGGCCTCGGATAAGTTGTGGGTGAATGTGTTGAGGGACAAATATGCTTTTCGACAGCAGGCATTCCCTTCTCCTCATTGGTTGGGCACTAAATTACGGAAGTCGATGGTCCGGGCGTCGGAGGAGCTGAGGGAGGGGTTTGGCATCCGCGTTGGTGATGGGATGTCATCCCTTTGGTACACTCCATGGTGGCAGGGACGGATGCTGGGACCGGCAATGCCATTCGTGGATTTTCATGATGAGCATCTCTGGATTCATGAGGTGATTGAAGGGCAAAGATGGAACCTAGACAAACTTTGTACATGGATGCCGACTGATGTTAAGGAGCGGATTCAGATGTCACCTGCTCCAACACTAAATCTACGAACACCTGACTTGCTACACTGGAGGCTTGATAAGAAGGGGGTATATTTTGTTTCCTCCGCATACAAATGGTTAGAGGTAGGGGGAGACACGGATGGGGCATGGGCTTGGATGTGGACGATGTTGATACCGGAGAAAATTGGGATGTTGTTATGGCTTATGGGACATGATTCGGTGGTCACTAATTACTTGAGATACAAGAGAGGTGTCGCTTCTTCACCCTTGTGTGTGATATGTGGCATGGAAGTAGAAACATGGTGACATGCTCTATTCTTATGTGAATGGGCGAAGGACTTGTGGAGGGAGTGTGAAATGGAAGGGACTCGTTCTGTGGCTGAGTTGGATAGGGGAGCGATGACTCACTGGTTAGAGTTCTCGTATCGCACGAAGAGAGGATGGTTTTTGGCAGTGCTGTGGACATATTGGCGTGAGAGGAATTTGAGGGTTTTTTAGGGGAAGCAGTGGCGCCGGCAGCAGCTGTGGTGGGAGGCACGTCGGCTGCGGGCTGCCCTGGCAGGAGGCGCGGTGGATGCTCAGGTGGCAGGTGGTGACAGCTGGATAATGGGATGGAATGATGGGGGAGAAGATGCTTGTGTAGTCCATACGGATGGGTGCTTGATGCCGGATATTGGATGCTCGGGGTACGCGGCTGTGTGTAGGAAAGGTGATGGGAGTTGGATTAAACGCGAGGGGGGTCACCAAGGGAGGAAGACGATTTTGGAGATTGAGCTGTATGGCATTTGGAAAGGGCTTTGTCTGGCGGCGGATTGTGGCGCTCGACGGGTGACCTTATACTCGGACTCGAAGGGGGCGATTGGATTGGTGCAAAAAGAGAGGAGTGAGTTTTATCATTTGTGGCCCTTGATTGAGTTGATTCGGGGTATGCAGAATCGGTTTGAGGTGTGTCTAATCATGCATGTACTTCGGGAGGGGAACCAGGCGGTGGATTTTCTGGCTCGTAAGGTGGCATTGGAGGAACAATTCTTTACTACATGGGCGTTTCCCCCAGATGAGCTTCAGAGGATTCTTCAGCGCGATGCAAACGGTGTTTGGTATCACAGGCTGTGAGCTTATGGGTTCGGAGTCTTAGTTGTAGTGTCTGTTATATTTTCCCTTTTTCCTTAGCTCGTCTTTATGGCTGTAACCGAAAAAAAAAAAAAAATTAAATTGAGCGGATTTATTGGGTTAAAATATAATGAACTGAAATAGTTTGTAGTTCCTTTCAAACACAACCTTCTATTAGCAAAGCTTCTTTTCATAGTATGACCTTAAAAACTATTACCTCCATTCTTTTTTAAATGTCACGGGCCCACATTTCACGCAATCTAATATACATTTTTATTCATCAATAACTCAAATTGCATACAAATAAAAGTTATAAAAAATTGATATTCTTAATCTATCTGATTAGACGAATCTAACAAGATCCCACTTGGCTATATTTTATCTTATATAATTGTATTAGACACTCGATTCAAAGTTACTCAATGAACAATGAAAAATCTCCAATGTGTCACTATAAAAGAACGGAGAAAATATTATAAAGAATGGAGTTACAATTTTAATATAAAATCTAAAACTCCAAAAAACTCTCAAATACAGAACAATAACTTGATCGATTTGTGCGGCGTACAACACGATATATACACACACACACACTTCATGTCTTAATTATTTTTTAGATGAACCGGATAGATTTCTTAAATATTGAAGTTCAAGAATAATCATTCAAAGCACATTAAAAAAAGTCTTGCATAAACTACTTAAGTCTCTAATATGCAGTTTAAAATTGTAAATATATTGATATTTTCTTCATAAAATACTTTTAAAAAATTTTAGAAACTATTCAAATCATATTATCATATCACCTTCTACAATAATCTACCTCTCTTAAAATCTAAATGAGCCATCGATATTTGGACACAAGCATAAATATTTGTGGCGTATACCGAGTATCACCATGCTACATTAGATCTAAACTAATTTTTCGAGTATTAGGTGGACATTGAATAATTGAATTCTCCTAAAACAAAATTTTGCATAAAATTGATTTAATTTACCAACTAATTTTTAAATAATAAATTTAAATAAAATATCGGGCATGTATACATCGCAATGCACGGTTGAAAACTTGAAATGACTCTGCAACTTTTCATTTATAATTGCTTCTATGGATAAATAAATCCATGGGATCAAACATGATTCCATTGGATATTCTTTCAAAATGTTTGATTATTGTATGTACTAATTTGTTAGGTAGTATGTGTATGTATAGACACGCAAGAACTTTCTATATGGCATCATTTTGATGTAGACATATACTCCCTCTGTTTTCATAAAATTAGAACATGTGATCATAGTAATTATTAATCATTAAGTAATTTTGATTCAGTTTTTTAACATAGTTACATAAAATAAAATATAATCACGTGTGATCTTGTTAGATTCGTCTAATCGCGTAGTTTTAGAATATCAAATTTTTATCATTTTTAGTTTTACACAATTTGAAATATTAAGCGTTAAAACGTGTATTGGATTACGTGAAATACATGAATGTTATAATTTTTTAAGAGCAAATCCCATTTTATATGCCTAAACTCTTTGAAGTAGTCAAATTAGTACCTGAATTTTTTTCTTGAAAAAAAATAGACCTCAACTTCTCCTTTTTTTTTTTGAAAATACTCCCTATGTCCCATTATTTCTGTGTCAAAACTTTTCGATACGTAATCCAATGCACTTGTTTAGCCGTCCATATCTTTAAATGTGTATAAGTAAAAATTATATAAAATATATATTCTAAAACTACATGATTAGACGATTCTAACAAGACCGGACTTGATTATATTTTTTATTTATATAATTGTGATAATATTAGGTCAAACTTGAGCAATGAACAGTATCAAAAGTCAAAATGGGACACAATGAGTGGGACGGAGGGAGTAATAGATTCTGTTAGATTCTAACCGTTAAGTTCATTTTTCATCGTTAAAACTTCCAAGCTGTTAACCCCAATATTTTAGGCCCATTAAATTCAGCCCAATTTATTTTCAAGAGGTCCGGTCCAGAGGCCCTTTAAGCTTAGCCCAAACCATTTTCGAGAGACCCGGCCCAGTTTGAGATTCATCCGGATAAAACAAGGGGAGAAGGATCAAGAAGAGGACGGTTACTCAGAGAAGATCGCGCAGCTTCAATGCGAGGCATCATTAGAGGAGGAGATTCCGCACCATATTGAAACCTGGAGACTCAACACTCATCCTCACTCATCCTCACCTATCCGCTATAAAATGCCAGAGGCGACATTGGGACAAAGACATCCACACACCCCCAAGAGGAATCGCACTTTCATTATCTTTACTTTCTGCCATTTCCTTTCTGCAAGTTTTCTTTCGTGTATTTCCATTCTGCAATTTTTCATTTCTTTACAGCTTTATTTAAATTCTTGTCATTCCCTTCAGTGAATCTTGTAATCATCTTCAACAGTATTCAATCAAAAAAATTCTTGGTTAACAAAGTGGCACGCCCAGTGGGACTCGAGATTGAGACCATATCCGCTTAGATCCAGTTTATGCAACTTAGATCTGGCCGAATAGTAAGGGACTTAACTCAAAAATTTGAAGAAATGTCACTACACGAAGACACACCGATTAGAACATCTGAGAACGCCGTTGAAATGGCGAGCACTTCTCAACCACAACAGGGGATTACGCAGATCCCTACACTGACCGAGCAAATGCGGCTATCGATGATAGAATCGATGGCCGAATTCATGCCTTTGCTCACAAGACACCTAATGGATATATTGCGGCCTGCCATGGCCGACCAAATTGACAAAATATGTGGATCCTTGCGTACTGAGCAGGATAGATCTGCTCCAGCAAATGGTACGATTGTGCCACCAAACATCCTATGTCCAGGGCCGTATGGCGGCCAACAAAGGATTTGGGGAACCAATTTTGGCCAGCCGCCACTCCCGGAGTCCGGAGGCCTGGCCAGTTTGCCCCCATTCCCATTTCAGGCCACTCATGCTTTCACTCCTGCGGCACCTAGCATGCCGAACTTTGGTTATGTGGCACCTCCCGTATCGATGTATGCTTCATCAGGATACTTGATGGCGGCCAACGATGCACCAGGTTGTACGACGGCCTCCGGTGGACTTGGCATGGCGCCACGTCAGGATGCGGCACCTCATGTGCCGAATGTTCAAACCACACCTCAGGTGGCAGCACCATTGAACCTTGGTTGGATGCCGCCAACACAAGGGGGGCAGACACCACAGCCACATGGAGTGGCTTGGACACCTTCTACGTCTCATACAGCCTCCATACCAGTACCAGCTCCCATGCCGAATCCTAGTTGTATGCAGCCAGCGCTAGGGGGGCAGACGCTATATGGGGTGGCGGCGACACCTGCCATACCAGCCGCCATGCCTCATGCCACACCTCCAGCGGCCTTGCCTCCTATGCAGGCACCCGAAGTGTCACCTGATCAACTTGCAGATATGATGAAGCAGCATTTCGGGATCCAATTAAGGCCGATAGAGCGGCCTACTTACAGAAAGCCCTATCCTGACTTGGTGGATACGATGCAGCCCTATCCGAGAGGGTTCAAGATGCCCGAATTTACTGTGTTCTCGGGGGACGACGGCAAGTCCACTGTAGAGCATGTGGGCAGATTCACAACACAATACGGTGAGATGGCGGCCAATGATTGGCTGAAGTTGAGGTTGTTCAGTACATCCCTTATTGGACCTGCCTTCGCTTGGTATGTATCTTTGCGGCCTAATTCAATTCAGAGTTGGGCTGATTTGGAGAGAGCCTTCCACGACAGGTTCTACACTCCTTTGACAAGTGTCAGTTTAGCAGAGTTAACTAATGCTAAACAATTTGCAGATGAAGCGGCGAGCACATTTATCAATAGATTACAGCGGCTTAAGGGCCGATGCGCAATTGCGGTGCCTGATAGGGAGATCGGCAATATTGCAGTAGCGAATATGTTACCAAAATTGAAAGAAAATTTAATTGTGCAGGATTGCACTGATCTTGCCCAGTTGGCCGAGAGAGCGGCCCGCTTGGAAAAGTTCCTTGAGGAACAAGATGAGAAGCGTCGACCTACATACGGGTCTACTTTCAATGAATTAAAACCTAGTAAAAAGGAAGACGGACAAAGGGTGATGGCCAACACAGTAACCCTGTATGGAAACAACCCTGGATAGTTGCCCTAACACGCTATCAACAGCGGCCTTGGAGGCTGAGTAGTTGATGGCTGAGTAGCAGCATCATGATGATGGAGGCCGAGGCAGGGCACGGACGACTGAGGGTGAACGGCGGCTGCTCCGGGTTGGTGGCTGAGAGATGAACGGCGACGACCCGGAGTAAAGGTGATTGGCGGCTGAGGACTCAAAGCTCGGAGCGTGGCGGCTGGCGGCCCGGAGTGGCGTCCCGAACAGATGACGGCCTGGAGCCGGAGCTGGCGGCCGGAGATGAGGCTGGCGGCCTAGAGTTGGCGGCCTGTGGCAGAAGCTGGCGGCCCGTGCTTGGCGGCGCAAGAGCTGGCGGCAAGCTGGATGGCTGGCGGCCAAGGTGATGCTGGCGGCCCAAGTAATCAAAGCTGACGGCCCAAGAGAGATGCTGGCGGCCCGTGCTTGCCGGCGCAAGAGCTGGCGGCAAGCTGGATGGCTGGCGGCCAAGGTCATGCTGGCGG
The DNA here is from genome assembly GCA_030278955.1 of Hygrophila difformis. Lineage (NCBI taxonomy): Eukaryota > Viridiplantae > Streptophyta > Magnoliopsida > Lamiales > Acanthaceae > Hygrophila > Hygrophila difformis. Next base: position 43,327,828 of record JAOANR010000001.1, on the reverse strand, counting down.
CCCAAGTGATAAAGCTGGCGGCCGAAGAGAGATGCTGGCGGCCCGTGCTTGGCGGCGCAAGAGCTGGCGGCAAGCTGGATGGCTGGCGGCCAAGGTGATGCTGGCGGCCCAAGTGATCAAAGCTGGCAGCCGAAGAGAGATGCTGGCGGCCTGTGCTTGGCGGCGCAGCTCGATGCCTGGCGGCAGGTTTAGGCTGGCGGCACTCGAGAACTCCGAGCTGGCGGCGTCCTCGGCAAGCGAAAGCTGGCGGCGCTCCTTGCTTCAAGGCTGGCGGCCCGGAGAAGAGGCTGGTGGCGGCCGGGAGCTGGCGGCCTGAGGGGCAGAAGCTGGCAGCCTGGGACTGGCGGCAGCTGGCGGCCCGGAGCTCGAGCTGGCGGCCGAAATTGGCCTGGAGCTGGCGGCCCGCACACTGGCGGCGGCCTAGGGCTGACGGCTGGCGCTGGCGGCCGAAATTGTCCTGGAGCTGGCGGCCGGAGCAGCTGGCGGCTGGCGTCTCGACGGCTAAATTCTATGTTGAAATACAATGTGTTTGAGAGATACTCAATCGATCAATCATTAAATGAAAGACAAGCAACTAGCATGGCATGATGTCCTAAAATCCTATGTAAGGCGATTGAAGCATGCTCAATAAGAGAATCAAACTTGGATGAATAAGCTCATGTGCGTCATCAAACAATCATGGCGTTGTTGGATGCAATTTCAAGATCAGTATATATTTCCACTTGACTTAACATCTACAACGAGTGATGTATACATTCAGAATATTGGATACAGTGCAAGAACATAAACAACTCCAACATGCGATTCCACAGTTCAAAATAACACTGCTAGCTAGTGGCGAGAAAACATGATGCCCAACATACCATTCCAAGTATCAAGCGATGCAACAAGACCAACATACAATTCAAAGTTCATGTAACATCTACTGCCAATCTCCAATTTCAACCTCGAATCATACTCTATCCAATTCATAAGTCTGGGTCAACAACATCAATAAAACAAGGTAAGGCAAACTAACCTGATCCATGGACACGAGTGGCGGCCCCGGCGGAAACTGTTGGCGGCACACGAGAGGTTGGCGGCGCTATACAGCTCGCGACTGAAGAGACGCTTGGCAGCGCGTGTCCTGGCGGCTGGTGGCTCGAGAGGCTGGCGGCCAGTGGAGAAGGCTGGCGGCTCAACCAGCCTGGCGGCACAGGTGACTGGCGCCCAGGCGAAGCCTGGCGGAGGAGACGCTGGCGGCGGGAGCTGAGCGGTGGCGGCAGACTTGAAGCTGGCGGCTACAGGACACTGGCGGCTCCCTGGGGTGGCAGCGCAGCAAGCCTGGCGGCGGCCGGACTTGGCGGCTCGTGAGACGCTGGCGGCGCTCGAGATCAGCTGGCGGCGACCGATGCTGGCGGCTGGTGAGTTGGCAGCGCTAGCAGGGCTGGCGGCTGGAGAGTTGCGTTGGCAAGCGAGGCTGGTGGCTGGCGACGATCGGCGATGGCGGCTCGCGACGATCCTTTCCGAACGACGACAGCGTTTCTCTTCAAAGCAGATGGTGGACTTGGCAATGACACTGGTCTGGACGGCGGTGGGCCTAATGGGCCAGGCTTATAATACAAAACGCGCAGATTTGTCTTAAAATGCTAATCAGACAAATAGCGCGAGGGGGGCATCTGTTAACCCCAATATTTTAGGCCCATTAAATTCAGCCCAATTTATTTTCAAGAGGTCCGGTCCAGAGGCCCTTTAAGCTTAGCCCAAACCATTTTCGAGAGACCCGGCCCAGTTTGAGATTCATCCGGATAAAACAAGGGGAGAAGGATCAAGAAGAGGACGGTTACTCAGAGAAGATCGTGCAGCTTCAATGCGAGGCATCATTAGAGGAGGAGAATCCGCACCATATTGAAACCTGGAGACTCAACACTCATCCTCACTCATCCTCACCTATCCGCTATAAAATGCCAGAGGCCACATTGGGACAAAGACATCCACACACCCCCAAGAGGAATCGCACTTTCATTATCTTTACTTTCTGCCATTTCCTTTCTGCAAGTTTTCTTTCGTGTATTTCCATTCTGCAATTTTTCATTTCTTTACAGCTTTATTTAAATTCTTGTCATTCCCTTCAGTGAATCTTGTAATCATCTTCAACAGTATTCAATCAAAAAAATTCTTGGTTAACAAAGTGGCACGCCCAGTGGGACTCGAGATTGAGACCATATCCGCTTAGATCCAGTTTATGCAACTTAGATCTGGCCGAATAGTAAGGGACTTAACTCAAAAATTTGAAGAAATGTCACTACACGAAGACACACCGATTAGAACATCTGAGAACGCCGTTGAAATGGCGAGCACTTCTCAACCACAACAGGGGATTACGCAGATCCCTACACTGACCGAGCAATAATTAGCTGATAGCTGTTAACTGATTCTGTGAGTAATAATTAGTTAAAATTAGCTGTTTGACAATTTCGAGACCAATTTTTTGTCTAGAATAAGCTAAAATCCAAAATGCTGCTATTTGCAGCGGTTTCAAAAAGAGCTGATTAAACACTGTTTCAAGTTATTTTGTCTTTTCAAATAAGCTATTTTTTCTCATATTGTGAGACAAATTAGCTGATTATATTTAGCTGTTTTGCCAAACAGGGTCAAAGACATCCACACACCCCCAAGAGGAATCGCACTTTCATTATCTTTACTTTCTGCCATTTCCTTTCTGCAAGTTTTCTTTCGTGTATTTCCATTCTGCAATTTTTCATTTCTTTACAGCTTTATTTAAATTCTTATCATTCCCTTCAGTGAATCTTGTAATCATCTTCAACAGTATTCAATCAAAAAAATTCTTGGTTAACACAAGCCCATCACATATGCCTGACCCGGATCCAAATAATCTTTACCCATTATTCCTCGCTGTCTAATTTCTCCAGATCGGTTCCAGAGCCTAACCCACCTCTTCAATTTCACCCTTACCTTCCCCATAAGGCCACTACCGTCGCTCCAACCCCGTCCCCACACCACCTCCATTGGCTCTCCTTGTCTCTCCACCATGAAAACTCGTGATTTACTTATAAACAAAAAATGGGGGCTGGGCTCTCCATGAAAACTCCATTGTTTATAGTAAAGAAAGAAAAAAGAAAAGAAATGAAGTTGTATCATTATGATTCGCCAGGATTACATATTTGATTTTCGGATAAAGCTTCCAAGGAAATTTAACTACAGCGAATGCAACAAAGAATTTGATTCCCTTCTCCAATCACCCTTTCTATTTCATTTTTTAATTATGTAATTATAAACAATAATTTGTGCCCAAAAAAAAAGAAAAAAGAAAAAGGAGACAAGTGCAATAATTAGATAAACCCACTGGAGGAGATTTATTCCAGATTGTACCAGAAAGGGCGAGAGGCGATGCTTGATTGGAGGAGAGAGCGGCGCCGACAGCAGCCGGTGTGGAGGAGGCGTGGAGACGAAAGACGATGGGATTGGGATAAAGCGAGGTTATGGTTGGAAATTGGTTTCAAGAAATTGGACTGGGTAAGTATGATTTTGGATCCGGGTAAGAATTTATTTGGATTCGGTTCAGCTATATGTAATGGGCTTGGAAGTTTTTAACGGTGAAAAATGAACTTAACCCTTAAAATCTAACAGAATCTATTAGTTTGAAAAAATGGGAAGGTTGAGGTCTATTTTATTCTGAAAACAAAGTTCACATACTAATTTGACTATTTTCAAATAGTTGAGTACATAAAATGGAATTTACTCATTTTTTAAAAACGGAGGGAGTATAACATTTACTACTTCATGATTCTGTCGGCAAATATATATGCATGCTAGGTAGGTACCCCCACCACTCCCTATTTGGCTCCAATAGCAAGGGGATTGGAAGGTGACGGAGGTCTAATTTTCATATAAATATACATAAAATCTTTAAGATTAAAATTTTCTTCTAAAACTAAATACTGCATTTCAACTATGCACCTCACAAAAAAAAACTATGCACCTCACAAATTAAAGTCATCCAAACATATACGCATGAATCGACTAATTAAAAAATGCGGACTAGTTACCATGTTGAATAATCTTTTCATCACGGGGTTAATATTTTAGATCATCGTGTTTGTTTTTAAATGGAGTATGAATTAGTTATTTCTCAATATAAATGCAAAATGACATCTTCATAAATTTGGGTTTATCCAGCACGTTCATTACCACAATAATACAAAATAGGTTTATCCAGTACATTCAATTAATATACAACAAGTGTTGGAAATAATCACTAATATACAACAAGTGTTGGAAATAAGGACTTGACGTAGTGGTCATGTCCCATAACTTCTAATATTATAGTTTGGTGTTCTACACCAGTTTTGGACAAGATTGAGAAAAGGTTGGCGGGTTGGAAGGGGCGACTGCTTTCCCAAGCAGGGAGGGTTTGCTTGATCAAATCGGTTGTAAGTTGCTTGCCTATTTACTTCCTATCTTTGTTTAAAATTCCTAAAGTTGTGGGGGATAGGAAGATTCATACTATTAGTTTGGGGCCCATATGTAGGCAGAGGTGTGTTGGGGGTTTAGGTATTAGAATGGTTCAAGATCTTAATGATGCCCTTTTGTTGAAGTGGAGGTGGAGGTTTGGTGTGGAGAGGGGCTTGTGGAGGGACATTATAGATGATAAGTACTATGATAAAACAGGGCCAATTATTCCAGGGGGTGTTCGAAAAAATCAACTTGGGGTGGCATTTGTAAAGCATGGGAGAGATGGGACGGTGGGAATGGCAGAAATCACTTTTGCATTCAAGTTGGGAATGGGGTTCGAACAAATTTTTGGACAGATCAGTGGTTGGGGGGAGGGCAGTCACTTAAAGAGAGAATCCCCAGACTTTATACACTGTCAATAAACAAGAGTGGAAATATTGAATTTGGAGAGTGGAGTGGAAACCAATGGGGCTAGGACACTAAGTTGAGGAGGCCTCTATTTGATTGGGAACATGATGTTTGGGATGACTTTCTGTGTGTGCTTAATCAACAATGTTTGAATAGACATATGGAAGATAGAGTGAGATGGACAAAGGAAACAAATGGCATGTTTTCCATTAGCTCATGTTGGGATAGCTCAGGCAGGCCTCAGGAGTGGGAGATGGAGGGAGTGTGGCCGAGGCTATGGTTGATCAAAGCTCCGGAGAAGGTCAAGTTGCTGGCATGGAGAGTAATGACAAGAGCTTTGCCGGTCCGAATGTTGTTGGTCTCACGAGGATGTTTAGACGCCCAGGCAGCTTCATGTCCAAGCTGCGGTTTAGAAGCAATAACAGTCGAACACCTATTTTGTAAGTGTAAAGTTGTCAACACATTGTGGTACAGAGGGGCTGAATATTTTGAGGTGAAATGGACCATTCCTGGTCGGGCACATGAACTCATCGGTGGGTGGCTTGATTTTAATCCTGGAAAGGGTAGGAGGGCCGCATGGACACTCACAGGTTTGGCAACTCTATGGGCCATCTGGAAATGGAGAAATGATGTGGTGTTCAAAGGGGGTAGCTTTGATGTCAAACTAATGGTAGAAGAGATAAAGTGGAGAGTTGGGACATGGTGGCAGGTTTTATATGGAGGAGTGGGTGTAGATCTACTTAGGCTGGTAAAAAAAAAAAAGAGGTCTCGAGCAGGCCTGATCTGGGAGCGCCCAAAGAATGGAGAGTGGAAGGTGAACACAGACGGCTCGTCTTTTGGAAATCCAGGGCCGGCCGGCATTGGAGGTACGATCAGGGACAAAAAAGGCGATACCCTTTTGGTGCTTTCGGACTACATTGGCGTGACCGACTCGACGGAGGCGGAGGTAAAAGCTTTGAGCAGGATCTGTGAGGCTCTGTTGAACAATTCTCAAATTGGGGTATTGTACAAGTCAATCACCGAGTCAAAGGGACAAATGAGTTTGAGGTTTGTTGAGAGATTCACGGATCTGAGGGCAGAAGTCTTCCTCCTTTTAAGGAACTGAAGGCTCTCCTTTGCCTATATATAGGAGAACACTCTCACTCTCCAGGGACGACCAATTTACCACTCCTACTACCATTGATTCCTGTCTCTGCCACTTCCGGTAGATAACCCGTTGAAGCCTGGAGAACACCGGTACTCTCGCCGGATAAGTTCTTTAGTCCAGTGCAATTTTGCACGCCTCGGGATCCTTGTCTCCTTCTCTTCTCTTTTCTTTGTAGCTTTCGATGTATGCTTTTGTGGGGGTCTCCAATTTTTACAACAATTTAAAGAACTTATTGAATCGATTTGGGGAATGGCCTATCGAATCACAGATCTTGGAGTCGGACACTTGGACTGCACTGCCCGCGAATCTTCGCGAATTCCCCCATTTCCGAATTTCTATTATAGCATTGAATCGGTGTGCGAAATGCAAAAATGGAGGCGGGTGCTGCGGCGGCGACGTCGTCATCGGAGGACGGGGCGCAATCGGCTTCGTACACGTACTAGGTGCGGGAGGTGAGTCGCGATGCTGCGCCTTTGCCCGTGCCCAAGAAGATTGATCCCGCGGACCTCTGTAATCAGCCTAACCAGATCCATCTTGGCTCCGCCTGGATTCGGATGTCTGAGAAAAGCCATGGAAATTTGGAGGGATTCCGAGAACTAGGGTTTCTTCGCTCCAGGGAGCGATATGCTGGAGTCGTGTTTGATGGTTTCGCAAGGTGCCCTCCCGGGTCAGGCGTCATTTTCAATTCGGAGTATGCTTCGATTAGGGCATCGGAGAGCGAACTCCAATGATGTTGAAGAAGACCAAAGTGATCGGTGGGACAGAGAGGCACTAACAGGCAAGGAAAGTTGTGCATAATCCTGGTTGGTTTTAGTTTAATTGGGCCCATGTGGTGAATTGTTTTGATGCTGCGAGAGAGGTATGCAGCTATTATCTTTAACTTTATTTAAATGGGACTTTGTGGCAATTATTGATTATGCAGATAATTTGATTATTAGCTCTTAAAATTGGCTATTTCATGAAAATTATATTATTGCCACATTATTAGTAGTGGAGTTTATACAAGTAGCTCACATGTTGGAACACTTTAGGGGAATTAGTAAACATCAATATTTTGCAATGGTGTTTATCAGTTCGGGTAAGTGTTCGTCATAAACTTATCATTATTGTTGTGAGATGATTATTATAAACTCTAGAAAAAGTTGTGAGCGGGTGGAAATATTAATCCTCTGCACATTCTTTTGTGCTAAACCTCATTGACAATGAGAATGGGTTTAGTTACCTTATTTAATTGTTTCGCTTGATCAATGAGGCATGCTAGATATTTAAATAGTTAAATATCATTATGTTGCATGCTAGATTAGGATATTTATTATTTCTGATGTTAATTGGATTTATGTTTTGGTTTAATCCCATGTGTTGGTAATTCTATTACTGAAAGGATTAAATATTAAAAATGTGTAGAATCCATAATAACTAAGAAATAATGTCCTGCAATATTTAGTGAATCTAGTATGTTGATTTTTAGTCCACTCTAATTTAGGTGATCTCAAACAAAACCAACTTGAGGTGGCAAGAAATATTGTCATGTTTGTTGATGATCACTTGAGATACACAATTTATACTTAAATTTTAAGTGTATAAAATAGATGTGGAGAACAATAGAATCAAGCGAAATAATAATCTTGATGCAATTGAGTGCATCAATTGTGGAGTGAACCAACCTTAACTCAAATCATCTTCAAAAGGATAGGAAAAATCCTACCAAAAGATGGAGATGAGTCCCTATCAACCTTCAATATTTAAAAGTGTGGGGGTGCCTAGATAAGGTTAATGTTTCTTGGTCCTAAAAGTATAGAGTAGGATCAGTGATATCAAAACTATTGATTTGTAGGCTATGCTTCTGAAATGGAACATATTGTTTCTTATTATTGAAAAGTGATGTACTTGAGTACAATTCAATAATTGAAACAAAAATGTTTAATTAGTTGAGAATATATTCCTTTGTCGGAAAATATTATGTATACATAAATTAGAGATCCACAATATTGTGAGTTTAAAACACCTTGAGTTGAACAATTGGGTATTTCAGATGATTCACTGAGGTGAAATAAAAGACAATAGAAAGAGTTATCTTTCGGTGGTGACTTTTACACAAAATTCACATATAGTGATTATCTGAATTACTTTCAAGCGATGTCTTCTTCCAATTAAGGCCATTCAAATAGTGATTGACTTTCTTTTACAAAATCAAACTTGGGTTTTGGTTGAATTATCAACATGAGCAAAACCTATTTGTATTGAATTGAATTTTAAAAGAAAGTTTAATCTTGATGGTTGTATAGAGAACTAAAGCTAGATTGGTGGCGAAAGGTTTATACAAAATAAAATATTATTTTGATACCTTCACGCAAGTGACAAGAATAGCTTTAGCTTCAATATATAACATTGTGGTCCATCAAATGGATATTTAACGACCTTTTGAATGGAAATTTGGAAGAAGAAATATAGTTCAACATAATAAAGAAAATAAAGGGTACAAGTAACCAAATTCATTGTATGGGTTATTACGAGCCCCTAAACAATGAAATGAGAAGTTTAACTAAACTTTACTTGCACTTGAATTTTCTTCCATAAATGTGGATAAATGTGTATACAAAGCAAGCCAATGGAGAATGCATTATCCTTAGTTTGTATGTTGATGATATGTTAATTTTGGAACTTCACTCAATATAGTGTCTAACACTAAGTGAGCTCTAGCTTATAAATTTGATATGAAAAATTTATGAGAAGCTAGTGTGATGGTAGCATGAAAATCATAAGGTCGAGTGTTGGAATCACAATGACTCAAGAGTATTATCATGAGAAACTTATTAAAAAGTTTTATTAACTTGAGGTGACTCCAGTGGACACTACTTATGATCCAAATGCAAAATCAAAATCAATATAGAAGTGAGCCTGTTGCTAAGTCTAAATATGCACAAATTATTGGAAGTTTATTATACATGATGAACTTTATGAGACTCAATATAACTTGTGTTGTGAGTAGATTAAGCAGGTACACTCATAATTCTAATTATGATTAGTGGACTACATTAAATAGACTGATGAGATGCTTGAGAGATACCAAGAATTATGGTATCTATTACAGTGGATTTATGATTGTCCTATGGGGATATAATCATGCTAATTGGATGTTTGATTCCGATGAAATGAAATCCACTAGTTGTTATGTATTCTTATCGGTAAAAGTTGTAGTCACATGAGAGTCAACCAATCAAGCAATAGTTGCTAGATCCATAATGAAGTTTGAGTTCATTACATTGGAATTAGCTAGCAGTGATGTTGAGTGGTTGAAAAATATCAAAGCATAAAATTTTGTGGGCACATTCTAATTTTATTTTGTGCCAATATATTGTGATTGCCAATGGCAATAGCTATAGCTAAAAACATAATCTTATAACGAGAGGTGGAATTATTTCCATCTATTATGTGAGGTCAGAAGTGAATTCGGCCGATCCTCTGACAAAACCTCTTACGAGAGGAAAAATATTTGAAACATCGAGGGGAATGAGACTAAGAGCCATCTTGAATAATCTACAGCGACAGGAACCCAACTTATGTGATTGGAGATCCCATGAAGTAAGTTCATATGGGTAATAACAAGTCGTTGCGATTATCTGGAGCACAATCAATTTATATCTCATTCCTATGATGTGTGTTGTGCTCATTACTGCATATTTAAATGATGGTTGAGTTATACTCTTAATGGTTTCATAACCCTTATAGGGTGGTGTATTGTATGCAGAATACACTTGATGATACTACCTATATGAGTGTGGAGTGGGGCCGCTCCTATGAGAATTTGGCTAATTCTCTAGAGCACTCATGAACTACAGGCACGCGCATGGCCTATGGGCGCAAAACCGCGTTGAACAATGGCATACTTAGTCCAATGTGACTGTTGGGACCACTGTTTCACAATAGGAATCTTTGGTTCATAGAAGCTTAAAGCTTCACCAATCGTTCCGTGGATCATGTCTTCTCAGTCAATGACTAGTTCATAGTGGTAAAACACACTAGTTTGAGACATTGGACTACTTAGTGGTATATATGGATAGACTTTTACAATATGTGGGGGATTGTTGAACAATTCTCAAATTGGGGTATTGTACAAGTCAATCACCGAGTCAAAGGGACAAATGAGTTTGAGGTTTGTTGAGAGATTCACGGATCTGAGGGCAGAAGTCTTCCTCCTTTTAAGGAACTGAAGGCTCTCCTTTGCCTATATATAGGAGAACACTCTCACTCTCCAGGGACGACCAATTTACCACTCCTACTGCCATTGATTCCTGTCTCTGCCACTTCCGGTAGATAACCCGTTGAAGCCTGGAGAACACCGGTACTCTCGCCGGATAAGTTCTTTAGTCCAGTGCAATTTTGCACGCCTCGGGATCCTTGTCTCCTTCTCTTCTCTTTTCTTTGTAGCTTTCGATGTATGCTTTTGTGGGGGTCTCCAATTTTTACAACAGGCTCTAGTTCGCAATCAGGGATTCCCGCTTCCTAGACTAATCTTTGAATGTGACTCCATAAATGTTGTGAAGTGGATTAAAGAGCCTGAGAAAATTCCGTGGAGACTTTATTATTTGCTAGCTCCGATTTTGTCTATTCTGAGGTGTGCAGGTGATGTCAAAATTGTGCACGTTCTAAGAGAAAGAAATGAGGTGGCTGATATGTGGGCTAGAAAAGGAGCATCTGGGGATGGGAAGGTGGAAACATGGTTTTGAATGATAATGGGATGCCTGATAAAGAGGAAAGCTGTGGTACTTTGGCGTTGGAGAAGGGAGGAGGCGACACATCTTGCTCTGATGTGTCGGTGGGGTGTCTTGATTTTTTGTCTGTGCTTTCCTTCAAACAGGTCCGTGTGTAATGCTATAGAATGTAGGATTGGGAATTGTTTCTTTGATGAGGTACTGATTGTAGTGTGTTAAGAACTCTTAGTCTGCGCCAGGTTTCAGGGGCTACTTGGTGACAAGCTTGATGATGTTGTAACAATTTTGTGGTTTTCCAGATATATAATAAACCTGATTTCTCAAAAAAAAAATAGTTGGGTGTTGGATTCTCACCCGGTCCCCTATCTCTCCCCTTATACCTCTTTGTAATTTATGTGTCTTGGACTCCCACACTCCTTTGCGGATAAATAAGTATCAATGTTTAAAAAAAAAAATTACAACAAGTGCTTACCCTGAAAATGAAACAACATTTTTTTTATAAAAAGAAAAGAATAATTCATTAATATTAAATGGAACAACTCATGATTCCCAAGTCATAAGTCGGCTAGTTGAAAATGAAACACTTTGATATTTGGAGTCCATTTTTCCAGCATGTGAGGGGCAAAACCATAAACTCCCATCCTATGATTTAGCTAATCAAACAAGTAGGCCTCATTTGTCTCATTTGTTTTAAATTTGTTCAAACTTCATTTATACCTTCTTCTTCTTCTTCATCTTCTCTTTTCTCTCCTTCATCCACAATTTACAAGAAAATGTCTTTCCCAAATGCACTTGCTTTCCAAATATTAACCTCTGCTTTATTTAGGTTATTGATCATGTTTCAGTATTTTTGAAGAAGGCTTCACTAACAGGTAATTCTCTACTTTTTCTTCTTCATCTTTTTTGATTTTTCATTTAAATATAACATATAAAATTCCATGGATATGAAGTATATATATCTTTTCAAACAAAGCTTTTCTGATATTTTGTATATATATATATATTTTTTTTTTGTATGAACATTTTTATTTTTATAATCTACTTTCATTTCTTGAAAATTATGTTGATCAATATTAGCTACATATACTAACCTTTTTTTTTTCTAGCTAGTTCTCTTTTTTCTGGAATCCATGCACTAGTTATTACTATCAGTTATTTGAAGACTTAATTAAAAGTGTTCAAAAAGTTTTGGAAATTATGTAAACTTGAAACTCTGTCGCTGCTTCGAACTTTCTTAGAAATTTGAGATTACAATAAAAATATAATAACAGTTGCTTTCAGGAGATATATTTTATGTAATAATGTAAGTTAATTATACTATTTTTGAAGTTTTTGTATAGGCTGCAACTCCAAGCTAATATTAAAGCCTATATATTGAGGCTTTATTTAACTTTTTGATATTGTTAATTTTACAAAATATATAATAATATATTATATATTTTGGTTTGGTTAGATCAATCTGATAGATAGTTTCATAATATAATTTTATATTATTTTTATTTTTATTCGTTCTAACATATTAATTATCGATCAAGTGCATTGAGCACCATGTCTTGTAGAAGAACCCTATAGCCAAAATAGGTTGGACTTTGCGAGTGCAACTTATGTAAATATTAATGTAGATTTCATTGCACAAGTTCTATTAGATGTTCATAACAGATAACATTTATGTAAATAAAATAAGTTATTAGTTTATTATTTAGTAACATAATCGTCTTTAATTGGGAGTGGAACTTCACCCTAATAATCATGTTCCATGCATTCCAAACATAGGTTGGGGTTCAATTCTCACCCGACCCCCAAGCCCGGCTCAACCACATGAGCAGCCAAAGCTGCCGAGAGGGCCCCCAAATTTGGGGGGCCCACATAAAATACTTTATTGTATATATTTAATTATTTTTTAAATATAAAAGGTCAAGTAAATGTATCATATATACTCCTATATATATGTTATATTTCATTTTACAAATATTTTTAATAGAAAAGCTAGTTAATGAATTTATTTAATACATTACATAATATCGATTTGAACTATTATTCAATAATTTGTTAATTACAAAGTATCTTTATTAATTTAATATCACCAATTTAAGGATAATTAACAATTCTATTTTAATGATTTGTCACTCTAACGATCATATTATGTTTTGTTGAATACCGGGTATCCCCAGACCATATTGGACATAAGACTAATCCCTCGAGAATCTGCATGAACAATGAAGGGCGCCTCTCCCAAAATAATCTAAAGATCATATTCTTTTTTTGCTGAGCTAAAGATCATATTCTTAGTATATATATAGAGGTAATTAATAAAATAGGCCATGAGAAGGCACCTATTCCATTTTTTGGCCATTAAAACTTTATTTTTGATTTTAGGCCATTAAAAACTAGCTTTGACCAGATCTAGGCCATTTGACTTTTTCAAATTACAATTGACCCTACCAACTTTTGACTTATTACACGTTCACCCCTACAGTTGACTTCTAACTTTAGCCTTATTCCCCTTTTACCCCAACTTTAGATTTATCATTTAATTTAGTCCAATAACCGCCCATCATGCTTCCGATAATAAAATTAAGCACTAAATTTCATACCTTGGGTTCGACCGCCTTGCTGCCGGGTTTCCTAAGCTCTGGGATTTTACGGACTTCTTCCAACCACGCGGCCGCGACTGATGGTTCACCGATTCTTGGTTCCTTCAGCAACAAACAGCACAGTCCTATTTCGTTTCCTACCTTAGGACGTAACAAGGTATAGATATAGGTTTTAACTAATTTATCGGAATATTTGCAATATGGAAGCCTGGATTTTATTAAAGAAATATTAAAAATATTACAGAAATATTTTTTTCTCCTAATGGAGAAGACGGACACTTAGCTCCTCATATATGAGGATGCTTGACTCTGGGGGACTGACCCCATATGAAAAACAAATACATAAAAGAAATTTTGCAGAAAAGGAATACAACTTATTATTTTGAAGAGTTGGGAGGATTTCTGATGCCTTCCATCTGCTTCAAACTTCTCCATTTATAGGCGTCCGCGGACTTCAATCACGGATCCCAAACACTCTTTAATTTATTGTGACGTCACTGCGTTCGTCACTTGCTTTGGATTCCAGCTGGTTACATTATTATCCTGCTGTATTATTGTCCTCGGGTGGCATCTTTTTTGTCAACTTTCCACCTTCTCTTGTCGGCCATTTGCTGCCAACGACTCTAGACTTTCTTTGTCGGCTTCCAATTATAGAGTATTGCCGACACCTCTTTTTCTCTTACATCCAGCTGTTCTCACTTTGGCTTGTGAAAGTTTTTTGGACGTTTCTTCCCTTTGTCCTGTTCGGATCCGGATTTCTTCTGGGTTACCAGGATCTTTGTACCGAATAGGGGTTTTTCCTGTTCTGGATAATATGGGCATATATGGTTATCCCATTGGCCAACATGCATCATATTGCATGCCTTCTTTCTGGTAGATTCGATTGCTGGCAATTTGTTTTCCCAGATAATAACCTCTTCTTTTCGAAAGAGGTTTCCGCAAACTCTGTGCTTTTCCCTGTTAAAGAATTAACCAGGAACGATCCATTTAAATTGTTTGAGAATATTTTAAACGGATATTTAACCTTTTCCATCTCGGTGAGACAGACCCAGAATCCCCATGCTCGTCGGGTGGAGATTTCATCTTTGCTGATTGAAGATACCAATGATGCCTTCTCATCCACAGACTTAACTCTGTTCAAGGCAATCATATCAGGTCTCTGTAATTTAATAAATTGAAAGACCGGATAAGAACCTTTTCCAACTATCTCTGGTGTCGCTGAAATGAACTTAAGTTCTAGAATATCCCTCTTTGCAGTTGCGGGTTGTTCTGCCATGATTCGTGCACCGCGCTACTTATCCATCCCGGAAGTTTTTCGATTTCCGAAAATCCAGGTGATGTAGTATGAACAGATGCTAATGCTCCAAAGTCATACCACTTCCGGACCTCTTCTGGCTTCGATCCTCCGAGCATCCAGACCCTGTTGTATCTCCCGGATATCTCGATTACTGTTTTGCTCGGGTTAATTCCCCTTTTGGAAACCAGTTGTTCCCATTTGCCTTGGTAGTCCACTCAGGCCGCAGATATGACCTTCTCATCTAAATTAACCTTAGAGGTGCCTGTCATGGGCCTAAGGTTAATTTCTTCCTCTTTTACCCCCGAGGCTGTGGGTTGACTCGAGCTTTCGGAAATGTGACTTTCCTCTAGCTCAACATTTTTGTCGATATCCGACAATGGTTCCTTTGAAGCAGTGCTTGAATCTGCTTCTTCATATGTGACCACTTTAGCTTTTTGGGCACATTTCTCTTTGTTTACTAGGGAAGACGATGCTTTCCTGATTGGCTCTAATACTGTTTCCCATAGTGCCGTCATTGCTATATGGGAGGTTCATATATTGTTGCGGACCATGTCCACATCGCTCTGCTGTATTTGGCCAGCTGCTCGTGCATTTATCTCGAGCTGTCCAAAATGCTTTGATAGGTCCTCTAGGTTTTCTTTGAGGTGCCTGAATCTCGTAATGATGGAATCAGCTTCAAATGCTTCCATCTCTTGTCAAGAAATCTGCAAGAACATTTTCATGAGATTTTATAACATCAATATCATAAGTATAATATTGACATTCAGCTTGCCATCTGATAATACGAGCTTTTTCAATTTTTGATTCAAGTTTATTTTTTAGAAAAGCCCTAACATTAGTATTATCAACTTTTAATACAAATTTCTTTGCAAGTAAGAATAAAGGCCATTTTTTAAATGTTTTCCATACTGCAAAGAATTCCTTCTCGTTAATATGCCAAAGTTTGGCTTGTTGTTCAGTGAACAACCCTCCTGTGTATCTACAGGGTTCTTGACCCGTAGTTGTTTTTCTCATGAGCACTCCTGCCCATCGAAAATCATTGGCGTCTGTATAGACTTGCTATTACAGACTTGCTTTAGTTCGCGAATTCTCTTTGTATGGATTTCTTCCCATTTCCATCTAGAGCTTTCAATCTCATTCAGGAGTGGTCTGAAATCCTTTCTATATTTTGCAAGGTCTTTAATAAACATACCCGCAAAATTTACAACTCCTAAAAAACTCTGAAGTTGTTTTTTGTCTTTTACTATATCAGGAAAATTGCGGATTTTTTCCACAATGTGTTCCTGTAACTCTATCCCTGCTTCATCAATTTGAACTCCTAAGAATTCAATTTTGTTAGCAGCGATAGTGGCCTTTTTCTCAGAGAGAACTAGACCTTCCCTGTGACATGCATCAGAAAATATTTCAAGATGTTTAATATGCTCTTTAATATTTCGAGATGCAATCAGAATGTCATCTATGTAGACGAACATAAACTCTAGATAATCCTTAAATAGATTATCCATCTTTCTTTGGAATATCTGAGGGGCATTAGAAAGCCCCATTGGCATAACATTCCAAATATATTGCCCTTGTGGGGTGGAGAATGCTGTGAATTTCTTCGACTCATTCTCCATCTTAATCTGATAGAAACCAGATTTGCAATCAAATTTAGAAAACACTTTAGCACCTTTGATGCAATCAATTAAGTGTTCTCTACTCGGAATGTAATAACCATCAAATTGTATTATTTTATTAATACCTTGATAATTTATTACCAACCTGGGTTTACCTCTTTTTATCTCACCGTGATTTCTTACCAAGAATCCAGGGCTACTATAGGCTGAAACTCCAGGCTCTATGAGTTTAAGATCGATATGCTCCTTGATAATTTATTGCATATCTTTCTTATCCTACATATTCATTAAGATGGGTTTGTATCGAACATACTCATATTTATATTGTTCTTTTACCTGTAGAGTAGCTTCAATCTTGTTTTTATCCCACCATGCCAGATGATCCTCGTTAAAGTTTCTCTGGATAAGTCTTTTGACATTTTCGAGGGATAATATAGTTTCCCCATCCATGTCTAATGAAGTTATATTTAATAACTTCATTTCCTGTATTGCTTCTTTGAGGTTTATAATCTCCTCAATAGAAGCTTCATCGAATCCTTGATGTCTAAAGGACAACAAAGCCCTATCAAACTTTCTTTTATCCTGCATTTTTGGATGGGTTAGTTTGGCATCATTATCACCACGTTTGCTGCGAAATAATATAGGCATTAATCTGTTAAATGCCTTTTCTCTGCGCAACACCTGTATCTCATTTCCACAACTTGTGGTAAATATTAACAAATTTCTTTTGTTATCTTGAACATATTTTGTAAAGGATTGTATAAAATTATTACCTAACAAAATATCCGCTCCTGTATCATGAAAGTAAATAGGAGGCATTTTTACCTTATACCAAGGTGTACCAAATGCTCCTCCAATCATGATATTGGCCTGTCGAATACCCTTATTTAGTACTAAGATTTTTTGGGAAAAATCCCTTCCTGCAATAATGGGTAATGATTCAGCTTCGCTAGGGAAAACTCCTGGTTTTGCCGTGCAAATACCTGATCCCGAATCAATATAAGCTGCAAAATATTCCGGCTTATATTGTTCATATATTATCCCTACTGAGATATAAATGGAAAACGGACTTGTCATTTAATTCTGATGGTGTGACCCTTCAGATTAAATTCTATACCATTATCCTTTCTTACCCATGGTTTATGATTTTCGAGAGAACTTAATCCCAAAATCATAACCCCATTATCTTTTCCGGCAGTACCTAAGACTTTGATCTCGTGTCCTGCAATTTCAATTGTTCCTTCATAGGTTCCAATTGATGGATGCTGCAAGTAGTATAAATCATCACATGAAAAACGGTTAATCTTTTCAGTGATGTCAAATATTACTCGTATTTCTTTCCATCCTTCAGGGCATTTAATTTTTATATTATCTACCCCAATGGATTGAGGAGTTAAATCTTTTATGAACTCCTTTCCTTTATATGCCATAATTCTATCTTCTGAAAAAGTCATACGGCTTGCATACTCAATTCTAGCACTCGTTGATCTGTCTAGAATTGGATGATCTTTTATATGTATGTCTACTCCTCCTAACCTTGGAATTTGGGTAGGATTTGGAGTCATGACTTTAGCAAATTCCTTGAAAATTTTAGGAATTTCTATATATTCTTTCCTGAGAAATAAGTCAGAATGATGACTATTGGAAAGTACATAAGAGATTCTATAAGTTATAGAATATGGCATGTTCCCTTCTTTCATCAGATCTTTTCTTTTAAAATCCTGATGAAGGGTTAGAACCCTACTAAAATCTTGGTCAGCTAAGTTATAGGAAATTCTGGGATGTATGTCAAACATTAACTTCCCAGCATACAAATTTCCTACCATAGTTCCAAGAAGACCATCTCTAAGGTTATTGATTCTTCTATCAGTGACTGATAGATGTAATTCAGAATCAATGCCTTCTTTGAAGGTTGCCTTAATTACTACTTCAATGGCTCCTATGTGGATCCATTTCATAGTAATGGCGATTTCCTCATTCATTCTACTTAATTCCTCAAGAATTTCTTCTTTAGGAATTAATTGCATATCCATCACATTACAAGTAAGTTCCATAGGAATTGCAAACTCACCTGCACTTACCTTGTAGATGATGTTATGTCTTCTCTGGTTGAGTCCCATCTGGTTAAGAACTCGTCCAATCCCGCCAATTCTGAATCCGTCATATGGGCTGAGGTTGGAATCTTGTCGCATTATTCTTTCCATGGTTCGATTCGAGATCGTCATCCTTGAAAAGAATCCAGACAGGTTTTCAGTGGTCTGAATCATGTCCTCTTCAGTCAGACTCGGTTGAAGATCCATCTGAATATGAGTCCGAGTCACTTCTTAATTCTTCCTCGTAGATGCTTTCATCGGAGGGGATGTCTTCAAACTAATAGACTGGTACCAGCTTTTCATGGTAGACTGCTTCCACGATATCCTCCGTGGCTTCGTACATTCGTATCTCACGATTCTGAGGGCAATCGGGTGAGATATGACCCCTGGCTCCACACTTCCAACAGTTGCAGTCCTTAAAACTTTCGTTGGCTCTGGTATGGGCTCGTCTGAATGTTCTTTTGGACGTCGTTCTCCCCGTGCTCCTGGCTGCTGAGCTAGTTGAACCTTGGGATGAACTCTTCGTCGTTCCCGTTCTTTGTCCAGTTTTGTATGATCTGGCCTTACCCTTGGACCACCATGCTCTTCTTCTTCGGAATGGTGGTCTTCTGAAACTCCTACTGTGTGAGCCTCGACTCTTCTTCTTTCTCCTCTTTTCTTCTGATTCTCCTATAATTGTTGGAAAATCGTTATTTTCACAGCAAAGAGTTCTTTTTATTTTACCTCTTAGTCTCTTGATGTTCTTTTGGGCTGCGTCTGTTGACACCATTCCCTGAGCTTATCCTTTAAGGACATTCTCCGGGCTATTGAGTCCACTGTACCAGGGGGTACTGTGTACGCTTGCATCAACATTTCTCTCCATGGGCTGCAGACCTTTGCAAAGAACATGGGGCATGCTACTTCAGCTGTCATCTCACTCCGAAAATAATATTTACGAAACAAGTAGATGTATTCATCTACTGCGCAATTACTTCTTAACTCCATACCCAATAGTGCTTGGGTATAGACCTTGATTTTTTCGGTTCTCTGTTCTTCAAAATAACCATCTCCTACAAAATGAGTTTTGAATAAGAGGCCAAATCTTTCGCAGATTGTGCTTTTGGATTCTCCTTCGAGTATTTGCTCCTTTAAAGCAGCCGTGGAGTTTTTCCAGCCCAGCTTTGCAGATCCTTCGAGACTTAGCTCTATTAATTTGACAAAGTTTTCTTTATCGAGTTCCAGGGTGGTTGCTGCAATCTTCATTGAAGCTACCCATTCGTCGATCAGGTCTTCGATGTTTCGGAAGTCGATAACGTCGAGGTTCAGTGTTATGCCATATGGATTCAATGGTTGTAACATCGTCTTGGCCCACGGTGTGGATTCTGAGGCTCTACTTGGGTTCCGTCATGGGTTTCGTCTTGCATTGAGATGCACCTCGGGATACCTGTTCATATAGAAGTCTGTACTTTCTTTCTTTCGGACATCAGGCGGTCCATCGTGGGTCACGTTGGATCCTGATCCTTCCGCATAACCCAATTGAAGAACTTCATTGGGTTTTACGTTAACCAGATCCATAATCCCAAGTTGGGAAAATGATTCTGTTAATTCTTGTAGATCTGATAGATCTGCCCTGGAAACACTCATTCGACTGTTTTCAGCAGATCGATCATAAGCTCTTCTTGTGATTTCTGCTTTGGAACCATAGTTGCTTTACCTTTTTGGTGTAAAGCTTGCACTGGTCCGAATGCATCTCTAATATTGGCTTGGTTATTCTTGGAAGATCCAGGAATATCCTTCTGCCTTTTCTTGATATCTGAAAGGTCAAATTTCAGATTCAAAATCTCTTTCTTTAGATCTTGAAACAATTTCAAAATCTCCTCTGTTGATTGATTCAAGTTATCTATTTTTCCAGGTAAAATTAATACCCGGTTACCATAATCTTGAATCATTTTTTGGATTTCTCTTAAGTCTTGTGATAACTTAGAGCTATCCGGATCAATTTCTTTCCAGTCAGTTCCTCTCATTTTCATGAAAAAAATTACTGTTAATAAAATCTTATCTTATAAACAAGTTCAAGAATTTCCTCTGGAAATTTCTATTTTTTATTTCCAAAATTTGGAAATAACTCGTTGGTTTCAAATTAAACGAATCCATTAAATAATTAAGTTTTCACCATTAAGAGATAAAATATTATAAATAATATAATTAATATCTTCTTCAATAAAACCTAGGCTCTGATACCAATTTTCAAGCGCATTGGGTGTCATTTATACAATGAAAAATTAAGGATATTGAAAGAGGACTAAGATGTCTAAAGTCAAACTATTTGGGGTTCAAATGAAAGAAATGAAAAGTTGTTAAGTTCAGTTGACTTTTCAAATAAGTCCTTATGGCCTAAATTCCTTCAAGTTATGTTTCTGATGGCCTATTTTCATAAATCAAGTTATAATGGCCTAAAATTGGAAATGGCTCCTTCTGGTGGCCCTTTTTAAACATTACCCCATATATATATATATATATATATATATATATATATATATACTAGAATTCGTCTGGCCGCGCGCTACGCTGCGCGGACCGAAGACTTGATTTTATGATTGATTTGTAATGCTAAATTGAAAATAATTTGTAGTGAAAGTGTGTAAAATATAGGTTGAAGTAAAGTTTGTATAAAAGTACATTTGCAAAGACCAATAAACCGCATGAAGATCACTTTTGCCAACCGCAATTTGTTCCTTTTGCACTTGGTGTTGTCGTCAATACTCTTCCAAGAATTGTTACTTGTCCATGGCCACTTCTATCATTTGATCTTTGAAACAGGGAAGAAGAGTTTTCCTCTATTCTCCTTTCTCCTTGTAGGTGAGGTGCACTCACTACATCGAAGAATTGCTTCATCTCATACTATGCAGATATGATGATGCTCAATTCAATTTGATTGTTTTTCATGAGCAAGCTAAAATACAAAGAAATCAATGAGATTGATCATTCCTCAATTAACAAGTAAAATATGTTGGAATCATAAAGTGTGCTCACCTCAACACATCTTCGGAGGGCCAAATCCAGACCCCATCCACGAATCAAGTCATTCTACAAAGACACGGGAGCCATGATTATCTACTAACCTGTGTTTAAAGTTTCTACAAATCAAGAGTGATGCGGAATACATCTCATTACTTGTAATATTCACTATCAGTTCTTCTTCTGGTAGGCTCAAGTACAGGCTGCGAAACCTCTAGACCATACTTCACTAGTTTAGTATATCTGAATTTGAAAAGGCAGAGAAGAAATTGAGGTTAAGAAACTTGGGTGAATTTCCTCCATAAAAGCATTGGTGTATTAGGCTTACTCTTGTGCATTAAAATTGTCAAGCCCAAGGTCTTTGTCCCAAATAATTACGTAGTCTTATGGAGAGATAATGTCTGGATGCAGGAACCTTTTAGCAAACCACTTATAGAACAAGTATTAATATTTATACGTCAGACAATATCGAAACATATCACAAAAGAAATTGGCAAGTGTGGAGATCAATCTAACCATTTTGTCTTTTTCGTAGAACTGTCATGTAACTTGTTTGGACCACTGGAATCCATTCCATTGCAGTTAGCTTCCTGTTAACAGTCTGCAGTCAAGATGATTCTTTCCTGTGTTTTTAATGACATCTACAAGAATAAACAACAAAGTGGCATTTCAAAAAAAAAAACCTTTCAACAATATAAGAACTCCAAGCACGAAGAAATTCTAAAGCAACACTGAGTTAGACAACCCCATCTTAGGGAAAGAATTTGCATTTCTCACAGATCATTCCACCATGAGATAAAAAAGTTACAATGTGTAAAAAACTCAAGAAGGGCATGAACCACCTCTGTACCCGCAAGAATTGATATAATGCAGAACGTATAGTTCCTTCAGAAATACATACTACTTCAAAGTATCCCACAATTTTTTTTTACTATTAAGAAACAACTAAACTTTGGAATTTCCCATAAACAAATAAGGCTAAGCGTAACAAAGCCAAAAGCTTTGCGTCAAAACAGAAATTCAGGATTCAAACATAACAACTTACTTATGTCCACCTCAACTCCTCCAGAAAACATTATGCCATAGTAATATTGAACCCGAATTATAAGGAAACAAAATAAGTGGCAAACAACTTAATTCACATAATATTTACAGTTATAATTTACAAAAGGTATGATAACTCATAATATTTAGAAGGTCATATACAGAAAGATCCCCACAAATCAACTTAATTCACATTCATATTATTGGGTATTAGGAGTCCTCAAAATTTTATTTTCTTTATTGTCAAGTACCAGGACAGGCCCTGCAATAAAACAGAATACATTCACTATTTCAATATTTAACAGAAGGATAACTACATCCAACATGCAAAGAATGGACAAGAAATAAAGAAGTGTAACTGGCCAGTCATTAAGGTAGGTGAACACGGAAAAAGGCTTCCCCTGACCTCCCCATCAGCAAAATCAAGAGGATTGCCACATATGATTTGTCATTTCCTTCTTCTTGCACAACCATGCTGGATATCACTAAAGTAAAGCAAAATAAAGAAAATTTAGACACTTTTAATAATAATAATAATAATAATAATAATAAACTATAAAACTACTATGTGGAAACCCCTCAACATTGAGCAATCTTGCTTACCCTTAACGAAGACTCACCCAAATTGAGACAGCAAGTTCCAAAACATTTTTTAAGCTTAAACTCAGTCAACCCTCGGATGAAACCAGAAGCAAAAAAATATTGCATCTACATGAAAATTGTTTGGTCTCATTACAACATACGAATGTAAAAGAACCAGCACAAAAATTGAAGAGATTAATGTTATATAATCCAGTAATATACAGAAACTACAAACAGTGCAATCATAAAAGGGCTAACCATAAAACGGTGCATATGGTGCAATCATAAAAGGGAACCCAATAGGGGTATAAAGACACAAAGGGCTAACCCTCTAGCCGAAGCCCGGAAAATGTAAATGACAATATATGTAATAGTAATTGAAATGCTTATAGGTTTTCAATCAACATGGCGCTCACAACGAATAGATTTTAATTCCAAACAAGCTGGTAAATCTATAAAATGATGGAAAACTTTGAAAATGCCAACAAACTGAAACGAACATGTGAAAAGGATGCAACAGCGGCGAGGATTGCTTTTCTCGAACAGGAAGGAGGTCGTGGATGGTGGCTAGTATAAGGGAGTAGAAGAGGGCAGTAGCCGGAAGAACGCCGCTGAAGAGAGCAGCGGCGCGACATAAATTAGTAGGTATGAAAGAAAACTTCAAAATTAATAAACCAGACCAAATCCCTAACCACAAAGCCTTACCTTTGTTTGGAAGACCGTAGAAATCGCACAACACCGTAAAATGAAGAGCAAACGGACAAAATCCATACGAGGCGGGCCACATCTACTTCGTACACCATCTAATTCGTATACATGTGCCATCAAAAGTTAAATCCAACCCAAGAAAGAATACAGAAACTTCAATTAGGAGGATTCTTACCAGATTAACAGCGTGCATTGGAATTAGGATTGTCGTTCCCCATTTCAATATTGAATTGTTGGGATTAGAGAATGCAAGAAGAGTAATAATATATTATTATGGGTTGAAATGTTGGGCAGCTCAGCGTGGAAATCAACAAAAATGAAGGTATTAGAGAGATGCAGCCACACAAAATTAGATAGAATAAATAATGAATGGTGTAAAAATGGAGACCTCACCAAGCGATGGTGAAATTAGGAAAACACGTCTGAAAATGATTGAGTATGCACATCAAAAGACATCTAGCTCCCTAGTTCAAGAAAAAATAGGTGGCAGTGTGGCACTATATTCATATTGAAGGGGAAGGAAGTATCTATAAAGAATTCAGAGTAAACTATAAAAAAAAAATTACACTTACACTCTAAGTAAAAGCAAATGACTATCGATAAGCAAAATTTCAGCTAATGATAAAATATTACCTCATTCTCATCGGATGATATCATAAATAGACACAATATGACAAGGACGCCGTATGAAGTGAAGTACGATAAAATCAAAGGTAAACGACATAGGTAAGCAAGCCAAGCAGTATCATCATAAAGACAATTCTCTTCAAGGAACGATAAAGTAAATGATAAACAAAGAAAATATAATAGGCATTCTTTTTACCTCTATAGCTTTTCTAAGCGCAACTCGAATCGCATTATCAAAATTTCCCCTAAACAATCTCTTCCATCCTTCATTATTCATGATATTCTGGAACACCTCTGTTGAGATATTCCCACTGCCACCCACCATCAAATGTGTCCTAACTGTCTCCAATGGAGCCAACACAGTCCTTGATATTGCCCCAGCAATTCCACCACTAAATAATCTCCTCGAAGAAGGATTCGAAACCTTAATCGCAATCTTAGGCCCACTCTCGGGAATTTGGAATTTACGGCGGTTGCTGAAGAGAGAACGATGGTGGTTGTTGAAGGTGGAAGAGAGGCGGAGGGTGCAGCAGCGGTGGTTGTGGAAGAGGCGACGGTGGCAGGTGGAGGAAGGGGACAACAGCGGCGCTTGGGCAAAGAAGAAGCGGGAGCCGGTGAAAGCGAGGCAGAGGTGCGTGAGTCGAGCGGTGCCAGAAGAGCAGCGCCGACGAAGGTTCTGTGATGAAGACGCATCGCCCTGGTGGTGGAAAAGAGAACGCCGATGGGAGATAGAGAGCGAGAGACGGGGAGAGGAAAAAGTTGGGGAAATAAAAAATTCTCCAACTTGATTTTGAAGCAAATTTCAGGGAATGGGCGAGATAAGCCCTAACTTCATACGCGATCAAACACCTCCGGCGCCACTCTTCTACCCACATTACATCTGTCAAAGATCGGCATCTCAAAGTTTTTGTCGCCAAAATTGGTTTCCGTCCCAAACGTGCTATACCCTTGGGAACGCTGCAGGCGGTGCTGCAAGGGAAGGAGGCCGGGCGAAGTGAGGTTAGGGCAGCGCCGCTACCACGACCGAGGACCGAGAACGATGATTGGAAATCGCTGACGAATAATAAAAGCGACGAATGAAATCAAGCGGGGTTCTGTTCGACGAGAACGATGCACAAAATAGGGACAGAATGGAACGCAGCCTGTGTGCCGAAATACAAACCCTCGTGAGCTCTGGACCTTGCATCTCCAACTCCCAATTATGGCTTTGTGAGCCAACGAAACGGGTCAGATGCTCCGGTCACAGTACTACGGTGAGGATGCGACCTTCGTTACGATTACGGGATAGCCGGAGAGCTTGGCTTCCCACAGTTACGGCTAGGGCTGGAGAAGGCAGACAACGGAACAAAATGAGAAGTAACCGGAAGGGAACCAAACTCGTCGTTTTGGAATCTACTGTAGACAAGGGAACAACTGTGCACAACCGTAGCAAAACCCTGCTTCACATTTATATATTATAGATATATATATATATTTATATATAATGTATATATACATATATATCTTTTTGGCGAAGATATATACATATATATCTTCATATACTGCTTGAGTTTTCATTCTACTATTATTATTGTATTTAAAGTGTTTAAGCGATGAAATTTAGTTCTAATTTTAGAATTATGATCGGAGCTAACCTTGGTCCTATAGTGTATAAGTAATTTGATGGTTTATTACGAGTTTTAAAGAAAACAAAAACAAGAAGCTCTCTTGACAAAAATTATACTCCCTCTGTGCCATATAAGACGTCATGTTTTCATTGTTCAACTTTGACTCAATATTATTGTAAATATATATTTTAAGAAAATAGTCGGGTTCGATCTTGTTAGATTCCTCTAATTGTATAGTTTTAGATATATATTTTACATAATTTTCACTTGTATATATTTTGAGATATTAACTATTAAAAAAGTGTATTGGATTGTGTGTAGAAGTCAAACAAGACATCTTAGTTGGGACAGATGGAGTACTAGTATATATTAATACATTAATTATATAAATTAATAAAATATTTTTTAATAAAATATTTTAATTTCAATTTTAGGCCCCAAAAAGTGTAGAGGCTCAGGGTCTTCGAAATTATAGAGACGGCCCTGCCGGCCCCCATCTCTCTCCTTTATCCCTTTCATAATTTGTGTAGCTTGGGCTCTCACATACATTTGCCGATGTGTCAATGTTTAAAAAAAAAATAAAATAAAAATAAAAAATAATCGTCTTTAATTAATACTCCATCCGTTTTCATCAAGTGCTGTTTGGCACCTTTCTAACTATTTGTGTTTGGAGACCATATTTGGGATTCTTCAGTACGGAATTCAGTATTCCCTATTTGGTTGGAGACCAGGATGTCTTGATTGTGATTTTTATACTACAATAATTTTCTGTTTAAGAACAAAAAATTATTAGTACAATTTTCTATCAAATAAAGTTAGCGACTGAATTTGTAAATGAAATTCGTTAGCTACCACAGTTTTAGCTACTAAATTCACAGTTTTTCTAGTAGTGTTAATATTCAATTTTCAATGAGAATATTTTAAATTGAGTGACAATATAATAATCATTCATAACCACAAAAATTATAAGTCATATTATTAGAGGGCATGAGATCTTGATTGCATTTTTCGGTTCGATTGGCCAACAATTCTTCCCTAAATCCATTTATTTATCTTTGTACTTTTAATTTATAAAATTGCTTGAGCACAGTAGTATTTATCTTCTTAGTAATGTGAAACTATATGAACATGCATATATATATATATATATATATATAAAATTTTTAGAAAAATAAATTTAAATTTGTTTTAATGCCTAGTTATTTTAAATATATGTAGTTTCCTATTGTTTATTTAAAACTTTTTATTTAACAATTTAGATATATTAAATTAATACTTATTAAGCTAAAACAATAATAATTATCATATGATGAATTATATAACAATAATTATTTTAAAATATTGATATCATGCATTTAAAACCGAATCGAGTTTTAAGGATGGTGAAAATGAAGATCTTCCAAATTTCATCATCTCTGTTGCTATATAAATTAGTATTACGCTACAACATTCATTCTATGATATACTAGCTATATGCTGATAATATTATTGATATCATGCTTCATATTTATTGAGAATATTTTGATTTAAAATCAATGCAAACAAGTCAGTTGGATGACATATAGTATGTTTGGAAATTAGCTGTTAGTTTCTAACTGATTATATAAATCATAAATGAGTTAAAATTAATTGTTTAGCAATTTCGAGGCCAACTTTTTGCTTAGAATAAGCTAAAATCTAAAATGATGCTAAAACAAGTAAGTTGGATGACATATGGTTCGAACCACTAGTTTGGTCGGTTTCGATTGAAACGGGAACCGGCCGCCTGGCCGGTCCGACTTTTTGCCCAATCGGCAAACTGGCGGATGAACCGGTAGTTTTTCTTTATTTTTTTATTTTTTTTAAATAAATTAATATATTTTTTGCATTTATTTTCTCTTTAATAAATTCTATTTTTTTTTTCAAAGTTAAATTTTTCAACTTATTTTCATTAAAAGTTTATTTGAGTTTTGTTAAATGTATTATTTTTAAAATGGAATATGAAAATATCACTCCAATCAAGGTTGTTAAGCTCGGGATCCAATATAGGATCGTTTTTGTCTTTGCAAGATCGGGATCATAGGATCGAATCGTGATCCTAAGATCCTATGAAATTGTTATTTATATTTTTTAAAATTAATGCTTGTTAATTATCTCACGAAACTGGTGAAAGTTAGAATTGAAAATAACTATTTTACATCCGTTTTGAACAAGAATTTGATAGTTAATAGCATGTTTATTCATGATACAATGTAAGTTAAACACTGACACATAACTCAATTATTATAGGTTCAACATTGCAAAGATATATTAAATAAAATTGACAAAAAATAGCATAATCAAAACCATAAAGAGGTAGAAATCATAAGTAATTTTGCACCCCCCAAAAAAAATAGAGGTTAGGATCGGATCGCATAGCGATCCTACGATATGCGATCCGATCCTAACGATCCTAACACGATCCTAATGCATTTTCGATCCTAAGGCGATCTGGATCGTTTTTTGTGGCTAGGATCGTAGGTTCGTGCAATCCTACCACCAGGATCGCGATTTTAACAACGCTGACTCCAATAACTCAAATACTCAATTTTTATATTAAAAATATTTTTTTCCTTATTTTTTGTAATTTTTCCAGTCTTACAAATAAAAAACATTACGGTCAGTTCAATCGTGAACCGGTTAAACTGGCCGGTTAAAACCGAATTGTAACCGCCGGTTAAACGTAACCTGATGTAGTGGCCTGTTCACAGTTCCGGTTCCCCTTTTGGAAAACCCTCGGTTCAAATTGGAAGCACCGGTTAGGTTGAACCAGCCACCTCTACAAGAGACGACAAGAAGGGAAGAATTTAGCATTCGCAGATGGACAGCAGATCAGTTCACCTTGGGGGTCTTAAAATGAGCCTAACTCAATTACTCTTCATTTGGACATAAATTGCCTTTGGGTCAGCTCCCCATTTTCTTTGGGCCTTATGTTTGATGAGCCATAAGTTGTGTTGGATCTTTCTTCAAGATGGGTTTTAGTTGAATTGGTCCAAGATGTGTATCTCTTGAGTTAAATAATATTAAGCCCAAATAAATTTTGATCTATATCATTCATCTCTCGGCCCAGTCCAATCTGATTTTAGGACGACCCGTTCATCATGTCCAGTTCCGTTGACCGTCGACTGTTGACTTTTGACTGATAGTTAACTTTTCCCTATTCAAAATGGTTAGCCTGTTGGTCCACCCTGGTTCACCTCACTTCAGTTCTCCATTGTCTGAATCCTCATTTAGCAGCCAGGAGATTAAATTCGGAAAAAAGGCCAATATAATCATTTATTTTTATAAAAAAGCTAAATCAGTCTTTTTGTTTTATTTTTTGGCTCAATTGATCCGCTACATATACTAATTACGTCTCAATCGGTTCTCCATCCACTAATTATGCCCTAATTACATATTTTTGGCCAAATTAGTCCCTTTTTTTCCAAAAATCTAAATTGGACCCTTATTGATTTTTGCCACATTTCATGCAGTCCGGTACACATTTCAAACCACTAATAACTCAAATTCGGTATGAGTAAAAAATCTAAAATTTCGATATTTATAAACTACACGACGAGACGAATCTAATAAGATCCTGCTTAGCTCATTTTAATTTGTATATCTATGTTTAAAATTTAAGTCAAAACAAGTGTGTGAATAGTAGCAAATTAGACAATGTAATTATTAAAAAAAATGGAGGGAGTATATCGCAATTGGTCTTCATTTTATGGAGAAACACCAAAAACCACCGAACTCTAAAAGATGATCCATTTTTTTAATAACTACATTTTATGGAGAAAAACCATTTTATGCGATATACTCCCTCCATTTTTTAATAATTACATTATCTAATTTGCTACTATTCACACTTTTTTTTACTTAAAGTTTAAACATAGATATACAAGTTAAAATGAGCCAAGTAGGATCTTATTAGATTCGTCTCGTCGTGTAGTTTATAAATATCAAAATTTTAGAATTTTTACTTATACCGAATTCGAGTTATTAGTGGTTTGAAATGTGCATTGGACTGCATGAAAGGAGGCAAAAATTAATAACGGACCAAATTCGTTTTTGAAAAAAAAGGACTGATTTGGCCAAAAATATGTAATTAAGGCATAATTAGTGCATGGAGGACCGATTGGGACGTAATTAGTATATGTAGCGGACCAATTGGGCCAAAAAATAAAAAAAAATGACTGATTTGACTTTTTTGTAAAAATAAAGGACTATATTGGCCTTTTTTTCAATTAAATTCAGGAATCTTTTGGCTCTTTACTTTGAACTTGGTCCATCTAGAATTGTCAGTTCAGTTATTATGGCTCTCATACTAGTTGGGTTGCATATAAGGTGATTCCCTAACTCCGTTAGTATGAGATATTTTTAGAAGTGCCCAAACACAAAACTGTGAGGGCTCAATCCGAAGCGAACAAATACTTACTCCGTATTTGTAACACCCCATTTTTGTTAATCCAGGTCGGGATGTCACCACCACACCTCCCTAGTAAGACACGGTTTCTCCGAGCTTGCTAAAGAGATGCAAGGCTATGGTTTGTCAGAATTTAAAATATTCAAACAGTCTATTGCAATATAACTTAAAAATCATAACATCAAAGTTGCAGCGGAATGTAATATTTACATGCATATAATTGGAATGCAGCGGAAATTTAAATACTGGGCCAACATGGCCAAAACACGGGTTAAACAGGCCCGTCCATGCAAGTTCTAAAATAATGTATCTTCCCACAATTCCCATTTATGCATATGATGATGCATAATCCTCAACTCTGAAAGAAAAAGGGGAAATGTGGTTTGGTCAGCAAAAACGTGCTGAGTAAGTTAACACCTATTATGATCAAGGGGTTTCAAAACCTTTAATTAAATTTAAGGAAAACATGTGCATACAAGACATGATTTAAATTTTATCCATCTAATAATAATTTAATTACGTAATTTAGAAGACAAGGATTTCCACAAGATCATAATTTAACACACGTGTAAAGGGGTTTAATTAAATAATTAAATTTTACTCCTATGCATGCATACAAAATATTCCATTTACCAATTTCAGAGTAAATAATTTAATTGTATACTTGAACATGCATTAAATTCATAAATAATAATTTAACATGTTATAAGACATAAATTTTTAATGCAAAATTTTAAGGACAAGGATAAATGAATGCGTAGAAAGTATTAAGTCTTTTATTTTTCCCCGTTACTGCACCATTTATCAATGTTTAGTGTAGCCGGTCATCCGGCGGCCGCAACCAATTTAGTAAGTTTCATTTAGCCGGTAGTCCGGCGGCCGCAGCCGTATCCGCCATACCCAGTAACACTCTGGAGCCTCGTGTAACCCATACGGGTACACACGAGAGTGTACGCTAGTTTTCATTGGCCGTTTTGGCTCAATTTTTCATAACATTCACCCTCGACCGTTTTGGCACGAAGCGAAAAGCTATGGGGCATTCTATTGAACACTTTTCCCCCTACGTAGGTCACCCTCGTCCATCAAGGTACGAAGCGAAAAGTTAGAGGGGCACTTCATCGAGCACTCACCCCCTACATAGGTCACCCTCGTCCGTCTAGGCACGAGGCGAAAAGCTAGAGGGGCTCTCTATTGAGCACGCACCCCCTACATATGTAACCGATATCGTTTTAACTTAGTACAACGGGAATTTTCAAAAGGTATATCTTTATCGTATTTCAAATTTTCGATCGTTTGTTTCGAAATTTCAAAATCTCACGATTTGAAGGTCGTTTGGCGTCACAGTCTACGCCTTTTTGATTTAAAAATTCATATCAAATCTGAAAAATCTGAAATTTTTACAGTATATCAAAAACACCCTAACAAACAACTTTCGTGTTTTAATGATTTCGAAATAAGGTGAGGAAGCATATCAAAAATTGAGTTCATTACACAGGCAGTGTTCTGCCCGAATTCAGTTTTGACACAGTTCAGAAAATCGGCTTTTTGACATATCAAATGGACTCCAAAATTTCTGAAATTTTATATGCATATACTAGACATGATTATCTACAACTTTAATTTAGATTGCTAGATCAATTCGGACTAGAAAATATAGAAAGATGCTCATCAAGATCGGACATCTACACTGTCAGACTTTCGAAAACGTCTTAAGATTTCAGTTTATGTTCGGATCGATTTGGGGTAGCAAACGTTGGTAAAAATCGATGAAATTTTTATACAACATAGTTTAATGTGTTAGGATCAATAGTCCAGTTTTGAGTTTTCCAGTTTAAACTCTCGAAATAGGGGTTTTGGTCCGATTTCAAATCTGTAACCGTTTCAAGATCAACTCTCAAGGCAGGTTGGTTCTCGGCCGTTTCCGGTTATCAAAACGCAATGAAAAATTATGAAACTTTTACACGAACTAGATCTATGTCATAGGAACGTTCTTCATGTTTTAAGTTTTTCCGTTTGACAGTTGTAAGGGTTTGAAAAATTCGCACCAAGTCGCTGCGCCGTGGGTTTTTCGTGTTGACAGATTTTAGAGTTATTAAATCCCTATGTTTGGTTGCATTTTAAGTCACCCAAAACCAAGTAAGCATTAACTTACAGTGGGTGATGTCTAGGAGGTCACGGGGTCGTCCGGAATCCACGGGATGTCACGAACGAATCTCCTCAAGTCGATTTCCTCTTCCAACATCCTCGAACCGAATCCGCAAGTAAAAATCCTTAGTTAGATCAGATTTTTGGATTCAAAAAGGTGTAGATAAACTCAAAAACTACTTACCAACGTCCTAGGGTCTGTCTTCTCCTTCTCAAGTCCTTCTTGTTTGGATTCCATCGTCGGAACTTCAAGAACACAAGGGATTTCGGGGTTTTCGACTTTGGGAGAAGTTTGAGAGAATGTGAGGAGAAGGGGGCTACTCTAGGGTTGTGTGTGTCGAATTTTGGTTTAGGGAGCAGCCTAAAATCGTCCCCAATATCCTTCCATAGCCCGAGATTGAGTTTCCATCGTCGGGACACGAAAATATGGTAAGAAAATCGCCAAAACGCATCTTGGCCGGCTGTCCTGTGTCACCCCGCGGTGGTGGCGCGGTATTGCCCCAGACCACGCGGATACCGCGCGGATCCGGCCTGGGCTGCGGCCTGGGCCGGGTCGTGCGATCCGTCGGGCCTTTTCTCCTCTCTTTCGGACTTCTGTTCTCCTACGTTTTCGTGCTCGATTTTTCGGGTCATTCTCGGATTATAAATTCTTATCTTAAATTTATTTCGACTCACATAAATTTCGTATTCGAAATCTTAAATCCGTCGAGTTTGAATTCGTCGGCTTCTAATTCGTCGTCTTTTGACTCCCGTGTAATAATTTATTTATTTAAATTGTTTCCGACTTCGCGGGTTCTTGGAATTAAAATTCTTTTCTTTCTTGAATTTAATTCCAATTCTTTTGACTCAATTCATGGAATGTCTTCGGGCTTCCTTTCCCTCTTTTATTCCATTTTGAATTTTTGAATCTATCGATGTTTCATTTCCGAGCGATAATTTATTGTGATAAATTATTTTCTTCCTCTCGGAGATATTGCGACCTTTATCGGATTAAGAAACTAATTTTATTCCTTTGGGTGCTGATAAAAATATCGGGTATTACAGTATTTAAAAAAAAAACTAACGTTCGCATACTAAACACTATTCATTGAGTGATTTTGATTCGATTTTTTCACAGAGTTATATAAGATAAAACATAGTCAAGTGAGATCTTGTTAGATTCGTCTAATCACGTAGTTTTATATTATTAATGTTTTATAATTTTTTACTTTATAAAATTTAAGATATTATTCTTTAAAAATGTGTATTAGATTGGGTGAAAACAAGGAATGTTAGAATTTTTTGAATACAGAGGGAGTATCTTACTATTGTCAGGGTTATGTTAGCAGATGCAGTCCTAACTGTGGTATCAGAGTTTGGTTCAAAGACTGAGGCAGGAATGATCTCAGGACTCATCAATGTATGGGAAAACCTCAATTTGTACCTCGGTTCAGCAATTGATCTGTGGTGCCTTGTGCCGCAAATCTTCATGATATGATTGTGGTTAGGCAACATGTCCCATTGGTTGCGGTGCAAGATTAGTGGACAGATCTTGCTAGAAGAAAGACCACATTGTGTGTGGTCCTGAGTTTGAGGTAATTTTGTCGTGTTCAAACCGATTCCCACGTTAGAGATACAAAAGAAATTGGCTTGCATATAAGATATTCCCTAACTCCTTTAGTAAGATGAACTTTCTTACATACTCCCTCTATTTTTTTTTTTTTTAACTTTTCCACTTCTCCTCTGCACGCAATCCAATACACGTTTTTAATCATTAATAAATTAAATTATATACAAGTATAAATTGTAAAAAATTAATATTATAAAACTACGCGATTAGACGAATCCAAATATATATCATTTGACTATGTTTATCATACACAACTGTGCTAAAAAGTTGAATCAAAATTATTAAATGAATAGTAACAAATATGCAAATAGTAAAGATATTAAAAAAAATGAGGAGTATAAGATATCCCCTAACTCCTTTAGGACATCCACAATGGATGGATAGTAAAGTGTGTACTACCTGCAATTCACCATTATAAAAATAGTAAAATGAAATATCAGTATACATTCAACCTGCACTATCACTACTGGGCAATGTAATAATTACAGTGCCCCGTCCTTCACTCGCGCGGGCACAGGTATGAGTGGTGGTGTTGTTCACGTGTCTTTAGTATGAGTGGTGGTGTTGATCAACTTGGTGGAAACATTTGCAGTACACACATTGCTTTTTTTTCCTTTCTCCACAGTTCCACAAATGCTCTGGTGTTGACGTGTTGTTCATTGTGTTTCTTTATTTTTTTTAATTATTTTATTTTAATAGTGTATTTTGTTATGTATTACTCCTCCATCCCACTTAAAATGTCTTGTCTGATTTCTGCACACAATTCAATTAACTTTTTTAATTGTTAATATCTCAAAATATAAAAGTAAATATTCTGAAACTATACAAGTAGACCAATCTAACAAGACCAGACTCGAATATTTTTTTCCAAATATATACATACAAAAATATTGAGTTAAAGTTGAACAATAAACAGTATAAAAAAATCAAACATGATG
Organism: Hygrophila difformis; assembly: GCA_030278955.1. NCBI lineage: Eukaryota > Viridiplantae > Streptophyta > Magnoliopsida > Lamiales > Acanthaceae > Hygrophila > Hygrophila difformis. Next base: position 43,292,823 of record JAOANR010000001.1, on the reverse strand, counting down.
TTTTAACCGGGACAGAGAGAGTAATTAGTAATGGTTTAATATTGTTAATGTTAAACTTTTGTTTCAATAAAAAATATTACCTATTTTTTTTTATGACAAAGCCTAAGAAGGCGAGCAAAGAGAAAGAAAAAGAAAAAAGGAAAACACAAAGGCAAAAAACACCAAAGACCAACCAAGCACCACTCTCGCAACACGACCTATCTATTCCGGTCAATAAACTGTACCCAAAGCATCACTCTCCACAAGCCGCTTGATCTCATCCGGAGGAAAAGCCCACGTGATGTAGAACTCTTCACTCCGAGCAGTTCATCGTGCCAAATCATCTGCCACTTGATTACCTTCACGATATATATGCCTGACCTCACATCCATCCATACGACTCAATGCATGCTTGATTGCACCCATGATCGGCCAAAAAGCATGTAGCCTATTCACCTCTCCATTAACCAACCTCACAACCTCCAATGAATCCACATAGCAACGACTCAACTGTATCCCATTCTCTACTGCCAGCTCTAGTCCAAAACGTAATGCCAACAATTCAACCTCTACAATGCTTCGCCGATGCAGCTGGCCGCTGCATCCCCTTATCCAAGCACCATCCGCCCTTCTAATGACAGCCCCATAACTAGACACCCCCTCCTCTTCAAGCACACTCCATTCCGTGTGCAATAACCATCCAACATCCCCCGCCTGCTTCCAGGAAATGGATCGACCAGCCACCCCCCTCGGATCTCGGATAGGCGCGGCCTTTAGCGAGCTGCTAAGGCGCACAACTTGACCAATCACCACATCAATGTTGGAGCTAGCATCCCGGAAAACCCTTGCATTTCTTTCCCTCCAAATTACCCATGAATAAGCAAGGAACGACACTCCCAATACACGGAATTTCCATTCCAACCAATGCCGAACCTCTCCTCCTCCTATCGTCCAAACTTCCCTCCCAACATCAAAACCCCCTCGGATCCACACAGCTCGCGCCCATCGACAATCCAGCAACGCATGTCTCCAATCCTCCACCCCATCGCCACATTTGGAGCAGAGTGGAGATGTCGCCATACCACGATGGAACCTCAACTCGTTGCATGGTAGAATTTCATGCCCTATCATCCACAGCAAGTGGCCTATCTTCTCCGGTATCCCAGATTTCCACATCCAAGCGCACTCAATGTTATCTGTCCCTTCGCGGCATAACCAGTGGTATCCAGACTTAACCGAGTATCGACCACTAGCATCACTTAACCAGCGTAGAATATCGACTGCATGCGTCGACAAGATTGGTGCGGGAGAGCCCTGTATGGCCGCACGTACCTCACTTGGAAGCCAGATATATTGTTATAGTTAATTATATTAAATAAAATTATATGTATAAAAATAAAAAAACAATTAAGAATTTTAGAGTATAGGAATATATAATTAGATGTATTAAAAAATAACTAAGAATTTTTAATTGTATGTATTGCAAAATAAATAGTGAAGTAATGACCAAATATGGGACCATGTATAGTAGAAGTTGGGTAGTATTGTTGTGGAAAAATTTAATGATATAGATAGTGTAGTAGATAAATACTGATGTGGCACATATGTGGAAACAAATGGGGTAGTGTGGTTGTGATTGCCCTTATTAAGATGCCTTTTGGTAGTTGCCAAAGACAACTATGAGGGCTCGGCCAAAAGCGGACATTTCTTACTAAGTCGGAATTAGGGTGGCCGTCCTTGTCCCAGCAAGAATCATTTTCCAGTCTGTAGAAAACATTTTGCCAGTAACTTCTTTCATGTGTGCATTGTCTGAACCAGCTTGTGGAAAACATCCTTATTTTGGAATACCTTTTCTAGGAAAATGTGCTTGATTGGTTAAACCATAATCTGTGCGTGGTGTTCAGTAACAAATTCCTCATCTTCCATTTTCAAACCATAGAACTTGTTGACAAATGGTTCGGTATGATTTTTGTTACTCAATTGTATTCTCCATGCATAAAAGAAAATAGTCCATTGCACTCCATTTTTTCCAAGGTACTTGTCAAATTTAACAAAAGATAGTATGCTTGTTTTCTATTTTCCAGGGTGTGTGCCAATTGGCAAGCAGAGAACTCAATCCACAAAATGACAGTGTTACTATCCATGTTTGGGGAATCATTTTTGTCAAAGATAGCAGAAAAGTTGATAGATTACACACTAGACAAAAAGGATAAGGCCACTCTGGAATCTTTGAAAAGTAACATTAGGTCACTGAGTGCCAAAGCATTTGACGTTAGTGCTGAAATTGATAAAGGTGAGGTATCTGGGAAAAGGAAAAGAAAGAGGGAAGTCCAGGAATGGCTACAAGATGTCGAAAAAATTGAAGCAGATCTTCGTACTTTGGAAAACATAGTAGAATCCGAAGGATTTGTGAAACAGTTCTTTGGAGGAGGTAGAGCAACGAAGCTGAACGAAAGAGTACACAAGCTAGTTGAGCAAAGCCGACATTTTGGGGAGCACATACTTGATGCTTGCGATGTCAAAGGGGAGACATTGTTGACAAAGGGATTAGTAGGCAAAAAATTTGTGAAAAATTTGGACAGAATTTTAAAATTCCTGGTGATTGATAAGGTGCCAACTGTTGGAATCTGGGGCATGGGCGGCGTGGGCAAGACCATGTTAGCCAAGCACATCAACAATCACCTCGTGGAACAAAGTCATGAATGTGTTGTTTGGATCACTGTTTGCCAAGACTTTGATATCACAATGTTGCAGAATAAGATAGCCACTGCTGTGGGCCTCAACCTTTTCGATGAGTATCATGAAGACAAAAGAGCATCAAGATTGAACAAAACCTTGTCCAAACAAAAGAACCTTATTATCATACTTGATGATGTGTGGGACACTATTGATTTGGAAAAGGTGGGAGACCCTCTTTCTGTGGATGGTTGTAGATTACTAATCACAACTCGTTCGCGTGAAGTTTGCAATCGAATTGGTTGTAATGAAGTAATTGAAGTGAAGCCATTGAAGCAGTGTGAAGCGTGGACATTATTCACAAGAACACTTGGCCAAGTTTCAAAACTAACATCCCAAGTGCAAGAAATAGCCGAGTCTATGGTAAATTTGTGTGATGGTTTACCACTAGGGATCATTGCCCTTGCTGGAAGAATGAAGGGTGAGACAGTCATGCATGTGTGGAGAGATGCACTCGAGGGGCTAAAGGAATCGTTGATGGGACAATGCGACATGGAAAAGCAGGTTTTTAAAACACTAAAGCACAGCTTCGATAAGCTAGATGGGAGAGGAGGAAGCAATAATGGGTACTCAATATTACAAGTCTGCTTCCTGTATTGTGCATTATATCCCAAAGACTATGAAATTGATCGAAAGGAGCTGGCCAGAAACTTCATTCTTGAGGATTTTCTAGACAAGAGAAAGAGAAGAAGGGCATCATTCGACCAAGGTTATGCCATAGTGGATAAGTTGGTGAATGTTGGCTTATTGGAAGAGAAAGCTCATGATCATGTCAAGATGCATGCTCTGGTTAGAGCCATGGCGCTAAAGGTCAATAAAGGCTACAAACCAATGGTTGCAGCAGGGAATTACTGTTTGGAGGAAATTGCACGACCAAATGAATGGGCAAAGGATCTCCAGAAAATGTGTTTAAAGGATAATGGCATCATGACAATTCCATCTGGAATGTCCCTCCACTGTCCTAAGTTGTCCACTTTGCTTTTAGATAGGAACCCTTTGGAGTCTATACACAATTCGTTTTTCTTGAGAATGTGTGGCTTATGCATTCTTGATTTATCTAAGACGAAGATTCAGAAGCTGCCAAATTCTTTATCTAAAATGAAGAATCTAAAGGCTCTACTCCTTGTAGACTATCAAAATCTTCAATTTGTGCCCAACTTGGCAAAGCTCAAAAAATTGAAGGAATTGGATCTCACAAGGACAGCAATAGAAGAAGTGCCTCAAGGAATGGAAAAATTATGCAATCTGGAGTTCTTATCACTGCATGCATCCCACAACCTGAAGATTTTACCAAGGGGTTTACTGCAGAAATTTCCATATCTGAAATGCCTTCATCTTCCATTCCATATACCAGCACCAACAGAAGAAATTGAAGAGTTAAAATATCTAGAGGAGTTTTCAGGGAGAGCAGAACATACATGTGATTTTAATTGGTTGGCTGGAAGTAGGCGAAGCTTGTTATACAATGTTCAAGTGGGATCAGATTCGCCTTGCAGAGACTATGAATACATTGGCTATAATCAACTGTATTTTTCCAAATATGACTTCAAGAAAATCAAGGAGAAAGATGTCACTTTATTGACCCAAGACACTCAACATTTGGTATTCTATGCCTGTGAAGGTCTGAGCAATTGCTTCATGGATGATCTTCCACGGTTGAACAACCCTACAGCCCTTGTTACTTTATACTTCCATGAATGTGAAGGAATAGAATTCCTTTGCAGAAGGGAACAATTCGTAGCTAGTAGAATTGTGGCTTCTGAATCACATCCATCACCATTCCCACCACAGACCATCTTTTCATCTCTTGGTATCTTGAGGATCTACGAGTGCAACAAGATGAAAAAGCTAGGAATACCAGCATCTGAGCTTCAAAACTTGAAAAAACTCAGTGTCGAATCATGTGAAATGATAGAAGAGATAATGGATGTGGATGAAGATAATGGAAGTAGAGAATCAGAAGAAGCTCAAGTTGTCTCTCTTCCAAAGCTTATATTTCTACATTTTGAAGATTTACCAGTGTTGAAGAACATTTGCAATTCAGTATTACACTGCAGCTCCATTTCGGAAATCGAGTTAAAGGGATGCCTAGCATTAAAGAGGCTCCCTTTGGTTTTCGATCGCCAAAACTATGATTCCCCTCCATCAGTTCTTAGAAATATTTGCATAAGAAATAATGAATGTGAATGGTGGGAGACATTGGAGCTGGGGCATCCTACCCTTCATCATGATGTTTTGCAACCGTTTCTTAGGATTTCAAGTGGAGCCATGGACACAGACACTGATACAGATGCAGACGCAGACAACACACACTCATGTTGATCCCATTGCCTTAAAGTTTTAGAAAAGGAAGGCGGAGTTGGTAAGGCTGCATCATGCGTGTAAGTACATGTATAGATTTTTTTCTTCATCCATTTTTCTTTATTTTTATGCTGGTTTCCTATAGGATTCTTGCTACAGCTTTTCACTATTCTTGTGTATATAATGATATATATATATATATATATAATAGAGTAGTCAGTTGACACCAGATAGTAACAACTGAAGACTATGTTTAGTTTGATGTACTAAATAGTTGTATTTGGGGATTATCACAAGACACCGTTGAGGTAGTAAGGAGATATACATATGCCTATGTAATTAATAGTAAGTGTTAAGGAGTTTACGAGATGTAATTACACTGGGGGTTGTGGATCCAAATCTCATTCACCTCACTAAGTCCCAATTCTTATATTGATTAGATCGATCAGATTGTATTAACAATCTCATTATTTTACCTTTAACAAGTATTCGGAACAACATGCCTCAATCAATATTATGAGGTGGCTTGTCGGGATTAACTAGATTGTGTTTGTACATTCTGAATTTACGTTGTCTTACTTTGTTTGTTGCATTGGTGTTTCAACTTAGGCATTGGGATTCTGTTTAATCTGTGTGCATCACTGAACGTAATGAACTTTTATTCAACTTCTTGATTGTTGATTAATGTCTTGATCCATTTTTTCCCTGTTAGGAAATTATTGCTTCTCCAAATGTGTTCAGGCCAATAAATTTTAACCATCTTTTGTTTGCCTTTATCAGGCATTTTATTTCGGTTTGTGGCTTGGGTGAACTCTTTCAAGGTATGATATGATATGTGGCGCTCTGGGACTGCACAAAGCTACATCATGCGATGATAAACGCCTCAAAATTGTGTCATAGAATTCATTTTAACCATATTTTGTCTTTGTCAGGCATTTTATTTCGGTTTGTGGCTTGGGTGAACTCTTTGAACGTATGATATGATATGTGGTGCTCTGGGAAGGCACAAAGCTACATCATGTGATGATAGATGCCTCAAAATGGTGTCGTAGTTTTCATTGAATTGTGCCCTTTGCATTGGCCCTGATAATCATGGAAATAGAAATGGGGAATCTGGTGCGCCTTCATCCTCACGAGAACAAGCTTCTCCAAAGATCCCTGGCACGTTTTTCGCGTATTCTAATTCTGTTAGTTTTATTAGAATTTCTGAAACTCTATCTATATTGCTCATTAGTTTTGTTTATTCAGTGAAAAAACAACCAAGACAATGGGCTGCTTGGACTCGTCAAGAGGAAGAAAATTTTTTTGCTGCTCTACGGCAATTTCGCAAGGCAATTTACCTGCTACCTGTTTTCGTATATTCATTTGGAAAGAAATGTGCTTTCTCCTGTAGTGAGTGTACTAATGTTGGGATACCTTTTTTGGCAGAATTTTGAGAAAATCACTTGCCGTGTCGAAAGTAAAAACAAAGAGGAGGTAACCCATCCTGAATGGTGGGCTATTTTCTTAAAGCATCTATTGTGTGATGCATGATTGAAAGCTCGAATATTTATTAAATACTACTATTTCAGTATGAAAAATGCAGACATGAAATTGGGGAATGAGGGTTTCATTTAGCTTCAGGTAGGGATTACTATTAATGATTTCAAAGGGGTATATGGTCGGAATTTGAAAATTACTGCCTTTGAATTCATAAGATTGAAAGTAAAGATTTTATTTCCTTCTTATTCTAATGTTGATATGTTGTCTAAGGTTGGTTAGTATGTTGGGTTCTATATCAATACAATGAGTTTTAAAAGATTTGACCTGTTCGTTTTATTCACTGGAGTGTTGTTTACAATCTTCTTGAATGCTCTCAGAATCCATTTCGGATTTTATTGTTTTCCTCCTGAAAATGCAGCCAATGCACTGTCGGAAGCGCTTGATGGGTGGCTTAGAGCGGCTGGCATTGCCAAGTCTGCCAACGTGAGAGGTGTAATTGCTCCGTGAGTTATTGCATGCCAGAGTTTTTGAAGTTAATAAAATGAAGACAAGCACTTTGAACAAGTGTGCCTGATCATTTGGTATTCTGTAGTCATGCAGGTGATACGTATTCTGGGTTTGCTGCAGCCTATGCATTTGGAAACATTGACCAACAAACATGTGCGTATTATCTAACATTTTTCTCTTTTGCCCAATATTTTCTTTTGTTTAATATAATTATGTGTTCCTATGTGAAATCCAATTTTTTCTTTCTTTATCCGGGTTTTTAAGAGCTCTATTGTGCAGCTCGAGGGTGTTTCTGCTTGGCCCATCTCACCACTATTATACTCCAAAGTGTGCACTCTCAAAAGAGACAATGTACAAGACTCCCATAGGAGATCTACCAATCGATCATGAAGGTTTTGTTAAGTGCTTTTTTTCTTCTTGTCCACAAACAAGTTGAGTGCTTTTTTTTTTTTTTTGAATGTTTATTTTGTTAGATCTTCTTACAACAGAGGAGATGTTTGGGTTGATCTCATTTTAGTAGTTATATATGTGTTCTATTAGATTTATTATAATGATGGTTGATATAGCTTCAGTTTTAGATGCTATAAAAAACATGGGATGATGTCTTACATATGTATTATGAAGATTAGTAAA
>JAOANR010000001.1:43182919-43284685 GCA_030278955.1 Hygrophila difformis | reverse complement strand
GCTAGGTGCCACAGGAGTAAAGGCATAAGCAGCCTGAATTGAGTATGGGAACATACTGGCCACGCCTCCGGACTTCTGGAGTGGCGGCCTGGCCTAGTGTGTTTCCCCAAATCCGCTGTTGGCATCCTGATGGCCTCGAATATGTGGTGCTTGGTGGCACAGTAGTGTCGTTTGCCGGGACAGTCCCGTCTTGCTGAACACGCAAGAACCGCATATTCGGTCAGTTTGGTTGGGCATGGCAGGCCGCAGAAAATCCATTAGGTGTCTTGTGAGTAAAGGCATGAAATCGGCCATCAATTCAGTCAATCGATAGCCGCATTTATTCAGACAGGTAGGGATCTGCATTATCCCCTGTTGCGGTGGAGTGTTGTTCGCCGTATCAACCGCGTCCTCATCCGATGTTCGGTTGAGCATCTGATCTTGTAGCGACATATCCTCAAACTTTTGTGTCAGATCAACAACAACTTTTCCGGATCTGAGACGAATACACTACTCGAAGCGGATATGGCTTCAAATCATGTCCCACTGGGCGTGCCAATTTGTTATCAGTGAAATTTTGGAGGAGTAGAACCTCTCTTTGATTGATTAACTTGGGAAAGATTACAAGGAATATGAAAGCAAATTACAGGAATTTAAAGAAAGCAGTAAAGGAATTAAAATACAAATGTAGTAAATGAAATAAAATGCAGAAAGCTATAAAGTAAGTAAAATGCGGCTTCTTGAGAAGTGTTGAAGTGTCTTGCTTTGGTGTCACATTTTGCTTATATAGGGGTGGGGGCCTAGGTTTCCTCAAGGCCCATGAACTCTTCCCTCAACACTTCACCGTCTCTTTGGTGGTGCTTGATAATGGCCAAAATTGTCCATTATTTCCAATCCATTTCCGTGTCTGAGACGGACATTTTGATCGTGTTTCCATCTTATTTTAATAAGAAAGCAGTTGAATTCGACAGATTAATGCAAGTTTGTAAAATATTGAGCCGGTAATAAAAAGACACAAAATATGCAATTTTAATTGTATTTGTGTTAGAAAAATCCAAAAACATGGAAAAAGGAAAAAGAAAAGAAAAAGAAGAAAAGATGGGCAAAAGAATAAAAGAGCCCACAAAAATCCAAAAAGATGGGAAAAAGATTGAAAATCCCACAACTGAATTTTTGGCTAAGTGTTGAAGAACAATTCGAATTGTGTAGTTCGAATTAATTCGAATTTCACACAATTCGAATTGCTGAATGAGAACGAGAAAAATGGTTAAGTGTTGGAAGGAATGCAAGAAGAGCTAATTCGAATTGTCCAATTCGAATTAATTCGAATTGGCTCAAATAATTCGAATTAGGGGATGAAGAGAGAAGAAACCCAAGGGCAAGAAGAAGATGCAATTCGAATTGTCCAATTCAAATTAATTCGAATTGGCACAAACAATTCGAACTGTCAAGAAGTGCAAGGAAGCCAAGCAGAAACCCTCATTCAATTCGAGAAAAGACCAATTCGAATTATTCACAACAATTCGAATTGACAACTGAAGGCCACAATCCCAGCTCAAGGAAGAGATCTCACAATTCGAATTAATTCGAATTGGCTGAGATAATTCGAACTACACTCAAAGATTCATCAAAGCTGTGAAGCACGAGCACAACATTGGTGGGCATAGGGTTTCGAAGTTTGTCTATAAAAGCTGACCTCCCTCAACACAAGAATAATCCTTAGATGAGAAAATTGCCAAAAAGCTAGTTGGGACAAAAAGAACAAGCAGGAGGTTCCACACCCCTTAAGGGTTAGGTAGGTAGTGTAGTTTAGTTTAGTTTAGTTTTATTTTCTAGCAATGTAGTATAGTTTTACATGCTTTAATCTTAGTTAGAAGCAGTTTGTAACCCATTAGAGTAGCCAGTTCCATATCTTTACATGCTTTTTAGATAGGACAAACCCTACCTTCAAACTAATGATGGTTTTGGGTTCTTTATTGTGTTTTTCAAAGTGTCAATGCAAGAAAAAAATTCCATAAAAGGTGTTATTCATGTGTTTTGACACTCTTTAATGTTTTCTCTTAATATTAAACGCTTAGAATGTTTGTTTGTTTCAACTAGGTTACATTTATTATGTTCTAGTTGACATTCAAACACAATAAATGCATGTTTTGTGGGTTTTTGGCTTGATTTTGTGCCTTAGAGCTTCAAATAGGTGTTCTTAGATTTTAGATGTTATTTTAGGGCTTGCTAGAATTTAATTTTCGTGCTTTATTTTTCTGTCTTGGTTTTACTCTCATGCCTTAGATAACTTAAGTGTTCTTAGTTTATGCATGTTGTTCTTAGATAACTAGGTGTTTTAGGTCCTTTGATCTTTGAATCTCTTGTTTGTAGAAATAGGGTTTGAATCTTGCCAATACCCACTAGACATGTGTTTGTTTTTATTTCAAAAATCTCACTAGGGTGGCTGTGAATTAATGCTGATGTGAAATGAGGGATTTGGTGAATCTAAAACCCATCATTGCTCATACAGTGTATACCTAACCCATACTTGTGAGAACATAAAAAAATTTGATTATTGAAAACATGCAATTCGAATTATAGCAATTCGAGTTATCTCGAATTGGCTTGAATTCGAATTGCATAACAAAAATCATTCTCTTCATGGGGTTTCACCCAATTCGAATTATGCAATTCGAATTAATTCGAATTGCTCAACAATTCGAATTGGCATGTGAAAACCACTTTGTATCCATTGCCATCCCCTCATGCCTTAGTTTATTTTCTACCCACAACCAATTCGAATTGTCCAATTCGAATTAATTCGAATTGCATGGACAATTCGAATTCACCTTCCCCTCGAGGTATACACCTTAGTCAATTTTGAGCAAGGAAAGGACTTCACCAATTCGAGTTGTCCAATTCGAATTAATTCAAATTGCCCAACAATTCGAATTAGATGATGTTTCATTCCTTGCAGGGATTTATTGGGTAAGGACATACTTCATCCTTCATGCATTCTCAATTCGAATTACCCCAATAATTCGAATTGAACTATCCTTTTATTTTGAAAATTCCAAAAATATTTTTCTTTCATGATTTGTGTAAGTTGCATGGATGTATTGGGCCTAGGCCCAATTCATCTGATTTTTATCCATTACACATTTCAACCCTACTAGTGTCTATTTGTTGTGTGATTAACACCCACACAATACCAAAAATATTTTCTTACTTTCATATTTTTCCTTTCATCGTGTGTATGAACGGATAATGAGAAACACCACAGATTAATGTTGGTGAAAGGTCCCTTCACAGGGATATCGACTAACCCGTCTTCTGTGTGTCAATTATTATCTGTTAATTTTGCATGATCTGGTTAGTGGTTGGTGGAAGCTTCGGCGAGCGTTCTCTTCACTAAGAGTTTCGATTAGTCACTCAGCCAATTCCTAATCAGATACAGTTTTTATTTTCCTTATCTTAATTTCAAACCTGAATTCAAGTTGCAATACTATCAAATGATGTCGACCAACATCATTTGAGAAACATTACAGCAAGAAAATATGTGGGTTTTCTTCCACTCATGGACAAAAGAAAACTAAATGACGGTGGTCACCGTTGTTTGGAATTCTTTCTGTCTAAAATCATTTCATCTTGGATAATTGGGAACCGGACAGCAGATGTTTGCAGTCCCGGAAAATCCCAACTATCTCTGGCACTCCTTTTTAGCCGATTCCTTCTTATCTCAGGCTAAACCACCTTTGTGTATCGCATTCTGTCTAACCCCACCATATATTTTGGGGTGTTTTATTTTCCTTTTCATATACTTGTATGCATGATACTATTATGTAGATGTTCTGGTCTTATTGCTAGTTTGGGGATCCTTCCCCTTGGACACAGAAGTCTTGATTTAAATCAGATGCTGCATAATAAACTTCCAACAAAAATTCCTTTATAAAATCCGGATCTGAGTAAGGGATAAATTCGATAGTTGTGACTAACTCATATTCCACTGGGGGTTGATTTTGAGAGCTTAGAAGCAGAGTCAGCGATTAGGTCTCACCTAGACTGAAAGGATCTGTGTTTTAATTGAGAGTCTAGTACCTGTTTAGGGAATGATTTTCAAATATTCATTTGCTTCTCAAAATTGCTGTGTGTTGGAAATCTGATATTAGATATCGCATTAAGTCAATATCCACTTGGGTGTAGATGAGATGTGATAAATAATACTAGAGGAACAACATATAGGCCTTGGTGAATTTCTAAGGTAAGGTCGAGTATTCCTTCGACTACTATCTTCTTCTGCCAACGTCTAGAATTGAGTCTTGAGTGAGTACATCCGGAACGGGTTCATTTATGGATCTGTTTCATTTAGTTTGTATCTCATAACTACCTAGATGTTGTAAGCCCTGTGGCTTATTGATATCTCGGGGGTTCTTGATCTGCATCTGGTCACCAAGACCAGGGGCTCTTTTATACTAACGGAAAGAGACGTTTTTAACGATTCCGAGTGATAGATTTAAATGCTTTCTTTACAGCTTTCTTTACTGCTTTCCTTTAAATGCTTTCATAGAGGTCACTCGGAAGAATTAGGGGCTGTCCATCTGTTAAAAGGTTGAGAGTTATGGAATGGTTTGGGGCTTGATTTGAAACATTGGGTGTGACATGGGGAATGATGGGAGTACTTGGCATGTCAACTAATGATGTGTTAGGTGTTGCTTATCCACCACAGATATGTAATGTAACTTCACAAGGCCTGTGGAGGGAATTATAAGTCTGTGGTATCTTAGAAATTGCTGTCCTAAGAGCATGTAAATTATCACCATAAGTACCTGTCTGTTAAAGGGAACATGGTGTAGAAAGCATGAGAGTTAGCTAACTAGAGGATTATCCCAAGCTAAGATCTGTGTATTAAAAATGGAAGTTTAATTGTGTTTCATCTGAATCTTGTCCAATCTTTATTATTTCCTCCCTGTTCCTTCTGTCATATTTAAACCTACTTTCTAGATAGCGTAGCATAATTTTATATCGCTTTCGTAGTATAGATTTAACCGTTTTCTTCGATCTAGTTTTACCGTGCTTTGTAGAGTAACTTTTACTGCTTTCATGATCTGATTTTAATTATGTCAAGTAGTTGATAGAAACCCTTGCAAAACTTGAAACGAGTAACCGAGTGGAAAATCTTAGTAAACGACGTAGGCCCTGCTTCCATCGCACATCCTCCAGTGAACGATCCGGTACTTACTATAAATTACTGCAATTTTTGACCCGTGCGCTTTCGGGAGCACAGTTTCTTAATACGAAGTGAATAAGAACATAAATTTTGGGAAAATGCTCATATAGTGGGAAGATGTTTAAAAACTTCATGGCATGTATCTCCTTGACATGAAATTAAGAGAAGCATCATGGCGCAGATACCAGGGACTTTCAGGGTGACAGACTGAAGGTCAATCCCGGTTGCACCGTGATATTTGTCAAAAGTTTCATGGCGGGGAGGATCACAGCGCCGTTTTCAAACACCCCGCATGAGTAATAAAAAGCGGGAATTTATAATATATACCTAAACCCCTTCTACATTTCATAACTCTTTTTCATTTAATGAATCTACTTTAATAAATCACTCGTGTTATAGAAATTTGTCAAAAGTTTCATGGCGCCGTTGCCGGGGAAATGCAGACAGTTGTAATAAATAATACTTTATTAAGTATTGAACAATGGTGTCTGGTAAGATTGAATTATTTACCCCGGCTGCACCATGAAACTCGAAACAGGTGCAAAAGTTTCATGGCGCCGTTGCCGGGGAGGATGCTGCGCCGTTTACTAGGAGAACTACACTCCTGATTTACTCATAGATAGTTTTGTATACACTCTTGAACAGTTACTAACCTGGGGGTTGTACAGGTACTGTCAAAAGTTTGATACCAACTGCTTATGCAACGGAGAAGGAGCACATTGCCGGAGCTACCGTTCGATCTAGAAATAGAAAGGACCGCTCGCCAACTAAGGGCAGAAGCCAGAAGACGGAAAGAGCAAGAGCGTCGGACCCGCACTTCCCCTGAAACATCGAGCAGTGACCTATCAGATATGGCGGATAACCAGAACATTCCCCCGATCTTACCCATAGACCAACCACCAAATAACCTTGGTAATGGAGCTGACAGAGGAGTGGTGGAGCATCCTAATCGTGCCAACGAAGAGGAGAATCTACCAAATCCTAATCAGCAGCAATACCAGCAATTCCACCAACAACCACCACCACCCGTAAACCAATTCCACCAAAACCAAAACATACCAAACCAGCAGTACCAAAACCAAGCTTTCAATCCAAATCAGTTTCAGAACAACCCACAAGATCCACATAACTTCCAGCAAGTTCCCAATTACCACCAACAGTACCAGAACCAAGCTGAACAAGGAAATCAACAACAGCAGCAAGCAGCAGCAGACTTCATGCAACCGATAGTAGAGCCCTATCTGGATGGACCTGGGAGAGCACATTTTCCTGCACGCAATTTCGAGCTCAAACCGGCACTCATTAACTTGGTGCAAAACAATCAGTTCTGCGGTGCAAATCATGAGGACCCTCATGATCATCTCCAAACCTTCATGGAGCTCTGCGACACGATCAAAAATCAGGGAGTCTCTCCTGATGCTATAAGACTAATGTTGTTCCCATTTTCTTTATATAGTGGTGCCAGGGACTGGTATAAGTCATTGCCTATCAATCCGAGGAGCACTTGGGCAGACTTGGTGAGGAGCTTTTTGCTGAAATACTTTCCGGAATCAAAGATTGAGGAAGGACGAGCTAAGATTGGAGATTTTAAAATGAAGCCAGACGAATCATTATATGATGCTAAGGAAAGATTCTTGGGTCTCCTAAGGCGATGTCCCCAACACGGATACGCACCATGGGAGCAATTGAGGAAATTCTACGGAGGACTCACCCATCCATGGAGAACAATGTTAGACGCAGCTGGCGGACGACATTTGCTCCACTTGCCTATGGACCAAGCTTGGGAAAAGATTGAGACAATGTCTGTCAACAGATCCATCCTAAATGCAGATGATAGGAAGGAGGATCCTCCTAGAAAAGTCTTTGCTGTGACTGAAGGGAAAACAGACTTTGAAAAATTGCAGGAACAGGTAGCTGCGATACAGCTGAGTCAGGATAAAGGAAAGGGAATAGACACTTCTCAGGTAGGAGCCTCGGCAAACCAAGTTCAAGCACAGCAATCGGGAATTGTCTGTGGGCTGTGTCAGGGACCTCATCCAACTGATTCATGCCAACAGATAGCTACAGAAAGCTGTAATTATGCCGGGAATTTCCAAAATCGCCATCCCAACCTCTCTTATTCCAACAACAATGCGCTCAACGCGCATTTGTTGCAGCGAAACCAGCACAACCAGTTCGCAAATCAAAACCCACAGCAGAACTTCAGACCTCAGAACCAAGGATTCGTTCAGCAAAGAGTGCAGAATTTTCAAAATCAGAATCAGAACTTCCAACCTCAGATCCAACAGAGGCCTAATCAGAACCAAGGTCAGAATTTCCAGAACTTCCAATCCCAGCCTGATCAGAATCAGCAATATAACCAAAGGCCACCATCTCGTTTGGAGAACTTGATGACTGAGTTTATAGCCAATCAGAAGGATATAAACCAACAACTGCAGTCATCAATCAAAAATGTGGAGACACAAGTCACCCAGTTGGCCAAGGAACTACAGAACAGGGGGAAAGGAACACTTCCAAGCAGTACTGAAGCTAACCCGCAGTGTAAAACAATCACATTGCGGGGAGGCAAGACTCTGAAAGGAATTGATGGACATGGAAAAGAGACGACCAAGGAGGAAAGGGATCCAATGGAGGGTGAAACAGAAAGTGAAAGGATTGAAGGAGGAGATGGTATTGGACTGGTCAAGGACAAATCAGAAACAGCTATTTCGCAGGCTGAAGCTGCAAAGGAAGCTGAAAAGGGTAGGGTTGAAGGTACAACTTCCTTCTCTTTACCACCAAAAACAGACAATAATAAGTACATGCCAAGGGTGCCATAACCGGGACGGCTTAAAAATAAGGAACAAGATGAAAAATTTAAAAAGTTTTTAGAAAGACTGAAAGCTGTCGAGATCACTATCCCACTGGTTGAAATGATTTCAGAAATGCCCGTCTATGCTAAATTTCTTAAAGAAATGATTTCAGGGAGGAGAAAAGTTGAGCAGGAGGAAGTAGTGATTTTGAACAGCAGCTGCAGTGCCATTATCCAAAGAGTGCTACCGGAAAAGAAGGAAGATCCAGGATGCATTACACTACCGATCCACATTGGGAGGACTAATGTTGGAAAAGGATTGTGCGACCTGGTTGAGCATCAACGTTATGCCACTCACCATGGCAAAACGTCTTCACTTGGGTACAATTGAGCCGGTTACAATGAAACTACAGCTGGCAGACCGGTCGATTGCACATCCAGTCGGAATCCTGAAGGATGTAATTGTCAAGACGGGAGGGACCCTCTTTCCCGTCGACTTCATTCTTTTGGATATAGAGGAGGACTGCGAGATGCCACTGATCTTAGGCCGCCCCTTTCTCTCAACTGGTGGTGCACTCATAGACGCTCGATCAAATCAAATCAAGCTCCGAGTCGGAGAAGAAGAATTGGATTTCGACATGGGAAAGCTGCAGAAGTTTCCGTCTGAGGAAGCTTGTTCCACATTTTCTGTAATAGACAGTAGGAGTGAGGATGAGAGCATAAACTCTGTAACTGATGAGCTAAACAAAGTTTCAAAACAGGTACTGAAGCCTGAAGGTGCGGAGCAACCAAGGAGCTGCAATGCCGTCCACTTCGAGGACCCTATCACTGGGGACCTTGAAGAATTCGACGGGGTTGAGTTCATCCCGGAGGAAGAAGAAAGCACCGCTGAGGAGGAAATGGATCCTGTACTGACACAGGATCCTGAAGGTAAATCTGATCTCTCTCTCCCATCCATTTCTCGCAAACTACTGCCTTCCGTTGAATGCCCACCAGAGCTTGAACTTAAAATACTTCCGGATCATCTTAAGTACGTCTTTCTCGCTGAACATAAAAGACTACCGGTAATTGTGTCAGCCAAGCTGACACAAGAACAGGAAAAGGCTCTGGTAGACATTCTAAAGAAATATGTACATGCAATCGGATGGACCATTTCCGACATAAAAGGAATAAGCCCCTCTGTTTGCATGCACAGAATTTTAATGGAAGAGGAGTACAAGCCCTCAAGGCAACCACAAAGGCGTCTGAACCCCCATATGCAGGAAGTGCCCAGTGCAGGTCGTACCGAAACGTGGGGGGATCTGTGTAACGACTAATGAGCAAGGTGAAGAAGTGGCGACGCGTCCAGTGACCGGTTGGAGAGTTTGCATCGACTACCGGAAGCTCAATACCGCTACCAGGAAGGACCATTTCCCCTTGCCATTCATTGATCAGATGCTGGAGAGGTTGGCTGGGAGGGAGTACTATTGCTTTTTGGATGGGTACTCTGGCTACAATCAGATTGTAATAGCTAGCGAGGATCACGACAAGACCACATTCACGTGCCCCTATGGAACTTTTGCGTACAGGCGCATGCCTTTTGGACTTTGTAATGCGCCTGCCACATTTCAAAGATGCATGATGTCAATCTTCTCAGAATTTATCGAAAAATGCATTGAAGTTTTCATGGATGACTTCTCTGTGTATGGAGATACTTTTGATGAATGCTTGACTAATCTTGCACAAATTCTGAAAAGATGTGAGGACACCAACCTAGTTTTGAACTGGGAAAAGTGCCATTTCATGGTCACCGAAGGAATAGTGTTGGGTCACCGCATCTCGCGCGCAGGCATCGAAGTCGACAGAGCTAAGGTCTCAGTCATCTCAAACTTGCCACTGCCTAACTCAATAAAAGCTGTTAGGAGTTTCTTAGGGCATGCCGGTTTCTACCGGAGATTCATAAAAGACTTTTCTAAAATTGCCAAGCCGCTCACTAACTTGCTTTGTAAAGAAAACCCTTTTGTAATAAATGAAGCGTGTGTTCAAGCCTTTGACACGCTCAAAGAAATGTTAATTTCTGCTCCAATAGTGCAACCACCCGATTGGTCAATACCTTTCGAGGTAATGTGTGATGCAAGTGATCTCGCCGTGGGTGCAGTTCTTGGGCAACATAAGGAAGGGAAGCATTGTGTAATTCACTATGCAAGTCACGCCCTGAATGAGGCCCAAGTTAACTACACCACCACGGAGAAGGAGATGTATGCTGTGGTTTTTGCGTTTGACAAATTCAGACAATATCTTATTGGTACAAAAACCACAGTGTACACAGATCACTCTGCACTGAGATACTTGTTTAGCAAACAAGACGCCAAACCTCGATTAATCAGGTGGGTACTTTTGTTGCAGGAATTCAACATTATAATAAAAGATAGAAAAGGTAGAGACAATGGTGCTGCTGACCATTTGTCTCGACTAGAAAATGATAAAAATGAGCTAGCCGTAAATGAGAATTTTCCGGACGAGCAACTGTTTGCCCTGCATCTTCATGATCAAGCTTGTCCGTGGTTCTCCGATATTGCTAACTTTTTAGCATGCGGAATAACCCCACCATTTCAAAGCAGGGGCCACAAAGCGAGGTTCAACCGAGATGTAGTTAACTACTTCTGGGAAGACCCTTATCTTTTCAAGCATTGTGCAGATTCGATTATTAGACGATGTGTAACTGAGCACGAAGCTTATCAAATCGCTAAGAAATGTCATGAATCGGAATATGGAGGTCACCATGGCCCCACTCGAACAGCTCATAAGGTGCTCGAATGTGGTTTCTATTGGCCTACCATCTATGAGGATTGCAAAGCGTTTGTTAAAGCTTGCGACAGATGCCAAAGGTTAGGGAATATCTCTAAGAGGGATGAGATGCCTCAACAAGGAATTCTCACTCTTGAGATTTTCGATGTATGGGGTATTGACTTCATGGGACCATTCCCGACGTCTGATGGGAATCATTACATCTTGGTAGCTGTCGATTACGTTTCCAAGTGGGTTGAGGCCGTTGCACTGCCAACCAATGATGGCAACCAGGTCGTCAAATTTTTGAAAAATAACATTTTCAATAGATTTGGTGTACCCAGGGTGATCATATCAGATGGAGGAACCCATTTTGTTAATAAAACATGTGCAAATCTTATGAGCAAAAATGGGATTCTCCACAAGATCGGCACGCCCTACCATCCCCAAACCAGTGGTCAAGTCGATGTCTCAAACCGCGAAATCAAACACATACTCGAGGCCACTGTGGGGACAACTCGCAAAGATTGGTCACGTAAGCTCAATGATGCTTTATGGGCATACCGCACTGCATTCAAGACTCCTATTGGGATGTCTCCATACAGACTAATCTTCGGAAAAGCCTGTCATTTGCCCGTAGAACTAGAGCACAAGGCTTACTGGGCCGTACGAATGCTCAATTTTGACTCACGAGTTGCTCAGAGTAAGCGTAAGTTGGACCTCAATGAAATTGAGGAAATACGTGCGCAAGCTTATGAAAGCTCGAGGATTTATAAAGAGTGGACCCAGAAGTTACACGATCGTCGTATTAAGTCTAAACACTTCTATGTGGGCCAGAATGTCTTGTTATTCAATTCTATGTTGAAGCTGTTCCCCGGAAAGCTTAAATCCAGATGGGAAGGGCCATATGAAGTGGTGCACGTGTTTGAAAGTGGAGCTGTCAGGATCCGAACTGACAAAGGAGAGCTGGTGGTGAATGGACACAGATTGAAGGAGTATCTTGGGCAGTTCGACCCCGAAAAAGAAGCTCAAATGACAACAGAACCGGCCTATGCTCAATAAATATTATACATATATCTATACTTATTTAATTATTACTTTCTTCACTTAATTTTATCAGAACAAAGTATCCAAAAATCAATTGAACATTTAGAGTACTAAGACTCTAAATGTGAGGATGTTGATATTTGGAGAAAATCTAATATCTCCTTAAAATTGTTTTGCAGGAATTCAGGGAACCAACAAAAAGAAAGATACAGCTTCCAAAAACCAGGTTCCCGGTTGGGTTAACATTATATTTAATGAAGGATAATTTTGGAATTTAGAGAAATCTAAAATCCAGAATAAACTCATAAAATAAAACTGTTAACCCAACCTAAATTATGCAAGCAATATGTTTTAAATTCTGTTCTGAGTAGATTTAACTACTAATAAGTTTATTTTTATGAACATAATTTTTGAAAACCCAAAATTCTTCCTAAGTCTTGAATGTGGTTTATTTTTCATTTCAAGATAATTCGAATTAATTCGAATTGGAACAAACCACATGAGACATTTTGCCTTGGAAATTTTCACTCTCGCATAAGTTAGTTCGAATTATTAGGGCAATTCGAATTAATTCGAATTGCCATGAGAATTCGAATTGGCACCCAAGGCAGAAAATTTTCGGATGTTTTATTTGGCCAAGTACTGTAATTCGAATTATAAGGCAATTCGAATTAATTCGAATTGCCTGAATAATTCGAATTGGCATACAAAAGGCACTCTTCTCAGCAAGTAAGCAATTCGAGTTATTCAAGCCAATTCGAATTAATTCGAATTGGCCAAAATAATTCGAATTAGCTCACCTAGGCACTTTGTGCGAATTTTGGCTCACACTCTCAAGTTCGAATTGTGAGTCAATTCGAATTAATTCGAATTGATCTCATAATTCGAACTTGTTTTGTTTCTCCACTATTCAAGCTAATTCGAATTAATTCGAATTGGCCCAAATAATTCGCATCTCTCACAGAATGCACCAATTCGAATTAATTCGAATTGGTGCATAATTCGAACCTCCCTGCCCAAATCCTTTATATACCCTTTTCTCCCTCTTTCTTCCATCACTTTCACTTTTCACATTTCCGAAAATCCCCGTGTTCTCTCTCGCGAACCTGTCTTCCTCGCGAAAACCAGCCAAGGATTTCAACCTTCCCTCCGTTCAAACTCGTAGGAAATGGCATCCTCATCATCAAACCCTAGTGGGAGTCGGGGGTAAGTGTTTCCTCTCAATTTCGCGTTCAGTTTTCGCGGTTTTGGTTTTGTCTTTTCGTCTTCCATGAGAAATCGGGGTTGGGGATGGAATGTGTTTTGATTTTCATGTTAGAAATGGTCGGAATATGGTCGGAGAGTGTTGGGTTTGTTCTGTAATGGGGTAGAAACTGACTAGGCAGAACCTAGGGTTTTAGGACTTTTGGTAATAACTGCCATTTTTGAGGTTCGAGTTTTTCTGTGATGCGAGTGTCCCATTTTGAAAAGGAAGGTTGCAAAACCTTCCACAAATCTGGGTATGTTTGCTTTAGCGTAATATTTCGATGATTTACCTTTATTTTGTGTTATTATGTGGATATAGGGTAACACTGTGATTTTGCTACTTGCCCACTGTGTTGTTTTGATAGATATTTGATGATGATGACTAGAAATGCATGATGATGTCAAGTGTTGCATTACATTAGTGTTTTTGGACCAATTGTGTTGCTTTTGTGATGTTTGCATGTATTATATATTGTATGAGTATTTTTGGTAATAAATGCTTTCGTTGGGTGTATGTTGCCCACACAGTGCAAACTCAACTCTAGAAGTTGATTTTCGCACATACAGGACACATGGTACAGACGAAACCATGCCAAAATTTTTCCAACATTTTTGGCAAGTCATTTATGTGTAAAAAGACAAATGTTAGTATGTTCCTTGCTTTAAAGTGTTTGATCTTTGTCAACTTGGGACAAGTGGGGAATGTGCATAAGGAATGTTCCGTTTTTATTCCTTAAAAACCCACTTTCCAAAACAAAATCCAAATGGGGGACCACTTACACCCTCAATTTCATTAAATAAATAAGTCAACACTTTTTCATAAAAATCCAAAAATTACCTTTTGTGTGTATGCATGCTCCTTTATTTTTTTTATCTTTCATGGTCCATTGTTACATACTAGTAATTGCACAGTTTGTCACTTGCATTTGCTCTTCATCATTAATCTCTTATCTCCCCTATGTCACATGATTCAAATCACTTTCTAGGTGATAAAAATCATTATTTCCTTCGTAGGCTCAATAGCCTACGAAATTTTCTCCTTTTGGTCCTTTGACCACCCAAAAACATCTTAGACTATTTATAGTCTAAGAAAAATTTTAAGGATCCATATCCTTATCGCTACCAATAAGAGTTAGATTTAATAATCTAACTCCATGTTCTTATCACCCCATAAATTCAAGAAAAAAACCAACTAAATCACATTTAGAGCTTAGCTCAAAATGTGAGGATGTTGATTTTTAACTTGGGTAATTTTTATCTAAAAATTTGCTAAAAAATAGTTTCAACTTCTCCTCTTCAGGGACCAATACGTCATTGAATCCATCATGGCTCTTCTAACGACCACTCCAGATCTTGCCTTCCTAGACATTGAAGAGATGAAGAAGCAGATAGAAGCTAATAGAGTGGCCATACGGAACGAATTCAAGCTGAACATGGACCACCAGATTGAATGGAGATTCGAGATAAAGGATCATTGGTAGAATGCCATTCCAGAAGCAAACAGGCACGAAAAAGTCAGGGGTCTCGAAAGGGATTTCTGTCAACACGTGTGGAACTTCTGGAATCAAGAGTTTGAGGAAGCAAGATATGATCAGAGATTCGCCGAACCAAAGGTCCACTATGAGCGGATGGTTTGGAGGATGAGACAGCAGAAAGCCATGCGGAACAGAATGCTTGAGGCTCACTTTGGAGATAAGAGAGCAGTTGCTTTTGATCCAGTCCTCATACAACCACCCATCTCGAAGGAAGTAAGGATGCTTTATGCTCCCAAGACACCTCCACTGCAATTAGTTGCATCAACTGGTGTACTCTCCATGACAGAGGCCTTCCCATTCATGTACAAGAAAGAATTGTTCGACAACGGAACTATCTGCGGACCAGAGGAGCAGTTATGGTTGACATTGCGTGCGAAAGAGCGTCATACTGAAATGACGTACAACTTCCGGGATTCTCTCCAGAATGTACTGAACTATGGACAAGCCCATCACACTCCAATGTTGGATTCAATCATTGCGAAAACAAGAGCAATTAGGCAGCTGTGGGGAGAGTACATGGTATCATGGGGGAAATGGGAAAAAGACATCAGAAAATCTGTACTGAACCCAGGGGTAGTAATACCTCCGGAGAATGTAGAGATTATTCCAGTTTTCTTACCACAAAGGATTCCGGCAGTTGAGCCCCGAGAGACCACAATGAAGGGGATGCCTAATTTCGAGCTGATCAGAGCTGAATGCATCGCGATGATTCAAAACAGATCATGGCACAGAATGGGACGCAAACAGAAACAAATCTCGGTCATGGGCCAAAACAAGTGTTCGGAGTTTCTCAACATTCCACCGGTCCGTGACCTAGGGCATCTAAAGGAAAAAGAGGCAGACATCATGGACACCTTGTACGTGGAGATGAAAAAGAAGTTTCTTGACCTGCTACGTGAAATGGATGCAGAAGGTCTAAAGTAATGTCAAGAACACCGACCTCGTCTACAGTATAACACTGGATTCCAAGGTGTCCTAGGAAGATACTTCACTTTGAAGTGGACTCAGTCACTCACAGCCATGTCTGAACCTGAATTCATCCAGAAATATCTAAAGATCAAGGGTCCGGAACTTGGATTAGGAACTGAGGATGAGGACGAAATCATTGACAACTATGTTGATCCAACCTCCGAACCATCTCGGCCTATCGAATCTGAACCATCTCAGGCTGCAACTGAATCAGAGCCACCAAAGAAAAAGAGAAAACTGATAAGGTTGGCAGATAAAGAGAAATCTGAAAAATCTGCTGAGCCCCAAATCAAAATCCAAGAACCTCCGGGTCAGCCAAGGATCATTCCTCCTGTGCCCAAATTTCATGATGAACCCTCCAAGCCGAAAGACAAGGGAAAAACGCAAGCTATTGAGCTATCCAAGGAAGAACAGCGATGTAAGGACCAAGAGCAAGCCGATGCAGAATTGACAAAGAAGGCTCAAGAAGAGGCTGATGCGAAAGCAGCAAGGATAGCTCAAGAGGAAGCCGAAATGGATAAGATGGAGGCACAGAGGAAAGCTGAATACGATGCTCGACAAGCTGAAATAGCAAGAAGGGAGAAGGAAGAGGCTGAGATCGAAATGGCAAAAGAAACGGAGGAGTGGAAGCAGAAAATGGAGGCTGAGAGGACTGAGAGAAATCGATTAAGGAAAGAACAAATGGCCAGACTTGCCGAAGAAGAGGGTAAGAAGGCAGAAGAAAATGCTAAGAGAGCTGAAATGGAGGAGAATATTAGAAAAGCCCGAGAGGAAGAGGAAAACAGGAAAGTGGCGGAAAGAATGCAAGCCGAGCTGGAGAGGAAAAAGAAAACTGACACTGAAACACAGGTTGAGGTCGGGGACGATGATTGTCAGATAATCAGCGGAACCGACATCATTCCTGTCAAGGTGAAAGCTGAGCCAGCAGAATGGGCTAAAGATAAGGAGAGACAAGTGAAGAAATCCACTGCTCACAGAAATGACAAAAAGGCGGATGTTGAGAAAGCAATGGAGGCAATTAAGCCTACAGAAGAAATACAGGAAATGGTACATGAAAGCAATATAAGGATTGAAGAGTCAATGAAGAAGTCAGTTGAGCTTGCACATGATCTGAATCAAATAGCTGAGCAGTCTTTGGTGGCAGCTATCGTTCAACCTCAACCCGTAGTACAAGAAACAGTACAAACGGAAAGCAGCGGTGAGGCTAAGCAAGCAGATCTGGAAAACATGGATGACATCTTCAAGAACAGAACATTTCAGCAAATTCTTCAGTATGATCTCAACATCCCTGTGGATCAAGGAGAGGATATGGGGGAGGAATTCGACGATTTAAACATCGGAAATGAAGTGGAGGCATCACAAAGGGAGTACCAAAACGTGGGTGACCCTTATCTTTCCGAGGATTTCCTGAACTCCGTATTCCCTGAAGATCCTTATACTTCGCACGAGCAGGGAGCAGCTCAAGGAGGTGAAGAAACTGAATTGAAACAAACTGAAGAAGAGCCACAGACGAATACACAGATTGAATCAGAACAGCGCGAGCAAACTGAGCAGAGGGAACAACCAAGGGAGAATTCTGACTCTGATAGAGAACAAGCAAGAACTGAAGGAACCCAAGAATCAGCCGGATCAGTGCGATCGGTGGATTATTGGGCCAACTCAACTTCAAGGGGGAGGCTGGGTGTGTCCACCAAAAAGTACAGAAAATTCCGCATCAAGGATGATGCTGATATAATGAGGAGGTTCAACGGGAATGAGCAGAATGCGGGACGATACATGGCACTAAGTGGAGTGTTTGTCCCTGACAAAGGATTCAGTCCAGAAATGATAAATCATCCCATGCTGATCACGCTAAAAGAAAATCATGGATGGACTGAATTTCTCACGCATCATGCCGAACCTGGGATAGCAGAGCTGGTTCGGGAATTCTACTGCAATATCAATGTCGCACGGAAAACGAGTTGGGTGCGAGGGGTTGATGTAAACATCTCTGGAGAATACCTGAACAATTTCCTTGGCACACCCAACTGGAGGTCAGAAATCCCGACATCTGAGCATTTTGAGAAGGGAGCAAGCAGGGCAGCTGACAGGCAATACCACGACAACATCACTAGATCCCTCACTGCCGCGAGCTACACTGGTGAAATCCCTTTCAAAGCAAAGCACCTGAAGCTGGAATTTCAACCATCATATGACTTCTACATGTCAAAAATCAGGCCAAATCCCCATGCACATGAAACATCTGGTCGGATGCTGAAGGGTTTTGCCAAGATTTGGCATGGATTGAAGATCAATGTAGGGGAACAGATCTTCCATGTTATGACTTCAAAAGTCACTGGCAGCAGGGCTACCGCTTTATGCTATCCCAACCTCATCAGGAGAATTTGTGAGGCCCAAGGAGTAGATCTAACAGCTTTCGCAGAGAGCGATTTTATTGATATGAGCCGGCCGATCCCAGTCCCGAAGACAAGGATAACTAACCCAGTTACATACATCATGCCGGAAGAATCAGATGCTCAATCCAGATACACTCCTAGGACAACACCAGTTGGACGCAAGAAAAAGGACCGTACTGAAGCGGTACCTTCAGCAGAAGAAGCTGCAATCACACCAACAGAACCTGCCCCCACTGCCAGCCATCCTGAAACTGATGTTTCCGCCCCGAGCCAGTCAAGAGCACATCCTGTCAGACCCTTTCACAGAAGCCAAAATGTCTCGCAATTTCCAGCTGATTCTCAGACTATCGAGATTGTGAGCCGAATGGGAGAGTCAATGATGCAGAGTGTTAAATCCTTGGCCGATGTCATCATGTCGACCCAAGAAAAACACTTCCAAAAGGAGGAGGAATTCAAATTAAAGATGCTTGAAAGGGAGGAGAGGCAGGCAGAGAGAGAGGCAAGGCAGCATCAGGAAAGGATAGAAAACGAGGAAAAGAACAGGAAGATGTTTGAAGCAGTGTTCGACCGTCAGGCCAAAATGTTCGACAATCAAGCCGAAATGATGAAGACCCTGCTCAGGAAGCTACCTTCACCTCCAAGAGATGACACGGAGTCTTCAAAACAGCAGTTGAAGAAGAAGGATTGAACTAGATTGATCATATTCATGCGAGCTTCACTGTAAACATCATGCATTAGATTTTTCATTCATACAGTACACTTCCTACCCATAGCATGGAAATCTATTGTAACTGATGTAATTTATTGCTTTCCACAAGAGAACTTCGTCTTGAGTTCTCCATTATTTGAAAAAGATGTGTGGCAGTCCAAGATGAATAAGTGACTGTCACGCCAAAAACAAACTGTGACATGCTTGCATGTTCACAGTGTCTTTTTACTGCTTTCAATTAAATAACCGGCATAAAACAAGCATAAATCTGTCACCTAAATTCACATGTTGAATTTAGGCTAATGATGAAATTTTCAAACTATTGCACTGGGATAAAACAATTAACAATATGCATGAAATGAATTCTCGAAGTTTTGAGCTATAAAAATCCAATGATATGATCACTTGAAAGACAAACGAACTTTCATGTTGAGAATTTGATTGAATAGGGTGTAGTTGATTCTTTTCAAAGGTTAAATTTGAGAATACATGTATGACATGATCAAACTGTACCTTGTGAGATCTGAGCCGAGTCATTTTTACTCACTAATTCTTTGATTGTGTGAATCAATTTGATTAAAGGGCACTAGAACTTGCAATTGGGACCGATTCAAGACCATGCCATATTCCCGAAATCGAGCATATGATCGAGGCACCTAGAAAAAACCAAAATTTTTGGCCTTCGCTTGAAATCCAAACCCAAAAATATTTTCCCTTTAGGATTAACCAATCTGAGCCTTTAAGCCTAATTTTTCTTTGAAACCACTATATTATTCCTAGCCTTACAAAAAGACCAAGAAAATTAAACCCAAGTGTACATGAACCATCCCATCAAGGCATTGTAATTTTTGGTCATCAAATATATATCAATCGGTATGCTATAAACCGATTCAAAAAAAAAAAGTGTGTGTGTTGAGATCTATTCAACGGGAATAAATTGCAAATGACAAAGCAAATTAGACAAAGTCTAATGTCATGCAAAAGAAAAGAAAAACAAAAGAGCGATAGAAATAATGATGATCATGAATTCTTAAATATGCCAAGTTATGATGGAATGGTGTCGTGTCACTTTTTAGCCCAATTCCCTTTCCTACCAAATGTTACAACCGTATGCCCCGTTATAACCTTGAATAAGACCTCGGGATCTCGATTTGAAGAAATGAGCCGGTGGCGAGTTGGTCCAATTGCAAGCTTATGGGAGAATTTAATTGAATTTGATTTTGAGCGTTGATGATAAAAGCCAATCTTGAGAGTGAGTGAACTTTCCGACTCTACTATATGTGAGGCTCTGCTTTGATTAATCAATGTTCATGTCATGCCTGAATTCAAGAAGTTAGCCAATGAATTTTTCTAAAACACCTATTCAAGAAGAATTAACAATAATGATTGGTTTGTATGTTCACTCAAGTGAGAAGTATCATTCCATTAAACACTGCAACCAAGAGAGTTTAACACTTGTAATTTTGATTGTCTTATCCCAATATAAGAAGAATGAAATTTCTGAGGCCACGCAAATGGATTAAATATGCAGAGTCCAAGCTCCTAGGAGCACTGACTCTGACTGCTCGGGGACGATCAGTATTAAATGTGAGGATGTTGATAATGGCCAAAATTGTCCATTATTTCCAATCCATTTCCGTGTCTGAGACGGACATTTTGATCGTGTTTCCATCTTATTTTAATAAGAAAGCAGTTGAATTCGACAGATTAATGCAAGTTTGTAAAATATTGAGCCGGTAATAAAAAGACACAAAATATGCAATTTTAATTGTATTTGTGTTAGAAAAATCCAAAAACATGGAAAAAGGAAAAAGAAAAGAAAAAGAAGAAAAGATGGGCAAAAGAATAAAAGAGCCCACAAAAATCCAAAAAGATGGGAAAAAGATTGAAAATCCCACAACTGAATTTTTGGCTAAGTGTTGAAGAACAATTCGAATTGTGTAGTTCGAATTAATTCGAATTTCACACAATTCGAATTGCTGAATGAGAACGAGAAAAATGGTTAAGTGTTGGGAAGGAATGCAAGAAGAGCTAATTCGAATTGTCCAATTCGAATTAATTCGAATTGGCTCAAATAATTCGAATTAGGGGATGAAGAGAGAAGAAACCCAAGGGCAAGAAGAAGATGCAATTCGAATTGTCCAATTCGAATTAATTCGAATTGGCACAAACAATTCGAACTGTCAAGAAGTGCAAGGAAGCCAAGCAGAAACCCTCATTCAATTCGAGAAAAGACCAATTCGAATTATTCACAACAATTCGAATTGACAACTGAAGGCCACAATCCCAGCTCAAGGAAGAGATCTCACAATTCGAATTAATTCGAATTGGCTGAGATAATTCGAACTACACTCAAAGATTCATCAAAGCTGTGGAGCACGAGCACAACATTGGTGGGCCTAGGGTTTCGAAGTTTGTCTATAAAAGCTGACCTCCCTCAACACAAGAATAATCCTTAGATGAGAAAATTGCCAAAAAGCTAGTTGGGACAAAAAGAACAAGCAGGAGGTTCCACACCCCTTAAGGGTTAGGTAGGTAGTGTAGTTTAGTTTAGTTTAGTTTTATTTTCTAGCAATGTAGTATAGTTTTACATGTTTTAATCTTAGTTAGAAGCAGTTTGTAACCCATTAGAGTAGCCAGTTCCATATCTTTACATGCTTTTTAGATAGGACAAACCCTACCTTCAAACTAATGATGGTTTTGGGTTCTTTATTGTGTTTTTCAAAGTGTCAATGCAAGAAAAAAATTCCATAAAAGGTGTTATTCATGTGTTTTGACACTCTTTAATGTTTTCTCTTAATATTAAACGCTTAGAATGTTTGTTTGTTTCAACTAGGTTGCATTTATTATGTTCTAGTTGACATTCAAACACAATAAATGCATGTTTTGTGGGTTTTTGGCTTGATTTTGTGCCTTAGAGCTTCAAATAGGTGTTCTTAGATTTTAGATGTTATTTTAGGGCTTGCTAGAATTTAATTTTCGTGCTTTATTTTTCTGTCTTGGTTTTACTCTCATGCCTTAGATAACTTAAGTGTTCTTAGTTTATGCATGTTGTTCTTAGATAACTAGGTGTTTTAGGTCCTTTGATCTTTGAATCTCTTGTTTGTAGAAATAGGGTTTGAATCTTGCCAATACCCACTAGACATGTGTTTGTTTTTATTTCAAAAATCTCACTAGGGTGGCTGTGAATTAATGCTGATGTGAAATGAGGGATTTGGTGAATCTAAAACCCATCATTGCTCATACAGTGTATACCTAACCCATACTTGTGAGAACATAAAAAAATTTGATTATTAAAAACATGCAATTCGAATTATAGCAATTCGAGTTATCTCGAATTGGCTTGAATTCAAATTGCATAACAAAAATCATTCTCTTCATGGGGTTTCACCCAATTCGAATTATGCAATTTGAATTAATTCGAATTGCTCAACAATTCGAATTGGCATGTGAAAACCACTTTGTATCCATTGCCATCCCCTCATGCCTTAGTTTATTTTCTACCCACAACCAATTCGAATTGTCCAATTCGAATTAATTCGAATTGTCCAATTCGAATTAATTCGAATTGCATGGACAATTCGAATTCACCTTCCCCTCGAGGTATACACCTTAGTCAATTTTGAGCAAGGAAAGGACTTCACCAATTCGAGTTGTCCAATTCGAATTAATTCGAATTGCCCAACAATTCGAATTAGATGATGTTTCATTCCTTGCAGGGATTTATTGGGTAAGGACATACTTCATCCTTCATGCATTCTCAATTCGAATTACCCCAATAATTCGAATTGAACTATCCTTTTATTTTGAAAATTCCAAAAATATTTTTCTTTCATGATTTGTGTAAGTTGCATGGATGTATTGGGCCTAGGCCCAATTCATCTGATTTCTATCCATTACACATTTCAACCCTACTAGTGTCTATTTGTTGTGTGATTAACACCCACACAATACCAAAAATATTTTCTTACTTTCATATTTTTCCTTTCATCGTGTGTATGAACGGATAATGAGAAACACCACAGATTAATGTTGGTGAAAGGTCCCTTCACAGGGATATCGACTAACCCGTCTTCTGTGTGTCAATTATTATCTGTTAATTTTGCATGATCTGGTTAGTGGTTGGTGGAAGCTTCGGCGAGCGTTCTCTTCACTAAGAGTTTCGATTAGTCACTCAGCCAATTCCTAATCAGATACAGTTTTTATTTTCCTTATCTTAATTTCAAACCTGAATTCAAGTTGCAATACTATCAAATGATGTCGACCAACATCATTTGAGAAACATTACAGCAAGAAAATATGTGGGTTTTCTTCCACTCATGGACAAAAGAAAACTAAATGACGGCGGTCACCGTTGTTTGGAATTATTTCTGTCTAAAATCATTTCATCTTGGATAATTGGGAACCGGACAGCAGATGTTTGCAGTCCGGAAAATCCCATCTATCTCTGGCACTCCTTTTTAGCCGATTCCTTCTTATCTCAGGCTAAACCACCTTTGTGTATCGCATTCTGTCTAACCCCACCATATATTTTGGGGTGTTTTATTTTCCTTTTCATATACTTGTATGCATGATACTATTATATAGATGTTCTGGTCTTATTGCTAGTTTGGGGATCCTTCCCCTTGGACACAGAAGTCTTGATTTAAATCAGATGCTGCATAATAAACTTCCAACAAAAATTCCTTTATAAAATCCGGATCTGAGTAAGGGATAAATTCGATAGTTGTGACTAACTCATATTCCACTGGGGGTTGATTTTGAGAGCTTAGAAGCAGAGTCAGCGATTAGGTCTCACCTAGACTGAAAGGATCTGTGTTTTAATTGAGAGTCTAGTATCTGTTTAGGGAATGATTTTCAAATATTCATTTGCTTCTCAAAATTGCTGTGTGTTGGAAATCTGATATTAGATATCGCATTAAGTCAATATCCACTTGGGTGTAGATGAGATGTGATAAATAATACTAGAGGAACAACATATAGGCCTTGGTGAATTTCTAAGGTAAGGTCGAGTATTCCTTCGACTACTATCTTCTTCTGCCAACGTCTAGAATTGAGTCTTGAGTGAGTACATCCGGAACGGGTTCATTTATGGATCTGTTTCATTTAGTTTGTATCTCATAACTACCTAGATGTTGTAAGCCCTGTGGCTTATTGATATCTCGGGGGTTCTTGATCTGCATCTGGTCACCAAGACCAGGGGCTCTTTTATACTAACGGAAAGAGACGTTTTTAACGATTCCGAGTGATAGATTTAAATGCTTTCTTTACAGCTTTCTTTACTGCTTTCCTTTAAATGCTTTCATAGAGGTCACTCGGAAGAATTAGGGGCTGTCCATCTGTTAAAAGGTTGAGAGTTATGGAATGGTTTGGGGCTTGATTTGAAACATTGGGTGTGACATGGGGGAATGATGGGAGTACTTGGCATGTCAACTAATGATGTGTTAGGTGTTGCTTATCCACCACAGATATGTAATGTAACTTCACAAGGCCTGTGGAGGGAATTATAAGTCTGTGGTATCTTAGAAATTGCTGTCCTAAGAGCATGTAAATTCTCACCATAAGTACCTGTGTGTTAAAGGGAACATGGTGTAGAAAGCATGAGAGTTAGCTAACTAGAGGATTATCCCAAGCTAAGATCTGTGTATTAAAAATGGAAGTTTAATTGTGTTTCATCTGAATCTTGTCCAATCTTTATTATTTCCTCCCTGTTCCTTCTGTCATATTTAAACCTACTTTCTAGATAGCGTAGCATAATTTTATATCGCTTTCGTAGTATAGATTTAACCGTTTTCTTCGATCTAGTTTACCGTGCTTTGTAGAGTAACTTTTACTGCTTTCATGATCTGATTTTAATTATGTCAAGTAGTTGATAGAAACCCTTGCAAAACTTGAAACGAGTAACCGAGTGGAAAATCTTAGTAAACGACGTAGGCCCTGCTTCCATCGCACATCCTCCAGTGAACGATCCGGTACTTACTATAAATTACTGCAATTTTTGACCCGTGCGCTTTCGGGAGCACAGTTTCTTAATACGAGTGAATAAGAACATAAATTTTGGGAAAATGCTCATATAGTGGGAAGATGTTTAAAAACTTCATGGCATGTATCTCCTTGACATGAAATTAAGAGAAGCATCATGGCGCAGATACCAGGGACTTTCAGGGTGACAGACTGAAGGTCAATCCCGGTTGCACCGTGATATTTGTCAAAAGTTTCATGGCGGGGAGGATCACAGCGCCGTTTTCAAACACCCCGCATGAGTAATAAAAAGCGGGAATTTATAATATATACCTAAACCCCTTCTACATTTCATAACTCTTTTTCATTTAATGAATCTACTTTAATAAATCACTCGTGTTATAGAAATTTGTCAAAAGTTTCATGGCGCCGTTGCCGGGGAAATGCAGACAGTTGTAATAAATAATACTTTATTAAGTATTGAACAATGGTGTCTGGTAAGATTGAATTATTTACCCCGGCTGCACCATGAAACTCGAAACAGGTGCAAAAGTTTCAGTGCTTCGTCGTGATTTCTTTCCTTTGATGGCACCTCATACTGATTTTCTTTCCTTCCATGGTATTTCATCACGATCTTCTTTCCTTTCATGGTGTCTCATCACCAATCCCAGGGATTCTCTATGCGGCCTCTCTGAAATCATCTCCCTTTGGATAAAATTAATGACTTGGGCTGGTTAAATTGGTTATTGGGCCGAAACATAATGGACCATAATTTGAAAATTTAGGGTCCATTGTATTTCAGCCTAATAACCAATTTAACCGGGCGTGCCAATTTGTTATCAGCGAAATTTTGAAGGAGTAAAACCTCTCTTTGATTGATGAACTCGGGAAAGATTACAAGGAATATGAAAAGAAAATTACAGGAATTTAAAGAAAGCAATAAAGGAATTGAAATACATAAAGTAGTAAATGAAATAAAATGCAGAAAGTTATAAAGTAAGTAAAATGCGGCTTCTTGAGAAGTGTTGGAAGTGTCTTGCTTTGGTGTCACATTTTGCTTATATAGGGGTGGGGGACCTAGGGTTTCCTCAAGGCCCATGAACTCTTCCCTCAACGCTTCATCGTCTCTTTGGCGGTGCTTCGTCGTGATTTCTTTCCTTTGATGGCACCTCATCCTGATTTTCTTTCCTTCCATGGTACCCCATCACGATCTTCTTTCCTTTCATGGTGTCTCATCACCAATCCTAGGGATTCTCCTAAATGCGACCTCTCTGAAATCATCTCCCTTTGGATAAAATTAATGACTTGGGCCGGTTAAATTGGTTATTGGGCTTAACCACAATGGACCCTAAATTTTCAATTTATTGGGTTAACAATACCACTGTCTTGAGGTGAGCTTGGAATGATTTGTTGGGTTAACAATACCATTGTCTTGAGGTGAGCTTGGAATGATTTGTTAAGAAACTACTGTCCTAGCCCCTACTTATAATATACTTCCAGCTTTGTGTTTTATCACAAAAGAGAGACAAAATTTATATTGTTGGTTTGATGTGTGTTTGTACTCCTTTTTTTTTTTTTTCCTAGCTTATTAAAGTACTTGCCCCCATCTCCCATATTTGAAACAATTATTGAGATTGATGAATTGGTAATGTGTTTAATGGTTAGAGCTAAGAATGGAGTTGCAACTTGCAATACAGTGGGCAGTTGTCAGGATAGTCATTCCTCCATTCTTGATCATCAATTCATCATGTATGTCTATTTGAATGATCGCTTTTTGTTGTTTCATCCAGGTTTTACAAATAAGCAAAACATTATGGGCACATGAATGATTGAACCCATTGGTGATTGCATTGCTGTTGCTAACACCAAGCCATTGGATTTGTTGGATTTGAAGTTTGATCGCACCGAGGATAATTATATAATTTGTGCTTCTTAGTTGAATTGGAATCTTGTTGATTGTTGATGTTTATTTGATCTTGATGAAATGAGACTATGTGGACTTATTTATTCTAATTTGATGGTGTGTTTTTATCGATGAAAGATAAATATAAATGTTGGTAAATTTTTAATTCCACCGAACGAGCTCAAATGAGCTAAGTTCGAGCTAAACGAGCCGAGCCAGATAAAAGTTTAAGTTGGCTTGTTTGAACTAACGAGCCGAGCCGAACTCGAGCTCGAGCTCACGAACTTTTAAACGAGCCGAGCTCGAACACGATTTCAGGCTCGACTTCCTTAACGAACGAATACGAACAGAGCTCGAATGCTTAACGAGCCGAGTTCAAACACTCGGTTCGTTTACAGCCCTAGTAATTACTATTAATTTATTAACTTTGATTTGACTTTTTAATACAATTATATAAGATAAAATATAGTCAAGTTGGATCTTTTCGGATTCATTTAATTCCATAAATTTAGAATATCAAATTTGTATAATTTTTAAATTTTATACTACCTCCGTCTCGTTATGATGTTTACATTAGGTAATATGGTACTATTCATACATTGACTTTCATTTAAAGTTTTATAATAGTTATACAAGTTAAGATATAGTCAAGTGAGATCTTATTAGATTCGTCTCGTCGTGCAGTTTTTAAATATTAAACTTTTAGAATTTTTAATTATACCAATTTTGAGTTATTAATGATTTAAAATATGCATTGAACTGCGTAAAAAGTTGGAATGTAAAAAACTTATGAAAACGGAGGAAGTATAATTTAAAACATTATGCGTTAAAAAAATATTGTGTTGTATTGAAGTCTTAAATGTTGGTCTGTGTTGTAAATTTTACAGACGATTTTGTTAAAGGTTTTTTTTCTATAATGACCTGTCCAATATTTGCTCTTATTTTTAAAATTCACTATTATCCTTAAATGGCCACCCTCTTAAAGGGTGGGGTGGGGAGATAAAAATGTTGCCTTCAAATCCAATCAAGTGAAGCAAAAATGTATTTGGGCTATCTAGATGCAATATTTTCCTCTCTCTCTCTCTCTTTTTTTTTTTTTTTTTTTTTAGGGTCTGTCAGCTTTTTGGAGCTTTTTTTGGTAGCTTTAGCTTTTATTTAAAAATAAAAGTCATGTTCTGTACACTATCTTTTGGGAGCTTTTGGAAACTTTTATTTTAAAATAAAAGTCCTGTCCTGTTCTACTAGTAGTAGCGTTCAAAATGAGCTTCCAATATTATTTTTGAACAATTACAACTTTAACCACAAACCAGGGGCACACATCCTACGACATTCTTCCTTTCAAAATTCAGAACCCGTCTCGTTCCTCCTTCGGCGGTATCTCCCCACCACAATGATTATTGCAGTGGCTTCCCGCCTCCGATACAGGTTCAGTTCTTTCCTTTTTTTTTTTTTTCTTTTAATTTTTTCGTTGTCTATCAATTCCCCCCTTCGTTCAAGCAGAGGACATTTTGTTTTGATTTCTGATGTGGGTAGTAACTTTGTTATTGAAGCGCACCTTTTGTTTTTGTTTCTAGATTTCTATCAATTTTGTTTAAGATGATAGTTTACTTCATATTTGATATAGCCTTCTTCTACCGTTGTGAACAAATTGATATTTTTGGATTACAGTGTATTTGTTTTCAATTTATGGGCATATTGCAATTCGTGCTAATTGGACAGTAGGAATCGTCTATGAAGATGTAATGCCAGAGCCGTTTCTGAGATTTAATGGGTCCTGGGCGAATAAAATAATAAGCTTCCCTAAATATAAAAACAAACTAAAAGAACATAGAGCAATAATATTTTCAAGAATAATTTAAGTCATAATTTATCAAGAATCCTAAAAAGATTGTCCGGTAGAGAAATTTTCTAGGATGTGGAGAGACTGTCACAGATTTCTCACTTAGGATGTGAATTTTTCATGTACAGTAATTAAATTTTTAAAGTACTTTCCCTTCCAACTACTAATTTGAAATTGAAAAGGTTGCTTCATTAAATTAGAAGATAGTGAGTTTAGTAAAACATTTGGAAAAAAAAAAAGCTAAATTATAATAAAAATATTTTCCATTCCACCCAATAATTTATTTTTTTTTTAAAAAATTGCTTCATTAAATTAGATGATGGTGAGTGTAGAAAAAATTTGGTAAAAATAATAATTATTGCTAAATTTAAAAATAAAGATGCAGAATTTTAACAATTAATGTCATAACTCATTCATTAATTTTAGTAAAAAAAACAGAATTTATTGAAAATAAAAAAGAAAAATGGGCCTTCTACTGTACATGGGTCCTGGGCAAAGGCACCTCCGGCCATGGCCCAGGGCCGGCCCTGATGCCAGTAAGTATTGGCTACCCGGGAGGAAAAGAACAAATAATAGTTTTAAAAGAAGTAATTTTGGACGTCAGAATGTTTTATGATAAGATCATTATGTTCCTTCAAAGATGGTTGAAATTTAATATTTTGTAGATAGCGTATCAGTGGCCTTTAATCCCCTTATGCTAAATTAGTGGACACTGAAGAAAAATTAAGAGGGATCCAATGAATTTGGTGAAGAGGATAGGCAATTTCAGTAAAGGGAATAAAATCATGCTGTGTGTCTGCCTTTAGTTTGGTGAATTTGGTGGGAATGGACGGATTAGAACTTCAACTGTGTAATCATGTGTAATCATGTGAAGACGGATTGGGGAGAAACAAGAATGAAGAAGAACTAATTAACTGCTGCTTTTGAGATCTCTATTTTCATTTTCTTTTTTCTACCTTCTCTGAAGTTCAATTATAGTCTTTAATTACTGTTGGGGTTAATGTTTCCAAAGAGCCATAACAAGGAGACTATTCCGCTTTTAGGTCATAACAAGTTGCAATTATAAAAGCAGGCCATAACAAACACAGTTTTGAAAAATTTAGGCCATATGATCTATTTGAAATTAATAAGTGACCCCAACAACTTTCCTTTCTTTTATTTAAACCCTAGGAAAGTTTGACTTTATCTACTTTAGTCCTTTCTCAATATACTTAATTTTTCATTATATAAATGACACCAAATGCGCTTGAAAATTGGTATCAGGTTTCCAAATATTCCAAATATTCCGATAAATTTAGTTAAAACCCTTTATCCATATCTTATTACGCCCTAAGGTAGGAAACGAAATAGGACTGTGATGTTTGTTGCTGAACGAGCCAAGATCGGCGAACCATCGGTCGCGGCTGCGTGGTTGAAGGAAGTCCATAAAATACCGGAGCTTAGGAAACCCGGCAGCAAGGCGGTCAAATCCAAGGTATGAAGTTTAATACTTAATTTAATTATCAGAAGCATGATAGACTGTTATTGGACTAAATTTAATAAAAAATCTAAAGTTTGGGATCAAAGTGTAATAGGACAAAAAATGGTAGGTCAACTGATGGGGTCAAAGTGTAATAAAACAAAAGTTGGTGGGACAATTACTCCCCCGTCCCATTATTTATGTCTCACTTTCCTCTTTTGGCCGTCCCAACACTTTTGTCCCATTTTTATTTTAGGAAATAATTAAATATTAATCACTAAAACTACTCCCATCACATCACATAAATAAATAAATTCCAATATTTATTTCAAACACACAACCATCACATCACACATAAATAAATCAATTAAAAATTCAAACTCATTACCATCACATCACATAAATTCCTAATTTACCCCACTTTAAACACTAATCTACCCCTACATTAAATACTAACTATCACCACATAAAATACCGTGCCCAAAAGTTTTGGGACATTATAAATGAGACGGAGGGAGTATTATTTTAAAAAGACTGGATGGCCTAAAATTGAACAAAGATGGTTTTTTATGGCCTAAAATCATAATTCAAACTTGTTGTTGCCAAGAAGTGGAAATGACTCATTGTTATGGCCTAAAATGATTATTAACCCTTACTTTTGTTGTCTTGCTGATTTCTGTTTTCCGTTTTTGCTTTTACTCTTTGATGGGTATAGAAGAAATGATTATGAAAAAAGGAGAATGGGGTACCCCAAGACTGTATAAAAGCATTTTAATTATATACAACTACTATTAAATGCAGACAAAACTTATAAAAATCTTGATACTTCTTAAATTAAGCTTAGTTCTAAGCTGTTTTTAAAAAAGTGAGGGCCTAATGCTTATAACAGATTGTAATTTATAGATTATTTAAGGTGATTTATTATTTTATTTTAATTATTATGAGCATATAAGATCCGCAAAAACCCTCTGATATTTAAAAAATAAGGTTTAGTTACCAAACACATGACCAACCCAACAAATTTTAAGGCATATCATCTTCATGATCTATATGCCCATTTTAAGACTGAGCTTTTAGGTTTCCTTTTTAGTGAACTTGCACATTGGTCTGATGTAAAGAGTTTCATTTAAATAGGCTTCTATGGAATTTGATTGAATTGATTGAAAGTTTAATATTTGTAACCAGGTGATACATACAAACAGTTGAATCCATATTTCTTCATGTAGTTATGTTGTTAATTGCAACTTTGAGGGATTCTGAAACCCATTGCTTTGTAGATGGCATGGACTAATCACAATGCAAAGAAGATCTTTTTTTCTTGAAGGATTCACATGTTGTGGCCCTGTGTGATATATTGAATAAATACGTCATGAAACATGGTAGAGTTCATCCTTTTAGGTGGATAGACCTACAACCACAGTTTGAGAAACTTGTGAAACATAAATCAAAATAGCAAAAAAACTTTAAAGAACAAATTTGACACAATGAAGAAAGACTACAATCTTTGGAATTCTTTGAAGAATGGGGAAACTGGCTTAGGATGGAACACAAGTATTGGAAGACTTGATTGTTTGGATGAATGGTGGGAAAAGAACATCACTCCTCCGTCCCATTATTTATATCT
Organism: Hygrophila difformis; assembly: GCA_030278955.1. Taxonomy (NCBI): domain Eukaryota; kingdom Viridiplantae; phylum Streptophyta; class Magnoliopsida; order Lamiales; family Acanthaceae; genus Hygrophila; species Hygrophila difformis. Next base: position 43,253,252 of record JAOANR010000001.1, on the reverse strand, counting down.
CACTTTCCTTTTTGTCCATCCCAATTATTTTATCTCATTTCCATTTTAGGAAATAATTAACATAAACCACTCAACCTACTCTCATCACATCACATCAATAAATAAATATATTTAAATTCCAAACGCACTACCATTAATAAATTCAAACTTACAATCATTACATCACACATAAATAAATCACTTAAAAAATTCAAATTCTTTACAATCACATCACCTAAATTCCTAATTTACCCCACTTTAAATACTAATCTACCCTAATCTACCACTACATTAAATACTAACTATCCTCACATAAAATATCGTGCCCAAAAATTTTGGGACACAATAATTGGGACGGATGGAGTATTATTTTATATGAACAACATTCAAGAATTATATTATTATTTTTATTCATTATGTTTGCATTTTTTTTTGGTAAACAGTGACACTCATGTGTCGGCAAAGGTGTGTGGGAACCCAAACCACACAAATTACAAAGGGGGGATAAAGGGGAGGGGATAGGGGTCGGGTGGGGATCGAACTCCCAACCTATGGTTGAGAGAAGGGGGACTTGACCACTAGGGTAAGTCTTCAACCCCTTCATTATGTTTGCATTTGATTCATTTTGTTTTCCACTAGTATTATTTTTGACTATTATTTACTTAATTATATATGAAATGAATAATTGTCCTTTTATGTCATTTTATAATTTTTTGAGTTGTACAGAACACTTAAATAAAACTGACAGCTACAACTCCCACAGCTTCCTACATCTTCAGCTATTTACAGTTCCAGCTTGTAGCTACAGCTTTGCATGCAGAACATACCCTTAATATTGACTAGTTTTAAATAAGATTTCAGGCTAGCTAGGAAGCTTCTAAATCCAGGATATGAAGAAAATATATCAATACTAATGACCGGTTTGACAAGTTATATATCTCTTTTTTTTTTTTTGGGGGGGGGGGGGGGGGGGGGGGGGAAGCAAATGTTTTCTTCATTCTAGAATCTTGAATTGATTAGAAAAATCTCAAAAGAATTTGGGGTTACTGGTGCAGTGTGCCAGTGTGAGTGTGTCCAAAAATTGGTCCGCAGGGCCCATGAGATTTGAACAACGGATGTGATTTTCAGGGTTTTTGAGAATTGGGTTTAGCCCAATGAATAGCCCATACAATTGGATCAGTTAAAATATGCTCAAGACTTAGTTGCAACTGTGCATTGACAAAATTCATGTATTGTATGCATATGCTGGAGCTTCGGAAATTTGAATAGTCAGTTAGTTGCCTATTAACGATTACAAGAGTCATCTTCTTTGATTTTGTTTTTTAAAATGTAAGCTGGGAAATGAGTTGGGGTGTTGCAATAATATAATAAACAAAATAAAAATAAAAACATAGAATAGGCCATAGTAAAAATCATAAACGCCTAACTTCCGTCCCTGCGGGTTTCATCACTCTGAATTAATAAGTTTGATTGCCTTCTCAGATTGATCATCCTCGGTTGGTTCTTTTGCTCCCCATACCCCCTTGACTTGTCCACCCAAATGACTACCTCTAGCCTGTCCTTGGTCTAATCTCTACTTCTCATAGTTTCGATGCATTGATTTGAATACATTAAGCAGGGGTGATATGATTATGAAGTAAGTTCTCGGGATTGTTACTTTGAGGTCAATTGCGATTTCTATTGCAAACTGAGTTTGAAGAAAGGTTTTTGTGGAAGTGTCGATGCTGCTGTTGCTTTGGATATACTGTCTCATGTTGTTTTGATGCTATTTTTTTTTTTTTCGGAGCTTGGTCTTGTGGCACTGAATATGTCTGGCGAGAGGGTTGTAGCTGTAGCAGAATCTAGTTGATAGAAGGATGGTGGTGTTGAGGTTAAGCTGATACTAGCAGACCATTATCGACCACTATCTACCACTGCTACGCTCTGTTATGTTTGATGCAATGGAGTTTGAAATCTCAGAATGGGGATATGGCATTATTGGAAGATGCTGCTGCTGCCATTTATTGTTGTTGTTGTCATGAGGCTACAGATGCAGTCATTCGGAATTCGATGTTGCAAAAGGTCCAGGACATTACTATATGATGGGATTTAGGTGTAATGGCTCAATATTGGATGGAAGGTATAGTTGGGCATGGTAATTTGAAAATGTATGTTTTTGGTTACTTATGTAATCTTGATATCGGCACCTTATCTGTAACGTTGACATGTTTGTTCCTTCCATTTGGTTTCTATTTGGAATAAAAATAACTTTCCTAAAAAAAAAAAAACTTGTTAATTAATGCTTAAAATGTACTCCCTCCATTTTTCAATAGTTGAAACGTTTAGAAATTTGACAATATTCACACATGCACTTTGACTTAAAGTTTTATTATAGTTATACAAGTTAAAATATAACCAAGTAAAATATTGTTGAATTCGTCTCATCGAGTAGTTTTTAAATATCAAACTTTTAAAATTTCTACTTATATCGAAATTGAGTTATTAATGATTTAAAATATGTATTGGACTGCGTGCATTATGAGTCCGTTTCAATTATTTGAAAACGGAGTGTCGGAGTGAGTATTTATAGTGACAGAGCCCAAAATTAATTATTCGTCATGTTCCTCAAACGCGACTACATGTGCGCATTAAATGAGACATACTTCTGTTTAACTACGTATTATCATCAATACTACAGTATTCACCTAAAAAAAATACTGCAATTTTGATTACGTCAATATATATATATATATATATATATATTATTAAAACCATTAGTGGTCAACCAAGTCAACATTTAATGTGGTATCTCCATTCTAAATTTACAATTTTTTTAGATTTTTGCTCTATTAATTAAATTTAGATTTTTCTATTTTTTTATTATTTACTATTTATTTAATTTATGTCAAAATAGTTATTGACTTGGATATGGAAATCCTCATTTCCATTTTAAAAGATATGAAAATTTGAATTTATATGGAATTCCCATAATTACCAATTTTAAAAGATTTGAAATTTTATATATTTGCATTTATTTATATTAGATTTTGGTTGTTTATTTATTTATATTAGATTTTTGTACTTTTTTATTCCAGGAACTTTTATTTTTACACAATTTTCAGTTTTTAAAAGATATAAATTTTTTTACTTATATGGAATTTCTACAATTTTTAGCTTTTAAAAGATTTTAAATTTCAATTTTGCATTTATTTATTTATTTTAGATTTTTGTATTATTTTATTATTTTAAAATTTTGCATTATTTGTTTATTTATTTATCTTAGAGTTTGCATTGTTTTATTCACATAATTTTCAGTTTTAAAAAGATATGGTATTTTTAATTTATATGGAATCGAGATATGGTTTGACACAGTGTTATTAATTGGTTATATTTTCATTCGAAATGCAAAAAATTAAAAGCAAGACATAAATAATGGGATGTAATGAATATTACTTATTTACATAAAAAAACTAAAAATAAAAACTTAAATAGGCCAACATAGGAATGTGATTTTCATTTTTGGACCATAATGAGGGGATTTGAACAACATGCGGTCCGTGTTGGCCCTTTTTGTGGGTCTGTGTAATACCCGAGAGGCAACTTCAATGACGAAGTTGAATCTTAAGGAGGGTAGACTATAACACCCGAGATAATTTCTTGTTCACCTATGAAGTTATTGATTAATAAATGTACTAGTAAGTAACCCGTCGAGACTCGACGGGCATAATTATCTATTTTATATAATATATATACTTATATTGCATAAAATAATAATAGATTATATTTTGAATAATGGAAAATATGTAATGATTTTATATCTATTAGAAAGAGGATGTATATGATAATATAATTTAATTATTTTTGTTAAAACTAACTAAGAAATCGTAGTATACGGTCTTCTTTCGCTTCTGTGACTTGTCCAGTACAAACCTAACAGATCATTAAAAATAATTATTAAAACAATACTTTTATTTAATTTGAAATTTAATTTAAAATAAAACAAAATTTGAATATAAGTATTAACCATAATACAAAAATTTCCTTACAATCTGCTGAAAATTTCATTCCTGAAAATCTCATTAATAGGGGCTAGTATAGCACTATCTTTAAAAATATTTGAACTTGAAGTGATGCAATTTATATTTGTGTATGTACTCGTAAAAATTATGGCTATAGGATGACCCGTAGAGTTTATAAGAATATCATCCAGAATGTCACATCTGATTGTAGATCTATAAAATCAATACCGGTCTTACCATCACCTACATCAAATATCCATTTTGCAAAGTTTCTGTTATATATAAACTTTATTGTAAATAATATTTCTTGTGGTATCTTGAGTTAATCATTCTTAATTTCATATTAATACTTTGAATCACATCTTGCTAGTGACACGAAATATTGTAACATAACTATTCACGGCTTAAAAATTATTTTGGAAGATAAAATCCAATCTTCTTTAAAGATTGATATTGACTTTGTTTATAAACATAGCAAAACAAACTACAATTTGAAATTTTCTCTAGGGATGGCAAAAAGAATCCGTACCCAATGGTGAAAGCCGAAAACCGAATTTTCGGTATGGTTTTGGGAAGAGGATTATTGGGGATAGGCCGGGATCAGAGATTTTCTTGGGGATTTTTTCAGGGATGGGAACAGGGCCCATCCCCGATATATTTTATATATTATATTTTTTAAATTTCATATATTATATTTAATATTTTGTATGTTATATTTTATGATTTTTACTAAAGTCCATTAGACCATCACTTAAAAAAAAAAAAAAAACCTAAACCCCAATATATCCTCCATAGGTAATAAATCAAATTATATTATTAATATACAATATATATATATAAATATTTTTTGCATCATTAACTTTATTTATATATTTATATTTGCTTTATTTTTCAATTTTTTAGGAAAATATGGAAAGCAAATATTGTGGATTTGTTTGTTTATTATTATATTGCGTGAATTATCGAACTTTATTATGTGAAATTCAGTATTTAAAATTCAAAATTTAGTTTGAAAGGTTGATTATATATTGGAAACAATGATAAAATTTGATGTGGATTATAATTTATTTTTAAATAATTTGCGTATGTTTTAATATTATAATTTTAAAAAACTGGTTTGTAAAATGAATCCTAGATAAGTCTCCAATGGAGATAGGGGAAATTATAATACCCGATGGGATCCCCGATAAAATCCCGAATGGGAATTGGGCTGGGTTTGGGGATTAAACATGCTATTGGGGATGGGGATAGGGATACTACTCCCCGTCCCGAAACCGGCCATTTCCATTTCTAATTTTCTCATCTGAAATCGAATGAGGAATTTGGTTAAATCAAATAGGCTCATAATCGTTCTACCAATCAAGAATTTTTTACTTTCATGGGTTTAACCTCAATGATATAATTCCACATCTTAGTTACTATCAACCTATTTACATTGCATATTTCATTTGATGGATCTATATTTCTAATAAGCATGATTATACAATCCTAATTCAACTATATTTCATGATTCGGTAATCCAGAACAATTGACCGTGTTTAGATATTCTAGTGAAACTAATTCATTGGCATTATCTACGCTTTCATCCTCCTGACAAATATTGTTAGAACTGATATATATACATTTTCATTTGCAAACCTACGTTCTATGATGTAATCATTCATCGTTGTCAACAATCTCATTGGTAGGGATTAGTATAGCAATATCTTTAAAAATATTTGGATTTGAAGTGGGTAGCTTATATTTGTATAAGTATTCTCAACATTGCTGATATAGGATCTCTCGTAGAGTTTATAAAATTATCATATGAAAATATCACATCTAATTATACATCTCCAATATCAATACCAGATTTTCAAATTACCATCACCTACATGAAGAATTTATTGTGCAAATTTCTGCTATATACTATAATTTTCATTTTAAACATTTCTTGTAGTATCATGGGTTAATCCATCTTAATTACATATTAATACTTCAAGTCATCTCTTTCCAGTGACACGAGATATTGCAACGTATCACTAACATGGGTAAAAACTGATTTTTGAAGATAGAGTCTAACATTATTTAAAGATTGACATATACTTTTTTTTTTATAGACATAGTAAAATAAAAGAGAGTGTGACTTTTTTCCTCTGAAATCAAATGAGGAATTTGTTTAATTCAGACGGGCTCATAATCATTCTATCAATCAAGAATTTTCATCCAAAATAATGAGCTTTGTTTTAATTAGAAGAGAGGTTAAATAATTTTTTGTGATAAATTTTTTGCATTTAGAATTCTCGTCACAATCTAGTGGAATGCAAAATATAGAATGTGCAGTCCTACCTCTTGGAAGAAGTAGGGGTGCTATTCCACTGGATGTTACATGCAACACAATATCACTTCTCCCACGAATGGCTAAACATAATATTTTCTAAATAAATTATCAATAAATGTCTTGTTATTCTACCACGTAAAGAAAAGTGAATTAACCATCATCACTATCAACTACATACATTATTTTATTATAAATATTCGTCTGCTCATTAATCACGAAAGGTAATAGCTTATTATGATCCACCCTCATTTTTTCCTTATTATAATATGTCTATTATAGTATCAATATATTATTTGTTTCAGACCTTAAAACTTCATTCAGTACTGACATTCCAGATAAAATTTTCAAATTTATTGAATTTGCAGCAAGTAACCTGTCAATTTCTAAGAAAGCTAGACTTATATGTGTTCTTCCGTCAATTGCAAATCTGTTAAATATAGATTAATGAAGTATCCTTAAAAAATAAAAAAACTAAATCTTCCTTCTTTATTTACTAATGGATATATTCGCACCCCAACAACTCATTATACACCCGATTCTTTTATTTATAATATGCTTTATGAAAATACCTATTTTACTCTAAACCAATTATCCGTAGAATATGAATTTTCAAAATTCTCTTAATAATTATAATGTTTTGTATTATTTTTAATATAATAAAACATAGTAAATAAGCTTTATACTATTTAGTATATATTTATATACAATTAAAATGATATAATTATAAAATATAGTATTTTGTAATGATTAGCAACTATAAAATTGTATATTTCTTTTAATAAAGATATATTTGTATATTTCTTTTAGGAGAATTGATATATTTTTGTACAAACATGACCTATATATACATTAATTAATATATATACACTCTTTTCCACATATTCATTAATGTCTCTTTTAATAATATAAAATTCATATATACACTGCAAATTCTATATAAATTTGAAATTTCAAATCTTTAAAAACTGAAAATTGTGGAACTCTATATAAATTGGAAATCAAATATCTTTTAAAAAGAAAATTTTGGGATTTCATATACTACACATTAATATATATGTAATATGAATCAATAAATATAATGTGCAATGTACATTTTGATTACATTATTTACCACACCAAAAAAATATAACAAAAATTGAGTCTAAACCTACAAAAATTGCCGACATTACAATATGATCAACTAAAAATGTCTATTCATGTCATAATAATCTTATGGTGTAAACCTCAAAATCTATAAATAAATAATAAATGCAGTAATAAAATCTAAAATAAAAAAGTACAAAATACAAAATAATAAAATCTAAAATAAAGAAAATAATAAAATTCAAAATAGATAAAATAAAATATAAAATTTCAAATTTTTATCTTTCAAATCTTTTTAAAAGTGAATAAATCTCTAAAGAATAAATAAGTAAATGTGAAAATCTAAAATTAGTAAATTAAAAAATGTAAAATAATATAAAATAAAACATGCAAAATTTTGAATTTCAAATCTTTCAAATATATTTAAGAGTAAAGATTGTGAACTCCATATAAATTGAAAATTCCTTATATTTCAAAAACTAAAAATCTATAATGAATAAATAAATAAATAAATGCGAAAATCTAAAATTAATAAATTAAAAATGCAAAAATCTATAAAAATTAGAAATTAGAAATGGAGACACCACATTAAATTTAGGATGGGTTGTTCACTAATGCTTTAATATATATATATATATATATATATATATATAGATTAATCATTTTAAGTGATTAGCATACTAATCTAATTGTGAGTAGTGAGTTAATATAAGTATAATAATAATAATAATGTATTTACCTGGCTGCGTAGCTACCATCCAGGAGCTGAACTTAGTGTAGAATATAGATATATTATATATAACAAACTATAAAAAAAAAAAAGAGAAAACCTGGTGTAACAATATAACTATATCTTTCAAATCTTTACTAACCTTCAAGTCGTTACTTGTTAACCTAATTTTAGATATTGTAAAAGCTAAGGGTTTTACCAAGTCTAAGAGAGAAGCAGTTTGAATTCAGACTGTTGAGGGTTTATCGGATCTGCAGTAGTGGGAGTGGGAGTCGTTCTTCCCTCTTTTATCGGATCTGAATAACAATAAGAAGCAGCATGGGGCTTTCTTCCCTTCTATAAATAAGAACCCCTGCTTCTACTCTGAGACAGATCGGTATTCTCACTTCTTCTCTAACTCTCTCTTCTCAACCACTGTATATGGCCATTGATTCCTGCTTCAGTAATCTTAAATACTGAATAACCCGTTGAAGCCTTGAGAGTTCCGTCACCTTGCCGGATAAACTCTTTAGTCCAGTGCAGATTATGCACGCCTCGGGAGTTTTGCTGTTCTTCTTCTTTTCTCTATCGTTCTAATCTATTTTGTTGCTGCCCCTGTTGTCTCGTGTTTTCTGTTTCCCCTTTTTTGGTTTCCAGATTTCAACATTCTAAAGAGTTTATTAATTTTACCATGTCTGGAAGCCCTTCTTCCCTCACTGATACCACTGCTATCCCTACCGAAACCACTACAACCAATCCTATCGGAGTTATCAGTACCGACTCCGACCCTAAATCTGTTCCAGTTTCTGAATCTGTGGGGGTCACTGTCGCAGTACCCACTGCTTTACCTGCTCCAACCCCTTCTCAAATTCAACACCTTGCAAAGCCTTTTCCGAATATATCCCGGATTGAAGTATTTGATGGACAAAATTTCAGACGGTGGAAGGATCGTGTATACTCCCTTCTGGATGTACACGGTACTGCTTGGGCTCTAACAACTCCCAGGCCGATGGAGAATCCTGAAAATTGGGACTATGCAAATAAGGTCTGCAGGCACACTATTGTGTCTACTCTCTCAGATAACCTTTTTGATGTGTATTTCGGGCAAAAAGAAGCAAGGGTTATATGGGATAGTATGACTGCAAAATACACAGCGGAGGATTGTGTGAAGCAGAGGTACGTCTGCAATAATTTCTACCGGTGGGAGATGGTGGAGGGTAAGGAAATAGTTGGGCAGATACATGGGTATCACCAACTGTTGGAGAATCTCAAAGCAGAACAAATCATTCTTCAAGATGAATTTGTATCTGAGCTGCTAATTGAGAAATTACCCCCATCATGGAACAAATACAAAATGCAGCTGAAGCATTTGGAGAAAAAGATGACTCTGGAGGAACTGACTCGCCATATTATGATAGAGGATGCAAATCGAAAGCAGGCCAGGGCTTCTGCTGCGCAACCCACAATACCAAAGGCGAATTTGGTGCAAGAAAAGGGGAAGTCTAAATAGGTGACTTTAAATAATGCGTTAAAGCCAAAATTAAATAAGAAAAAGAAACCTGGTCACTGCTTTGTTTGTGGGAAAAACGGACACTTTGCTGCTCAATGTAAATTTCGTGTTCAAAAGAATAACAATGATAAAGATGACAAAAATAAACCAAGAGCAAACCTTATTAATGAGAGTAATGAGGATGAGGTGATTGTCGCGGTTATATCTGAAATTAATTTGGCTGTTAAAGACATCAACAACATGAGTTGGGTAGTCGACTCAGGAGCCACGAGGCATATTTGCACAAACAAAGATGCCTTTATTTCCTACAATTTAGTGGGAAATAATGAGGTGGTTTATCTTGGGGACTCGAGGACTACACCAGTGCTGGGAAAGGGTAGAGTAGATCTGAAGCTATCTTCTGGGAAAACTTTAGCCCTTAATGATGTTCTTCATGTTCCATTTATTAGGGCCAAATTTAATTTCTGTATCATTGTTGCTCAAAGCAGGAGTGAAAGTGTCTTTTGAGTCTGACAAAATGATTATTACTAAAAATAATGTTCTTGTTGGAAAAGGCTATTGTAACCAGGGACTCTTTGTACTCAATTTGGCTTCTAATGAAATGGCTTCCAATTCTGCTTATTTGATTAATTCTCTTGATCTATGGCATGCTAGATTAGCGCATTTAAATATTTCTTATGTCAAGAAAATGCATGTTTTAGGACTAGTGCCTAATTTCAGTAATATAGATTGGAATAAATGCCAAACATGTGCTGAAGCCAAATTGACTAAGAAAACATACCCAACTGTTAGTAGAGAATCTAGCCTGCTTGATTTAATTCACTCACACTTATGTGATCTAAAACTAACACCAACTAGAGGTGGCAATAAATATTTTGTCACATTTATTGATGATCACTCGAGATACACTAAAATTTATTTGCTTAAAAATAAACATGAGGTTTATGATAAATTTTTAGTGTATAAAGCTGAAGTGGAAAATCAATTAAATAAAAAGATCAAAAGATTACGATCAGATAGAGGAGGAGAATTTACTCAACTGAGTGAATTCTGTGAGAGGGTTGGAATAATTCATGAGGTAACTCCACCCTACTCTCCTGAATCAAATGGGGTTGCTGAACGCAAAAATCGAACACTAAAAGAAATGATGAATTCGATGATTATGAGTGCTTCAGCTGACCCAGATTTATGGGGAGAAGCTATCTTAACTGCTTGTCATCTACAAAATAGAATAATATTTAAGAGGACTGGCAAGACACCCATTGAAATATGGAGAGGTTATCCACCTAACCTAAAATATTTAAAAGTGTGGGGGTGCTTAGCTAAGGTCATGCTTCCTGATCCAAAGAAAAGGAAGATAGGATCCAAAACATCTGACTGTGCATTTATTGGTTATGCTTCCAACAGTGCAGCATATCGATTTCTAGTATTAAAAAGTGACTCATTAGAGATTAATACTATACTAGAAACTAAAATGCTGAATTCTTGAGAACATATTTCCTTTATCAGGAAATAATGTTGATAAAAGTGTACCATTTGATCTTACAAACGTTGAAAACCAAACACCACATGAACCAATTACTGAGGCTTTAGAAGACCCTCAAAGGATGAATAAAAGACAAAGGAAAGAAAAATCCTTTGGTGATGACTTTTATACTTACCTCGTTAATGAAGATCCTTTGACATATTTTGAAGCAGTATCATCTTCTGATGCTCCATTTTGGAGAAAGGCTATTAAAATTGAGATTGACTCTCTTTTAGAAAATCAAACCTGGGTTTTGGCTGATTTACCAGCAGGAGCAAAACCAATTGGTTGCAAGTGGATTTTCAAAAGAAAGTTAAATCCTGATGGTTCTATAGAGATGGTTCTATAGAGAAGTATAAAGCTAGACTTGTGGCAAAGGGTTTTACCCAAAAAGAGAATATTGATTATTTCGATACATATGCTCCAGTGACTAGAATCGCTTCGATTCGAGTTTTGTTAGCTTTAGCTTCTATATATAACCTAGTGACCCATCAAATGGATGTCAAAACAACCTTTCTAAATGGAGAGCTAGATGATGAAATTTATATGGTTCAACCTGAGGGGTGTGTGGTTAGAGGACAAGAAAATAAAGTGTGCAAGCTACAAAAATCTTTGTATGGTTTGAAACAAGCCCCTAAACAGTGGCATGAGAAATTTGATCAAACTATACTTGCACATGGATTTTCTTCAGTCAGTGTAGACAAATGTGTATATACGAAGTAAACCAATGGAGAATGCGTAATTATAAGTCTCTATGTGGATGACATGCTAATTTTAGGAACTTCACCCGATATAGTGAATTCCACAAAACAATTCTTGTCTTCAAAATTCGCTATGACGGATTTGAAGGAAATAAGTGTTATTCTGGGAATGAAAATCATTAGGAATAATATGGAATCACAGTGACTCAAGAACACTATGTGGAGAAAATTCTCAAAAGGTTCAATCACTTTGAGGTGAATTCAGTAAGTACTCCATATGATCCCAACTCACGTTTAGTGAAAAATAGAGGAGATCCTGTATCTCAGTTAGAGTATGCTCGAGTTATTGGTAGTTTGTTGCATTTAACAAATTTTACAAGACCCGACATAGCTTATGCTGTGGGTAGACTGAGCAGGTATACTCATAATCCAAGCAATGAACATTGGGCTGCATTATCGAGACTAATGCGATACTTGAGAGGTACTATGAATTATGGTATCTGCTACAGTGGATTTCCTGCAGTGTTAGAGGGATTCAGTGATGCTAATTGGATCTCTGACTCAGATGAGGCGAAATCCACTAGTGGCTATGTATTCACATTAGGTGGGGGTGCAGTTGCTTGGAAATCCACAAAACAAACAATAATTGCCAGATCCACGATGGAATCTGAGTTCATCGCTTTGGAACTAGCTGGCAATGAGGCTGAGTGGTTGAAAAACTTCTTAGCAGATATTCCTTTGAGCACAGAACCTATTCCATCTGTGTCAATGCATTGTGATTGCCAATCGGCAATAGCTATAGCTAAAAACAAAACCCATAATGGGAAAAACAGACATCTACGCCTTAGGCATGATGTTGTGAAGCAATTGCTAAAGGATGGAATTATTTCCATCGATTATGTGAGGTCAGAAGTGAATTTGGCCGAACCTCTGACTAAACCTCTTACGAGAGGAAAAATATTTGAAACATCGAGGGGAATGGGACTAATAGCCATCTTGAATAATCAACAGTGATAGGAACCCAACTTATGTGATTGGAGATCCCATGAAGTAAGTTCATATGGGTAATAACAAGTCGTTGTGATTATCTGGAGCACAGTCCACTTATATCTCATTCCTATGATGTGCGTTGTGCTCATTACTGCATTAAATGAGGGTTGAATTAAATTCTTAATGATCTCATAGCCTTTGAAGGTGTAGTATAAATTGCAGTACACTATTGATGAAATCACCTATACAAGTGTGAAGTGGGGCCGCTTCTATGAGAATCTGGCTAATTCTCTAGAGCACTTATGAACCGAAAGGCATGCGCATGGCCTATGGGCGCAAACCGGCATTGAACAATGGCATACTAAGTCCAATGTGACTGTTGGGACCACTGTTTCACAATAGGAATCTTTGATTCATAGAAGCTTAAAGCTTCACCAATCATTCCGTGGATCATGTCTTCTCAGTCAATGACTAGTTCATAGTGGTAACACACACTAGTTTGAGACATTGGACTATTCAGTGGTATAGATGGATAGGCTTTTACAATATGTGGGGGATTGTTAACCTAATTTTAGATATTGTAAAAGCTAAGGGTTTTACCAAGTCTAAGAGAGAAGCAGTTTGAATTCAGACTGTTGAGGGTTTATCGGATCTGCAGTAGTGAGAGTGGGAGTCGTTCTTCCCTCTTTTATCGGATCTGAATAACAATAAGAAGCAGCATGGGGCTTTCTTCTCTTCTATAAATAAGAACCCCTGCTTCTACTCTGAGACAGATCGGTATTCTCACTTCTTCTCTAACTCTCTCTTCTCAACCACTGTATATGGCCATTGATTCCTGTTTCAGTAATCTTAAATACTGAATAACCCGTTGAAGCCTTGAGAGTTCCGTCACCTTGCCGGATAAACTCTTTAGTCCAGTGCAGATTATGCACGCCTCGGGAGTTTTGCTGTTCTTCTTCTTTTCTTTATCGTTCTAATCTATTTTGTTGCTGCCCCTGTTGTCTCGTGTTTTCTGTTTCCCCTTTTTTGGTTTCCAGATTTCAACATTACTTAGGGTGCAAATCTGATTAGGAGGTGATATTATCAGATATTTGAACCCCAAAAATCGTCCGACAACCCATTCTTCTTACCCTCTAAACAGATTCCAAAACCTACATTACACATTCCCTCTTCTCATAGAAGAAATACCGATCGAAAAAAAAAAGAAGAGAAGAAAACCTAGAACGTTCTTGAGGAGGCAGCGGCGATCAAGACTTCTTGCTTCAAGTTTAGTCGAACGCAGTCATCTCGGAGAATTTAGGACGTCGGAGGCGATTCCCTTGCTAATCGAACCAGCGAATTCCTATTTTGCAACCTGGTGTAAGGTAAGTCAATACACTTACATACCATGTTCAGGGTCGAGTTAGGAGTTAATTGAGTCGTAGAAGTCAAAATCTAGAATTCTGCTGTGCTGACAGTTTTATAGATCTAGAATAATCAACGTTTTTCACATTGCTCCATCGAGAATTTGAGTTCAAGTTCTTCTAGGATTTTGTTCACTATGTGTTAGGAAGGTCCCTGTAAATTTTAAGAATTTTTGACGAAGTATTTCATTCCCAGATGGCCGATCTTTAAACTGTGTTTTCTGAGTACGAGTTTGATAGATTCTTTCACTTGCAAAGATTAGTATTTTTTGTTGGTTCCGCCAAGAATTTTAAATTATGTTCTTCTAGGAAATTGTTCCAATATGTGTTAAGAAGATTCCTACCAAATTTCAGAATTTTTGACCAACTCACGAATTATCCATGATTTTATTTTGAAAGTGTGTTTCTGTGTCGCAGCTTATTCCTATTGTATATGATGAGCCTTTAATTTCCTCTAGTTCGAGCATAATTTAACCTTAGAGTTGTGCATGAAAATTGTTCCTTTTTGAATGTAGGATTCATGGTTTAATTTTCAGAATTTTGGTGGAATATCAATTATGGGAATTTTAGTTTTGACGTATCGCTATTGGATAAACACTGTTATGGAAACTCTTGACACTTTTTCTTAAATTTGGGTTATGAACTATGATTTATGGTACCAAGGAAGTATTTTACGCATCTTGGCGTAAGGATGGAGTATTACAATATGATTTGTGATGAAAATTATTCATATAAAAATGTATTTATTTATGGTTATGTGTAGTTTATTACTAAAACCATTGTCCCTTAGAATTCGGGTAGGTATGCCCACATTTAGGCTCCGGAGAGCGAGTGCAATAGGGTGGAGCCATGCGTGGCCGCCCCTCTCCTTATTTTTGATTTTCTATGATTGTGTCTATATCTCTAAATAATACTTGCGAGTATTATTTATGGGCCCCAGGTGCGTGTCGATATAGGCTGCCGTTAGCAATTTGAGGGATGTATTCCCGTTACTATTGGAGCTCCTTTGGTGTCCCCGCGTTCTAGGCATGATGGTGGAAGTAGGTTCTTTTATGACTCCTTAGATGGTTGAACAATTTGAATATTTTAAATCGACTATTACTCTAATGTCTTTTAACTTATATTTAAGTCAATCATTTTAAAAACCCTAACTTGATATGGGGTGGATTGGCTTACTCAGTAATTTATTTACTGATGTGTGTTGTGTATTTTTTTTATTTTTTATTTTTTTTTACAGACTATGACGAGCACGTATGAGCATCTAGCATGCATGGGATCTGGTACTTTTTAAAGCCACACTCAATTTTAAATTTATCCATTTTCCTTTTTAATATTTAGCTTCCGCATGTTACTTTACGCACTAAGAAATCTTTTTGGCTTTGTTGGCCTTATTTTACATTACTGCATTTATTTTTAATTTGTAAAGTAGTTTACATGGATTTTAGAGTTTGGTATGATGTAAGCCTTAACATCTTCCAGTTAAGTTAGCTTAGGGCGAGCTTAATTGGGAGATGTGGCGGTAGTGTCCCAGCCCTTTTGGAGTTTTGAAAACCGGGGTGTTACAATAGACCGCATCGATTCTTGAGACTTGGAATTTTTCTTCAACCTTCTTCTCCTTGGAGGATGATGCAGTTTACTTGAGGTGATGCGGTTTATTTAGACCGTATCGAGTAGAACAGACCGCATCGTTTTTGAACTTGGTGGCTCACCAATCCTTTTTCGGGTAGTTGTTGTGCTTGCCCACTCCTTATAGCCGATCTTACACACTAGGTATCTTGGACATTATTTACAACCCATCATTACAAATATTACACAATACACAATGTGCCTTATTTATGGCAAATGATTGGACACATTTAATGGGTAACTCTATTACATGCAACCTTTTCCATGCAACATCATTATCATTCCAATATCCTATCTATTACAATAATATGGTAAGAACAATATGAATATTGGAAGAACACACCAAGAACACCAAGAACAACAAACAATCTCACACACCAAACCCCAAAATAACCCACTGTTGTGCTCAAAAGTGCTTGAATAAATTGTTAAATAAAATATCATGCATATATAAACACACAAGGAAATGATATGGGTATAGGGAAGCAAGATGGTGATTCGGTGGTGAGCAACAACCACAAGAAAACCAAGATCTAAAATAAGAACAAGAATAATAACAAGACAAGAGCAAGAACAACAAGACCTAACACAATATTTTTAGGGTTTTCGGATTTAAGAGAAAAACAAACACAACAAGAAAATAACACTAGGCAATATATTTTGGATTTTTCAAAGATAATAACAAGTAGAACAAGGTAAGCTCTGATACCAAATAACTTAGGATGCCATGGATCTCTTGGTTACTAACTTGTTTAGAAAGGATTAAGAGAAGATTATGCGGAAGATTAAAGAGATGATGAACCACCGAAATGGAAATAAAAGGGATAGGGAGATAAAACCGCAATAAGAATCGTCGGGGGAAGCAACCAAGGTGTTTGAAACCTTGACCTCAACCCAATCCTTCCACTCAAGCCTCGGTTTGATGATCAACCATGGATGCCTCGGTCCAAGATTGATGAATGTTTCCAAGCAATCATACAAAGAGTGTGTGAGGATATGTGTAAACTCACAATGATCTTTGAAGAGAGAATATTCAATATTTCATTCAAGCAAAAAAGATGTGTTACAAATGAGGGGAAGGTCATATATATAGGCCAACCCCATTAAACAATCCCTAGAAAGGATTAAACAACAAAGGAAAAATACAAGAAATGAAAAATACATCAAAAACTGGTACTGATGCGGTTTAATGGAAGTGATGCGGTCTAGACCACATGTGATGCGGTTTAGACCGCATCGGATACACACAGACCGCATCACGATCCTGCTTTCAATTTCAAGCTGATGCGGTTCAGGCGAGGCGGTTTAGGTGTAGACCGCATCGAGCAAGAGGTTTGGAAATACGCATGCAGGGGGCGATGCGGTTTAGACGATGCGGTTAAAAAGACCGCATCGCATTAGACCGCATCGTCTTGGCAAAGTTTGAGAGTGGTGCGGTGCGGTTTAAAAAGACCGCATCGAGGGTGATGCGGTTTAGACCGCATCACTTAGAGTGCCTCACTTCTCATGCCTTAGCCAAATTCTGATGTCCTTATTCCTACACTGTTCATACTATTATAATAATACAGAATCCGACCATCTTTCGACTTGTCTGAAAATTGTCCGACGTCCGGCGGTAGTTCCGGCCGACCTCCGGCCAACTTCCGGCCAACTTTCCGGTGAGCTCCGTTTTGACCTCCGATGATGCTCCGGTGCTCTGGCAACTTCTCCGATGATCCTCCGGTGAGTCTCCAGTGACGACGATGGCTTAATTCTTCAGAATTGGGGATTCCATCCATTCCATGGATGGAATCCCTCCGGTCTCTTCGAGCTGGATAATGACCAATACTTTCAGACTGCTACATTCTTCTCTGTTGATTTCATCCGTGAATTCTGTATTCTTGAGAAGGGTGGCAATCTGGTCCTGGTCCTGGAGCATGGTCCCAATGGAATAATTAATCCTACAGATATGGCTCCCACGCCAGAGGTACTCAGAGCACTATGAAAGTGCCGAGCATTGTCGCGGATCAAGTGGTTACTTGTCGGAGTCATCCCAGGGGAGAAAGCACACTTCACGGATGACGCCGGCGCGTCGCGGCGGCGTTATGAGGGGAATAAGCCACAGCAAAAACATATTGGGATGGACGTTTTGCCTGAGCCGGTTGGAACGAGCCAGCCCGAACCGCCACTGGAACCCATTCGGAGCGACGGCGCCGGATATGGCAATGGTTGGGGAATCTCGGGCACACCCACACTCTCACCTCTCGTCGACAACGCCGAAAATGTACAAAAACAGATCGCGGAAACTCACCGATTTCGGAAGGCACAATTACAATTTCCTCTATTGATTCGACACCGACGAACGTTGACCATTGATCATTACCTTCCCGCTAAACGGTGCTGTCTGTCTCTGTCACGCTGTTATTCTTACTCCTTTTTCAAAAAAAGGATAAAATTAAGAACTGATTCACAGTTTTTCCTAAAAAAAAAAAGAAGGAAAGAAAGAAAAGAAAAGTAATTAAAATCAATTATATAAATGGGTTTCAAATATGCATAGTTTTGCTTTCTTTCTAAATAAATAATTTGGGCTTGTTGTGTAATGAGTAAATCTGTAATGCATAATCGTAGTGATGATCAGATCATATGGTGATTGGTGGGGAGGTCTTCATTAGCTAAATGCTCCCCATTGAGGCTACAGTTTTATGATGGGATATTGTTTTCACATTGAAGGGTGATTCTTGAATTTCAAATTGTAGGGTAAAGAATTAAAATGGGTGATGATGTTTGATAGACACTAGGAAAAGAGGGTTGACACTTGACAATACTACTCCTATATTTTGATATTTCATGATCTTCATCCCATCCAAAAGTGAAATAAAAAAGTGCCTTTTCCATTATGGAAGAAAACAATAATGGGTCATAGATAGATAGATAGGAGTTGAGTTAAGTAAACGGAAGCCAAAAATATCCGTTTTCTTTACCTTTTTGTCAAATCAATCCTCTCGGAATTTTTAGCCTCATTCAGTCCACTTCGTTTTCTAATTCGGACCAATATCATCTTATATTCACTAATCTAAATGGATTAGTTGACCTGGCAAAAAACTAAACCCAAAACTGGTCCACCTCACTCCACCCTGGCAATGGGAGGTCAAAAAATCTACACCTCATCTTTTGACTTCTTTGGACAAGTTTTATCCCACTTTCTCCCTAAAGACCAAAACGGAATAGAAAAGAAGTGACCTTCAAAGAAATTCCCAACGGTAGGTATGACAAATGAGGAGGACGAACTCAGTGAAGGTTCGACTCAATCCGCCACAAGAATGGGCACCCAAACATGAGAGAGACACTTGACCTGTGATTTCAAGTTTTCAACAAAATGATGCATACAGTTGGGAAGAATTCTATGGTGGTTCCTCCGGCAAAGCTTCAACGAAATGCTACTTCAACCATTCGAACGTCCGGTCATGGTGCCAACTGCTTACTATGGTTGTCGCTCATGGTGGAGGATTTCGGGTGAAGGCTCTTGTGGGAATGGATTGAGATCTGGAAATTGAATGGGTGAGATGAATTAGGGATCTGCCGGATCGGCGGAGGAGGGGCAAGTTTGGCTTTGGTAGAAGCCTTCGTCGGCGGCGCACATTTCCGATTCCTTGGAAGGGCATAATCGACCTCATCGAGTGTTGAGTTTGGGTCAGGATTTTGATATTGTCGGCATTGATCTGGGAGATTAATGGGAGGTCACAGAGGGAAAGGGCTCTTTGTTTTCGCCGTCATCGCTGCCATCTTCGGTGGCTGTTCGTTTGGTAGAATCAAAGAGAGAAAGTATTTGTTCTTTGTTGGAACCTTCTGCAGGATTAGGAATAATATTTTCTATGTGGAATTTGGAGAGGAAATTGAATCAGTGAGGTGAAAATGGGGATGAAAAACATATTTGGATTTGGTAAACTGGAAATGATGGTATATTGGTCTGAAATAAATGAGGTGTTTGGATTTTTGCCATGGTGGACCAAGTTTTTGTTAATTTTTGCCACATTAGCTCATTAATTTTAATTACTAAATTTAGGATTGTATTGGCTCGGATTAGCAAATGAAGAGGACTAAAAGGGGTCAAAAATTCCGATGGGACTTATTTGGCAAAAAGGCAAAGAAAATGGATACTCCCTCCGTTTTTTTTAACTTCACTCATCCTGCACTGCACGCAATCCAATGCATATTTTCAATCATCAATATCTCATATTATATATAAGTAAAAATTATAAAAGTTTGATATTATAAAACTACGTGATTAGACGAATCCAACAAGATCTCACTCGACTATGTTTTATCTTATATAACTATATGAAAAAGTTAAATTAAAGTTACTCAATGAATAGTATCTACTATACTAATGGTGAACTTAAAAAAAAACGGAGGGAGTATTTGGGGCTATTATTCCTTAAGTAAACTGTCCACCATTCTTTTTAATGTTTCATTCCTTTTGGGGCTGATTTTACATTGAAAAGAAAATAGTAAGAAACAGAAGAGTATATATACTTGGGGAGAGCCACACAGTTTGGGAATTGGGATGATACTATAATATATGATTGTCTGGTTCAAGATTCTGTGTCTGTGTGATTGGCTTTATTATGTATGCATAGACATATACATACATGTGTAGTTGTAGACAGGGCATGAGGGTCATCCTCAATGTTCACGATCAAAATTAATGATTGTTATTGAAGTGGGGAGTGTGTATATTGTAGAGTGGTTCTACTATCTCTATGAGGAGGGTTGAAATATTTGAGATCTCACCTCAATGGGCATTATTATTATCATGTTATGTTCGGACAGTGATTGGGACTTGGCACTATGGTTTTGTCAATTTTGAACATACCCTCATGCTTATGGTACAGACTATAGAATTGGCCTTGTCCAAAGCAATTGGCTTTATGGTACATACATTTAGTACCATACATTTGTCAATTGAACTACTTGCATGTAAAAAGCAAGCAAATGTATGATACTTTGGCCAAAGTATAGACTATATTGAACTACTAAATGTATCCGCACAGAGAACTACTAAATTAATGCGAAATGCTCCTCTGTTTCTCATTCATGAGCCTCGTGCTCATGGTCTCGAAGCACTCAAAAGTCTCGTCTTTTGACCTAAGAAAGAAAACCCAACAAAACCCAACACATACTAGAATGTATTTTTACCATTTAAGCTCTCCACTTCGGTTGGACCCATAAGATCCATGTGTGTATCAGGTCGAGGCATTCTTTTGTTTTGATTTCATCAGTCTTCTTATATCTCGATCTGGTTTGTTTCCCTTTGGTGCAATTTCTGCAGATGGTTTGGTCGTTTTTCTGTAGTCGAGGCAATCCGTGAACCGCATTTGAGTTGCTCAGCTTGTTTAGTGTCTGAAAATTAAGATGTCCAAGTCTCTTGTGCCATAGAGTGGTCTGATCATCTTTGGTCAGTAGAATTTGAGAGATATGATCCTTCACGATGTAACAATTATTTTTGCTACAGCTTCCCATCATGATGCAATCCTCTTATTTATCAAATACTATGCACATATCTTTTGTAAATTTAACCTGTAGATTCTCATCACAAAGTTGACTAATCGAGATAAGATTAGTAGTAAGACCATTCACATAGTAAATTCTAGAGAGTTTGGAAAGGATTCCATTCTTAATTTTACCATAACCCGCAATCTTGCTAAGTATACCATCTCCAAAAATTACGTCTCCACACTCTTTCTCAATAAAGTCTTCTAAGATGTCTTTCTTTCCAGTCATATGCCTCGAGCATCCAGAATCAAAATACCATCTGTCGTTTCACTGTAATGCCTGCAACAAAAGAACTACAAGCCACGTAGAATTTTTATTTTTATTTTTGGGTATCCATACCTTCTGCATTTTGAATTTCTTTCGAAGTTCCTGGTCAAGCCAAACGACTTATCTTCCATTCATCAGATCTCTTAGAATAGGCATAGGTTTCAGCAGTATGTCCTAGGTAAGTTGTAGTAAAGGCAATCCTTCTGTCGTCTGGATGAACATGCGTCAACATCTTCAGGTGGTACTTCAATAGTTGAAGTCGGATAACCTCCACTCGTGAACTTGGTTTTGCTAGGAGTTGATTGCTTTTTGTAGCCTAAACCAGTTTGATCCCCAACATATTTTCCCATAGAAAGAACTTAATCGAGTTGAGTTTTATCTTTAGATACCTTTTGAAGTTCGTCGTTCTTCAGTTTTACATCATCAGGCTCTTTGTCCATGTCATGAATTTTGCTTTTCAGAGTGTTTACTTCTTTTTGCATGTCCACGTTTTTCTCAACTTCAAGATTGTAAGAAATTCCGACTTCTGCTAATTGTCCCAACAACATCTTGTTTTCCTGAACGACCTCGAAATCCTCTTTGAGCTCATTGTAGTAAGTCAGAAGTTGATCGTATTCATCATCACTTTCACCTGAATCAGAAACAAGTTCATTAGGTGTAAAACATATTGATTTGACAATACCTTCCAATGTAGGACTTGCATCTCTCAAGGTAAATGCAACGACTTCATCAGAATATGAAATTTTCCCTTCAATGGTTCCTTCGTCGTTGCCATCACTTAGAGTTGCTTTCAGCGCCTTTTTTTCTCTCATTTCATTCGTTTTGGCCGTGGCACATTCAGATTGAATGTGTCCTCTGCCTCCACATTCATAACATATCACTAAGGAGAATTTATCGGGCTTGTCATAGTCCTTTTTCTTTGAGTTGAATCGATCTGCCTTGCTGCTGTCCTTTCTTTTGAAGCCTTAGGGGGTTGTCTGTCTGTCGTCTGATCTTTATCGAAACTACGACCTTGATTCTTTTATCTGTTGAACTGTTTGGCTTGTCTATCTTGTAACAACTTTGCAACCTTTCTGGAAATGTATGCCACTTCATCTTTTGAGGAATTTCCAGATTCTTCTTCCACATTGAGTGTAATGTTTCTTGAAGATTCTTCTTCATGGTGGTTCATCTCATAGGTTTGAAGAATTCCGACTAAACCATTTAAAGATATGGTGTTCACCTTCTCCAATTCTTCTAGGGCAACAACCTCAGGAGCGTATTTCTTCGTGAGTGTTCTCAACAACTTTCGAACCAACTTTTGATTGTCATAAACTAAGCCAAGTGAACAAACTTGATTTACGACGTCCTTGAATATTCCATAATAGACAGAAATTGACTCGTCATTCTTCATTTTTAAATTTTCGAACATCTTTTCAATCCGTTGCAACTTGGTAGCTCGGACGTCTTCAGAACCTTCGTACATTACTTCAAGAGCGTTCCACGCTTCATATGTGGTTTTGTAATTTATAACCAGTTGGAACTGAGTCTCATCCATCGCTCCAAAAATAGCATTGAGTGCCGTGAAGTTTCCTTGCTTTGCAGTTCTCTCAGCGGGTGTATACTCCGTCTTTATAGCGGGTCTAGAATCTGGTGGTTCAGTATATACTTTAACAACTACTCGTGGTCTGGTTTGTGGTTCCCAGAGATTTCGACAGCATCCCATACTTCCTCTCCAAAGGCCAACAGAAGAATCTGCATGCGAATTCTCCAGTACCTGTAATTGGTTCCGCCGAAAAGTGGCAGTCTTGAGTTTGAAGCTCCTTCTCTACTCATTTTACCAAGATTTCTTCAGATCTTTCTCTAGTTTGTCAGAGAGCAGGCTCTGATACCAATTGATGGTCTCGATTATGTTAATCTTTAACTTAATCCATCGTCGAGTAGGTGTTTAGACGATGTGCGAGCGAGTGTGTGCAGAACAGGGTGTTAAAGCGGAAAAACAAAAGAACCCGATGATTTATTTACCCGGTTCGGTCTCGCGACCTACGTCTGGGGATGTCAATCCAGGATCTATGCTATCACGTAAAAAGACCTAGACTCAAAAAAATAATCAACCAGAAAAACTCTATACAAGGCTCACACGACTTGCAGAATGACCGTCGTCGGGACTTCCCCAGAACACGATCACTGGACAGTTTGGTCCGATCTGAGTACACATTGATCAGTCTCCAGAATCTTGATTTCTCAGTGTGGCAGAACCATAACACACAATAAGAAGTACACACTGAAGAAATTAATGATTAGTTTACGTCTCTCATTCGAATACTTTTAAAATTTAGTACGATTTAAAAGTATACACTGAGAAATTAATGCGACATTTATTCGAATACTAGTATCTTGATAGTAAACTACTAATGAGTAGGTAATGGCGAAAGTTCTACATTTATGGGGTTGGAGACTTACCCTAGTGGTCAAGTCCCCCGTCTCCCAACCATAGGTTGGGGGTTCGATCCCCACCCGATTCTCAAAGTATACACCAAGCTGCAGTGTGACTTAATTTCGCAGTGTTATAGAAGTGTGTGTATTAGTTTATGCACAAGGGTATTTTGTCAGGTGTTGTTGGGAAGCAAATCCAAGTCTCCTATGGGAAGAATAAAAAAAGATGAGACTTAATATAAAAAGTTAGCTAACTTTATTGGTACAATTTCTTTGTGAGGAAAAACCCAAAAACAAAACTATATGGGCTCGGTCCAAAATGAACAATATGGTATTAATGCTGGAGTTGGCTAAAGTTAAGGTAGGTGTCATAGTCTTAAATCTATGAGGGCTCGACCAAAAATGACAATATCATAATAATATCGGAGTTCGAGTTGCGCTCACGATCCTAATAAGTACGGCTAAATACTACAAAGGGAGCTCTAGAAGATCATATGTTATCCCAATCAATCGACTTGGGAATGAATTGTTTCGGAATAAGAGCACTGGTTGAGCGTGTAGCCACACTGTTTGAGCAAGTTAAGCTTACTTGATGTCTTTGAGAAAATAATAGCCCGAAACGTCCAGTATATATTGATAATTATGAATTTAGTCCACTAATTTGGCTAATTATTGTTTCGGAATAAGAGCACTGGATGTTCAAAATTAACTATTAAATGTATGTACCATAAGGCCAAAGTATTCCCATTGAACTACTTGCATGTAAAAAGCAAAAGCAATTGGGTTATTGAGCATCCAATTTAGTGGGACACACATAATTCTAAATGTATGAATTGGGACTTGGCACTATGGCTTTGTCAATTTTGAACATTAATTTTTCAACAATGGTTTAATTTAGTAGTTCTCTGTGTGTATACATTAAATAGTTTCAACAAGCCTTTCGCATTAATTAGTCTTTTCTCAGTGTGTACCGGTAAAGAAGTACACAATTCAGTGTGTTGGATAGAGTGATCAAATTTTTCTCCATTATGTCTCACTTATGATTGTGTGTTATCATTAATTTAGTGATAATCATTATTTGTGTATATGCTACTTATGATTAGTTTTGCAATAAAAAATCTTAGTTGGGTGTCTTGTATTAATTTATATTCACGTTTGGCTATGGTTTATGTATGTCCCTAGCTTAGCTCAAAATATTATCAGTGTGGGTCAATTGATGAAGTAAGGGATATATAGTTTCTTCAAAGATGATACATGCATGATTTATGGTGATCAAGGAAAAGGCTATTGAATACCATCCAAAATTTGAAAATAGTCCAAAAATTGAGGCAGCAGGTTATTGAGTTATGAAAATAATTTCTAGAAAATCTGGCTATAATTTCCCCCATTCTTCCACATCTACATTAAACTGTATTAACTGCTCCATCTACTCCTCTCTGCAAATCTGTATTGGGGTGAGGCCTGTGAGAGTCTTCAGAGTCAATACATCATTCATCATTTATTGAGGATGTAATAAGAACCATTAGTGGCATTCTTTTTTTCCTCAAGGACAAAAAAATTGGGTGCGGTTTGCTTACTGAATCAGCACATACTTCAATGATAAGCAGAAGTTGATTAAGTGCTAAGGATTTTTATTTCATTTTTTAAATAGTGGGTTATGGGGTAAGTATAATTAATGGTGTAATCTGTCTGTATTCATATAAATTCCGGTAATTATGCAATTTAATTTCTTATCATGCTTGATTTGGGAAGGAAAGAAAACATGCTTGATTTAGTTTCTCGGTGTGATTTGATTTGTCAATTTTTTGAACAGACCAAATGGTTTTGGCACACAGAAGAGCTCTTACCGAAATTTTCCAACCCAGCCACCGATTCAAACCACCGATTCAAACCAACATTTCATATCCCCCTTCTCCAGCACGCCGACCCATACCCTCCAAGCCCCGTTTTGAGTTTCCTTGACACACCACCGCCGTGAATCTGTTCAACGCCGGCCGGAAACTCGATTTTTGGAGATCTTTTTGTTCAAGGAGACCGCACCGCAGCCATCACCGACGAATACCCGTTTAAGGTTAGGGTTCTTATTTATTTTGAGTAAAGTTTTCAATTTTTAGGTTCTGTTTTTAGGCCATATGCATGGTGGTGGCGTATCCGGTGGTGGGATTTGGGTGAGATTTAAAATCAAGGTTTTGGATTTGGCTGTATTGCGAGTTCTGATTTGGGGGCTCCCGATTTTTGGGCGCTGTGTTGTTGTTAAGCTTTTATTATAGATCTTGGTTATGATTATAAATTCCGTTTATAGAATATTTAGAAACGCATTTTAGCAGTATTATATTGCATTGTTCCACTGTTTTGATTCCATTCTCTCAAATATTACTGCAGCCTCATATACTTATTGCCTAATAGTAGTTAGATTATAGAGATGATTTGTATACTTCATCAAGGTGTGAAATCAGGAGTCCTGATATGCAGTCATATATTCACTACTTGTTTTGAATTTTTTTTTTAGTTTTTATTTGATGAATTTTTATATCCTGCACTACATTTGATTTTCTAAATTACTTTAATGGCAGATTCTGTCAAAGACTTAAGATGGTTTATTTTAGCAATGATTTATGGAGGTGATTAGTTTATTTTCCTACTTTTTATTATGATTGAGATTTAAAATTTGTTTAATATTCTGGTTGGTCATGTATGGAATCATACATGCAATGTGATAGATATGGATTTATTCAAATTTATAAGTTGAACCATATACATCCACATGCTGCGTACATGTTGTATATGTGTTGATTTCATGTTGTTTAATTGATGATGGATTTATATGAATGTGATTGTAGTGTATTATATTTGATCTACTAGTTATACCCGCCCGTGCGATGCACCGGGCAAGATATTTTCATCAATAAAATAAAAAAATATATATATCTAATAAAACTTTTTATTAAAATTTTAGTATAAATAAATAATATAGTCTAAAAATAACATATAAAAGTCTTTATTTAGAGAGAATATTGATCATAATATCCTATTTAAATAATGAGATAGTAATAATGGCATGCACTATCTATTTAATTGAATATTTTAATAAATTTAAATTAGACCAATTTAAAAATTTTTATTCAAATGTATTATTATAAATTTATTTAGAATTCAAAATAAACTTATAATAAAAATTAAATACATTTAATTACTAATCATTATATTTCTTGAGAAAATGGTATTAGTATTATCATTCATTATTGAAATGAATAATAATAAAAAAGAATATATTTTTCTGAAACTAATGTAAATTAAAATATTTTGAATGAAATTCCCATCTTAATTTTACACATTTCAATTTAAGGAATAAAATTAGTATTACCATTAATTATTGAAATAAATAATAATGAAAAAAGAATATAAATTAAAATATTTTGAATGAATTCCTATATTGAAAAAATAAAGTTGCTCTACACTTTTCAATTCAGTTGTTTCCATGAGTGTGTAATAATGATATATACCCTCTATTAAATTTTCTTTTTTTATAAAATTTTTATTTTTATTTATATAGAAAAGAGATACAAAAAATTAAATATGAGATGACATGCATTTTCTTCTTGAATATACATGTATATATTTACACTTTTTAGTTAAAGGTTTTTATAAGTGTATAATAATGAATTCCTCTATTTAATTCAATTTTTTCTTATAATTTTTTTATATTTATATAGAAAATAGATATAAAATGAAAGATATAAATTAAACAACAATTAATGTTGAGGAAAGAGGAGTTTTGGGGTAAAATTTTGTGCAGAATACTCCACATTAGTATTACTATTACCATTAGTTATTGAAATAAATAATTATGAAAAAAAGAATATATTTTCTGATAAAAATATTGTTAATACTGTGTTATGACAACTTAACCTTGTACTTTTCATTGAGATGTTTCTCAGGTGTTGGCACATCAGGTTGACGACGACAGTTAATTCTGCTGGTAGTTATGACTTTTGTATTCTTTATATAAGTGCAGAGTCTGTAATCTAGAATAAGATTTTGATTGAGCGATTTTTACTTGTATTCATTCTGAGAGATTACAGAGAGAAAAAGTTTTGAGAGAGTCTTGTAAATGTTCTTCAAGATTTCATAGTGTGAGACATTTTTAGAAGAACAAGATTAGATTGAGATTACATTGGAATATCTGGAGATATTGTGATCTTCTATATTCAAGAAAGATCTGGAGGAATTCACGCGATCAAAGAAGAAAACCAAGGAGAACGACAGACAGCGCTGGTGCCTTTGAAGATTCCATTCTAGGGTGTGTTCCCTACAGGTGTGTTGAGGGGGAGTCTCAACGACGTCTGATCAGCTAGATCGCATCATCTAGTGGTAGAGTTTGGATTTTGGTGTTAGGCTAGTGTAGCGTGTTTGTGTTTTGGTTTTTCTGTCTAGTGAAGGTCGCCTGGATTGGTATCCCCCAGACGTAGGTCGGAAGGACCGAACTGGGTTATCAAATTACTGTGTTCTTTATCGCTTTCGTATATCGTAGTTAGAACATCGTAATAACGACCGTAACAGAATCTTGAATCACTAAGGGACCTACAAATTGGTATCAGAGCGAGTTCTCTAACGTAACTGAGAAAATCCATTCATTCAAGATTCAAGAAACATGAGTCGAGAAGGAGCGTCTAACACTCGTCCACCATTGTTCGACGGAAATGACTATGCCTATTGGAAAGCCAGGATGCGCAATTATCTGCTGGCACAAGGAGATGGTGTTTGGGACTCAGTCTTGGAGCCATGGACTCATCCAACAAGAACTGTTCGATCTGGAAAAGGAGAGACAGCCACAACTACAATTCGACCCGCGACAAATGCCGAGCTCACACAGGCCGAGAGGACTGCAAGATCAGCGAATTATACAGCTCTCAACGCGATTAGTGGTGCAATGGACGAAGCGCAATTCAGAATGATCGCCAATTGCACATCTGCTTACGAGGCTTGGAACTTCTTGGAGACTCAACACGAAGGTTCTGAAGATGTCAAGACAACGCGTCTACAACGGATTGAATCGATCTTTGACAGTTTAAGGATGACGAACGATGAGGATATCACTTCATACTTTGGGAGATTTCAAGACATTGTTAACCAAGCAACAGCTCTTGGAATGACCTTTGAATCATCTAAGCTCGTGAGGAAATTTCTTAGAACTGTGTCTAAGAAGTATTCTGCGAAGGTTGCAGCCCTTGAAGAAGTGGAGAAAATCAAAACCATGTCATTGAGAGAACTAGTCGGCATTCTTCAAACATACGAGATCAATCACTTAGCTGCTGAAAAATCAAGCAAGAACATTGCATTCAAGGCTGAGGAAGAGCCTGCTGAAAGCTTTGAAGAAGAGGTTTCTTTGCTCTCCAAGAGAATCGGTAGAATGCTTCAGAATAAGCATTTCAAGAAATTTCAAAAGAAGAACAGATGTTCTGACAACCCGGTGACAACCGAGAAGCAGAATAGCAAATTTGAGAAGAAAACTGATGGGAAATTCAGGAAACCAAAGAAGGATAGAGATGATGACAGATCTGAGAAATCTTCTGAGATTATATGTTTTGAATGTAATGGGAGAGGCCATGTCAGAAAGGAGTGCCCTACTGCCAAGAAAAGGAGAGGAAAGGCACTTCAAGCAACACTAAGTGATAATGATTCAGAAGATGAACCTGAGGAAGAACAATCCAGTGATGAAGATGATGTAGTTGCCTTTGTTACGAGAGAAACCAGTCCAGATCCATTGGAAGGTAATCCTGAGTCAATAAAGTTAATTGCTGATATTTCATCTATTGTTTCAGGTGAATCAGGTAGTCTTTATGCTGAGCTTGTTGAAATCTATGAAGAACTTAAGGAAGAATATGAAGAAGCTGTACAGGAGAATGAGCAGTTGTCGAAACAACTCACTGACATCCGTCTGACTCTGGATAAAGCAGAAGCTGAAAAGATTAAGGCAATTGATGATTTAAAAGTTCTTAAGGGAAAGTATGATGAAGTGAAGCTTCAAATTACTACTGTGACTAAAGAGAAGGAATCATTCAGAGAGGAATCTATAAAATTGAAAGTTAGAGTTGCTGACCTAGAGAAGATGACCAAAGGGAAAGGTAAACTTGATGAAGTTTTGTCTATTGGAAAAAGCTACAGAGACATGACTGGTATTGGGTACAAGAATCAAGCATCTACTGGAAAGAGACTATTTGTTAGTGGTGGAAATCTGAATGCTGAAGAAAGTTCACTGACACATCAGAATGTTCCTACATCACCCAAACGACGAAGAGACTGTCTCTATTGCAACTTACCTGGTCACACAGCTGAAACGTGCATGAGGATAGTTCGTGACCTTATGAACGGACGTCCAATAGTTTGGCCTCATGAAGACCTAAAGAAGAAGATTCGAATTCAGATGGAATGGGTGCCAAAGAGGAAGGAAAGTAATTGCTTTGTTGTTCTATCATCGCAGCAACAACCACGTTCCAGAAAGTGGTACTTTGATTCAGGCTGTTCTAGACACATGACAGGTAGTAAGGAGATCCTCAATAACTTTACAGACAAAGACTGTGGAGATGTAGTCTTTGGTGATGGTGCTAGAAGCAAGATCACTGGTTACGGTAATGTAAAGGATGGTGAACTTTCTAAACTTTCTAGAGTTTATCATGTTGAAGGGCTTACTACTAATCTCATTTCAATTAGTCAATTGTGTGATGAAGATTCTCTTGTTATTTTTAATAAATTTCTTTGTCAAGTATTTGATCACAGGAGAAACAATATTATGACTGGTAAACGTTCTAAGAACAATTGCTATACTTTGGAGGCTAATCTAGATCAGGCACTTGTAAGCATAGATGACCTCACAAATTTATGGCACAAGAAGCTTGGACATCTCAACTATCAATCATTGTACAAGCTAAGTTGTTCAGCCGCTGTCAGAGGTCTGCCTAAACTACACAACAACAAAGATCTTACATGTGTGGACTGTTCAAAAGGAAAGCAAACCCGAGCTCAACATAAGAAGACAGATGGAGTCTCTACAGATCATTGCTTAGAACTAATTCATATGGATCTTATGGGTCCAACAGAAACTGAAAGCCTAAATGGCAAAAGGTATGTTTTAGTTTGTGTTGATGATTTTTCGAGATTCACTTGGGTATGTTTTCTCAGGAGCAAAGATGAAGCCTTCCAACACTTTGAAAAGCTAAGCCTGAAGTTGATGAATGAAAAGCAAACTAAAATTCAAAGAATCCGTTCTGATCATGGTAGAGAGTTTGAGAATCAGGAGTTTGAACATTTCTGCAACAACCATGGAATATTTCATGAGTACTCTGCCCCAAAGACACCTCAACAGAATGGAATTGCTGAAAGGAAGAATAGGACACTTCAAGAGATGGCACGTTCAATGCTACATGCTACTGCACTTGGAAAATCATTTTGGGCCGAAGCAATTCATACAGCTTGCCACATCATCAATCGTGTGTTGTTGAGACCTCATACTAACAACACTCCATATCAAATCTGGAATGGTAAAACTCCTACTGTTAAATACTTTCATATTTTTGGATGTAAATGTTTTGTCTACAGGGATAGAGAGCAAATTAAGAAGTTTGATGCTAGAGCTGAAGAAGGATGGTTTTTGGGTTACTCCAATAACTCAAGAGCTTATCGAGTTTATCTGATCCAATCTCGAAAGGTTATTGAAACAGTAAATGTCCTTTTTGAGGATAAATATTGTTTACCTAGAGATTATGATGATGATACAGCCCCAAGCGTTGATACTCCATTAGATATTCCTGATGTTGGTACATCCAGTCAACAACAGTCAGAAGGAATAGTCATTAATGATGATGGAGAAGATGATCATGAAGATAATCCAGAGGATGATGATTCAAGTGCTAAAGCTGATGTTTCTGATAAGAGAAGAGGTCCAAGGACTCTAAAGCATCACTCACAGCAAGACATTATAGGTGATCCAAGTGCTCAACGCCTAACTCGAAGCAAGAAGGTCAATTACAGAGAATTAGCTGGACTAAATTGCTTCATATCTAGAGTGGAACCTAAGAATGTATCCGAAACCCTACAAGATGAATATTGGATAGCAGCCATGCAGGATGAGTTGATCCAGTTTGAAAGAAACGATGTTTGGGAGTTGGTTGAACAACCAAAGAACATCAATGTCATTGGCACGAAATGGGTCTTTAGGAATAAAACTGATGAGCAAGGCAACATTATAAGGAATAAAGCTCGCCTAGTTGCTCAAGGTTTTACACAGATAGAAGGTCTGGATTATGGTGAAACGTTTGCACCTGTTGCAAGGATGGAAGCTGTTCGAATTTTGTTAGCATTTGCATGCTCTATGGATTTCAAGTTGTATCAACTGGACATCAAGACAGCTTTCTTAAATGGGAAGATCAAAGAGGAGATATTTGTGGCACAACCTACTGGTTTTGAAGATCCTACTAGACCGAATCATGTATATCGAGTAAAAGGTGCACTTTATGGACTAAAGCAAGCTCCTAGAGCTTGGTATGATCGATTGTCTTCATTTCTCATTCATAATGGATATAAGAGAGGAGAAGCTGATAAGACGATGTTTGTGAAGCATGAAGACAACCACTTCATAATTGCACAGGTATATGTTGATGATATAATTTTTGGATCGACGTCTGAACATCTCAGAAACAACTTTGTTCAAGCTATGCAATGAGAGTTCGAGATGAGCATGATGGGAGAGTTGACTTACTTTTTAGGACTTCAAGTGAAACAAATGAAAGATGGAATGTTTCTTAGTCAAGAAAAGTATGCTCGGAATATGCTTAAGAGATTCAAGTTGGAAGATAGCAAGATTGCTAGAACTCCACAGGGTCAACAACAGAAGTTATCTAAAGATGATCAAGGAGCAAGTGTAGACCAGAAGCTATATAGAAGTATGATTGGAAGTTTACTCTACTTAACAGCTACTAGACCAGACATATCCTTTAGCACTGGAGTTTGTGCTAGATTTCAAGCAAATCCTAAGGAAGTACATTTGAAAGCTGTTAAACGCATCATGAGATATGTGAAAGGAACTATTGGATTAGGGATTTGGTTCTCTAAAAGATCAAGTTTGGATTTGATAGGGTTCACTGACTCGGATTGGGCAGGATGTTGTGATGACAGAAGGTCAACAACGGGAGGATGTTTCTATCTAGGAAATAATTTAGTATGTTGGTTTTCTAGAAAGCAGAACATAGTTGCACTATCTACAGCGGAAGCAGAGTATATTGCTGCAACATGCTGCTGCTCACAATTGATGTGGATGAAACAAGTCTTATGTGATTATGGGATCAAGAAGGATGATTTCAAGGTGTATTGTGACAATACAAGTGCAATTAACATTTCAAAGAATCCTATTCTACATAGTCGCAGCAAACATATTGATATAAGGTATCATTTTATAAGAGATTTGGTTGAAGAGGGTGTGTGCAATATTGAGCATATTGGGACGTTGGAACAACGGGCTGACATCCTTACTAAAGCACTCGACGGTGAAAGGTTTGAAACACTTCGATCTACTATGGGCCTTTGCTATTCTAGTTAAATTTGATCAATGTCTATGTTTATTTTTGCATTTTACACTTGATCTAGTCCATAAGTTTTGTAGGCCCAATTCATTTTGGATAGAGTTTTGGAGAAACTGTCGTCCTATAGTCATGATGACTGCAAACTGACGCCTCCAGTCACGTCGCACGTCACAGGGAAAACCGTCGTCTCTCTCGCCTCTTCATCTTCATTTTCTCTCTTTAAATCGATAGCTTGTGTTTTCCGTTTCACTACATTTCAGTTTTTCAGTTTGAGTGTTCAAAGAATACATAGCAATGGCGTCTTCTTCCTCCACAAATAACCCTGAAAAAGTTTCCGATCAAGTCCCAACTAGTTCGGAACCACCAATTACTTCTGAAACCCAAAATCCCTCAGAAAATTTCGTTGAGGATCAAAATGCCATGCCTGAAAACCCCACTCAAACCTCCACAGAAGCTACCGAAGGCCAACTTGCAGAATTTGCAGAGAACGCTGAACCTATCATCACTATGTATCCTACCCCTCCTCCTAGTCCAGTGCAAAATCCTCCTCAAGATCCTACTCCAAACCCTACTGAGAAATCCACTGAAAACCCCACTGAAAATACTCCAAATCCTGTCGATGTTGAAGCCGAACATGTCCAGGAAGAAGAAGACCATATTCTGCCCCATGATGAACCAGAGGTTCCAGAACAAGCTGATGTTGGAACAGAGGTCCGACGACCTACTACTCGGTCTTCTCAAAGAAAGAAGCGGAGCACCTCTACCAGTGATGTTGGTACACCTGCGAAACGACCAAGGACCCAGAGGACTCCAGAGAAAACAAAGCGAGATTTACAGTCACAACGAGCATTCAACATGACGTATTTCACCAAGGAAATGATGCTATTCGGAACCAAAGACCTGGTTAACAGAAAGTTCATCCCAGAGGAGACTTTTGTCCACTCTTCATACACGGACCTAGGGTTCGTCGAGTTTCTTGAAGAAAGACATTTACTGAAATGGTCAAGGGTGTTTAAAGCTTACTCTCCAACACTGGTCAGAGAGTTCTACGCCAATTTACATCCTGAAGTTCTCAACAAAAAGTCTCCGTGGTTCGGTAAGATATACATTAGAGGCAAGTTTATTGATTTAACTCCTGGTGTTATCAATGCGTTGTTAGAACTTGCACCAAACGACGATCTCGGTGATCCATTGGAGTATTTGCCTCATTCGCCTACCGACATAGCCTACACCATTTCAAATGAGAGGGCTTTCGACTTTGGCCGGAAGAAGTGCAGTGTTTCTGATATGACCATGAAATTTCACTGCTTGTTCTATTTGTGTCGTGCAAACATCCTGCCAACATCGAACGCCTCACAGCCTTCACTGGAAATGGGTAAACTTTTGTTTTGTATTGATTCTGGAATAGAACTTATGAATTTTGGTCTTCTGGTTTTGAAGCGTATGCTAGGTTTTACTCGTGATCTAATCACAAAGACTGCTAGTCTACCATACCCTGGCCTTATCACTTTGTTGCTGCATCATAATGGCATTAAGACCAAGAAGGATGACCTGATCAAGATAAATGCACATTCCCCTTCCCAAGAGCTTTGTGACAAGCATAATGACTTCAAGGAAGGACCACCACCGTCTGGAACCGATCTCATTTTGCAGATCAAATCTGAGTTGCTTGCCCTTAGTGACAAGCAGACTAAGATCAGTCAGGAAGCCATTGCCACCAAGCGCAAGATTGCACAGATTATAAGTATGCTTCCAGGTTCTTTGTCCCCAACCCGCAAGGCCTCTTCAAGTGGAGCTCGTTCTGAAGAGCAGAATCCATTTGCTGATGAGGAAGAGGATTCTTCAGATGGAGTAGTTTGATCCATCAAGGGGGAGAAACAGGTGTGGTGGTGGTGTCTATTTTGGTGGAGGGTCATCTCGATGTGGTATGGTTGTTGGTACATTTGGGTAACACTTTTCTGACTCTGACTAAACTTTTTGATGTTTTTGGTGATTGTCTGCTGATGGATGTTTAAACTTTGTGCTGATGACACTGTTTTGATGATTGTGTTTGTTTGTTTTTGGATGAACTGTGATGGACTTTTGATGATGGACTATTGACTCTCTATTACTGTCGTTTTGTTTGGAACTTTACTTTGTTGATATTTTGTTATATTGGTTGATGTGCTTATCTATCATAATCTGAATTGATTATTGTTTGCATTTTTGATAGACACCTTGTTTGATGGATCAACATCTCCATGAAATGTGGGGGAGATTGTTAATACTGTGTTATGACAACTTAACCTTGTACTTTTCATTGAGATGTTTCTCAGGTGTTGGCACATCAGGTTGACGACGACAGTTAATTCTGCTGGTAGTTATGACTTTTGAATTCTTTATATAAGTGCAGAGTCTGTAATCTAGAATAAGATTTTGATTGAGCGATTTTTACTTGTATTCATTCTGAGAGATTACAGAGAGAAAAAGTTTTGAGAGAGTCTTGTAAATGTTCTTCAAGATTTCATAGTGTGAGACATTTTTAGAAGAACAAGATTAGATTGAGATTACATTGGAATATCTGGAGATATTGTGATCTTCTATATTCAAGAAAGATCTGGAGGAATTCACGCGATCAAAGAAGAAAACCAAGGAGAACGACAGACAGCGCTGGTGCCTTTGAAGATTCCATTCTAGGGTGTGTTCCCTACAGGTGTGTTGAGGGGGAGTCTCAACGACGTCTGATCAGCTAGATCGCATCATCTAGTGGTAGAGTTTGGATTTTGGTGTTAGGCTAGTGTAGCGTGTTTGTGTTTTGGTTTTTCTGTCTAGTGAAGGTCGCCTGGATTGGTATCCCCCAGACGTAGGTCGGAAGGACCGAACTGGGTTATCAAATTACTGTGTTCTTTATCGCTTTCGTATATCGTAGTTAGAACATCGTAATAACGACCGTAACAGAATCTTGAATCACTAAGGGACCTACAAATATTAATTAAAATATTTTGAGTGAAATTGCTATCTTAAAAAAGGTACTATCTATTTATTTTATTTTTTTAAAATTTTTTATTCTTTTTTATATAAAAAAGAGAGAAAAAAATAAAATATGAGATGACATGTACTTTTTATTTAAAATATTTTGAATAAACAACCAATATTGAATTTTTTTTACACTTTTCAGGTCAATGTTTTTATGAGTGTGTAGTAATGAACCCTTTATTTAGTTCTATTTTTATATTAATTTTTTATATTTATGTAGCAAATAGATAGAATATAAAAGATAATTAAAGAGTAATTAATATGGAGGAGAGATGAGTTTTGGGGGGAAAACTTATGGAGAATACTCCACTTTAGTATATTATAGATTTTTTTCCACAAAACTGTTGATGAGGTATATATGTGTGCATGTGATATGACAATGTTATATCGGTGATGAAATCATTTTAACTGTGTGATTGTGAAAAACTATGCATGTGATGAAATAAAATTGAATGGGATTGTTCTTTTTTTAAAAAAAAATTATTGTGTTGTGGCGATTCTGTGTGTACACATAATTTTTGCATATTACATAGGTGCTGACAACATTTAGTTTAAGTGTTGATTGTTTAATAAGTATATGATAGATGATCTGAAATTTTATTTTTACAATTTCAGGTTGCGTTATGATTTTTTTCCATTTATATGCAAGCTAATGAACTGATTGTATATTCACGATCGACGTTCCAACTATTGTCTTAGACACTCAGTCTGATGATCACAACAGCAATGATGATTTCGTTGATCCACCTGAACGGAAAACAGTGAAGGTCTGGTTGGCGCCACATATTGTTGGACCATCAAAGCGTGCCCGTTCGTTTTTCAGAGCTGAATTATCCCCTTCATACGACAACTCAGGTTACCTACAAACATGGGCTTCATTGACTGTTGTTGAGAAGAAGCTCGTGAGTATATGTGATGAAATTAGGATTTACATGTGCTGAGTATGCACTGCATAAGTGATAATATTTAACGTAATACGTGATGGGACATGTTGGGCGTAATTTTTTTTAGATTATAGGAGGGTCGCATAACTTAAGGATGCTTAAAGCATGTACTCCATCATTTTATGTTGTTTATTTATTTATTTTTGCCTATTTCCTATGACATGGTTGAAATGTCAGGTCTGAGATTATACTAAATTCTTTTTGTGCGATTGATGACTATGGGTGCTATAATGATCATTTACATGTGATGGCAACCCGCATTTTGAGTGCTGATAATATTCTTAACAAGTGATTACAATGTTTTTGCTGGTCGGGTGTGTTTTGTGCGAGGCGTGTTTGCGGGTAAATGTATATTAATCAACCATATGTTTATTAGAAGGAGGAAATTATATTACCAATTAAAACAACAAATGTTTAGTTAATGGTAGCATAACATTACTAAGCATTAATCAATGGTGCAAATTCACTTGCGAAGGAAGCCGACTGACACCACAACCTTTTGTTGATTTTAATTCAAACACTGGTGGATTCGTCTCGCCATCCCGCTGGAATTTTATGTCATATAATCTCCATCCACTCTACCCGAAATCTATGATGCATCTTCACCGTCGTTTTCTTCGAACATGTTATTATCACCTTCTATAGGATCAATGTTTAAGTCGAACATATTTACAATAATTGCTTCTTATATCGCGAATGATTGTACGTTGGTGTGGACACATCAGAGTAGCATCAACAGTTGGTAGAATATTGGAGTTTTCCGCAATTGTAGTCTACCCATGTACAGGCAATCATAATCATAATGGTTAATTCATCATATATTAAATGGAATGGTGGTGTCATTCCTTAATTTCAGTTACAATTCAAAGTAAGTGGATATTTTATTCCCCTAAATTGTTGCCTCCTATATATAGTATATATGTAGTCCATCATCGATTAGCACACAATAGCCATGGAAGCATCATTTGCAGCAGGGGCTGA
Source organism: Hygrophila difformis (assembly GCA_030278955.1). Lineage (NCBI taxonomy): Eukaryota > Viridiplantae > Streptophyta > Magnoliopsida > Lamiales > Acanthaceae > Hygrophila > Hygrophila difformis. Next base: position 43,214,679 of record JAOANR010000001.1, on the reverse strand, counting down.
ATTTATATGATTCAGCCCCCTAACCGCTCCGTAAAAAATTAGCGGGCGATTATTAATTTAAGGACTTAATTAGGAGGAACAATGCAAGTAGAGTAAAGGATGATTAGCCAGCTGGGAATATAATATAAAGAAATGAAATAAATGCATTCATCGTTCTTGGTTTTCTATAGTCTATAGTCTGTACCAAAAGCATGAGCGGACTAAATTGGACAAGGCCAATTCTAAATATATCGTACAAAACCATTAAGGAGTTATGTGTGCCAAAGTATCCCAATTGGGTTTCCGCTGGACCAAGGGGCGATTGCAGCCCACCGACGAGCGTAACGAAATGGGGAACGCGGGATGTCTCTAGTGAGGTACTCCGAGCACGACGAAAGTGCCGAGCATTGTCACGGCGGATCAAGTGGTTACTCGTCGGAGTCATCCCAGGGAGAAAGCACACTCCGCGGATGACGCCGGCGCGTCGCAGCAGCGTCATGAGGTGAATAAGCCACAGCAGAAATGTATCGGGCTTGACGTTTTGCCTGAGCCCATTGGTACGAGCCAGCCCGAACCGCCACTGGAACTCAATCGGAGCGCCGGTGCCGGATATGGCAATGGTTGGGGAATCTCGGGCACACCCACACTCTCCCCTCTCGTCGATAACGCCGACAATGTACAAAAATAGATCGCGGAAACTCACCGATTTCGGAAGGCATAGTTACAATTCCCTCTATTGATTCACCACCCGCGAACGTTGACCATTGACCACGACCTTCCCGCTAAACGGTACCGTCATAGTGCCAAGCTAAATGTATGCCTGCCGGGCACACATGATTTCCCTTTTCAGACCTGCTAACACGACCTTCCCGCTAGGGCGTAGTACATAGAGTAATTGATAAGTATTGCGGGGAGATTGAGATGCTAGAGAATAAGCATGTGCTGAGAGTTGATCAGAACTGGAGACAGTGCTTCCACAGATAGGGGGCCTTGTGAAGATAGTAAATGGGGCATATCGTGGTCAGCTTGCTAGGTTGTTAGCAATTGATGCTGATAATTTCGTTGCTAAGGTGCAGATTGAGAAGGGAATATATGATGGAAAGGTCCTAAAAGCTGTTGAGTAAAAAGACATATGCAAAGTGGTTGTATGAGATTTCTAGATCATTTGTTGTTTCTTAGCATGTCTTAACAACATTCGTTTCTACCTGCCCGTCTATCTTTAATGATCAAACTTTCCTCAGACTTCGAGAATAAAACTTTCTCATTATGTTTGTATGGTTTCTAGTTCAATTGTGTGGAATATCGGTTTTGGTCAGTATATCATTCATCAATGCGTGGCATTAACTGATGCATGTCATAGAATACAAATAATCTTCCAACCAAATCATTAAAGATAGGCGGGCTCTTCTATATCTATATAAATATATAAAAGCTGTTCGATTAGGGAACAACAACTACATAGAGAAAAGCCTTTTGAACAGTGTATACTCTTAGCAACAGTAATTTTTTAAAAACCCTCCTAGGAACAGTGTAAATGTCAGATCAAGCTTGAATTCATAAAAAGCCAAATAAGTTTCAAATTTCAAATTTTACTTCGAATTGGGTTTTGGGATTGGAAAGGGGATTGCTCATAAATTTATTTCAGACACCTATTTCAAATTACTCCACCCAAAATTAACTCTAACCTTAACTTCAAATTTCTTATTGAACGACGATTTACTGTACAGGAAGAGAAAAAGCCAAATAGAGATCCATCGAGAACAGAGTTGGAAACATCTGCATTCTCACTCCAGCCATCAAATGGTATATTCTTTTCAGTTTCTTCAATTGATCTTTAAATACATATTTTGGTTGCTGGATTGATTGTTCCTGAAATTTTAGAGGATGGAAGGGTACCCATAGGCGAGTTTACCACATTTGTCGAGTGAGTGCTCATTTATAATCTCTGTGGTGAATTTTTGTCTTCATTACAATGTTTTCTTCAGCACTCAATTCAGTCATATTTATGACTTCTTTTCCTTTGTATTTCTGTTGTATCTATAAAATTAGCCGAGAAAGGTGCAATGGCGAATGGAACTGAGACCAACACCACCAAGCCTAATGCGTGAGTAGCATTATTAATCATCTTTTCCCATGTTACTCTAAATTAGTCTGCACAAATTTTATTTTGTGCATATTTGAATGTTCAATTTGGCATAATTCAGTGTTTTCAAAATTTAAATTTTGCCTACTAACTGTTCGATAAAATGTCCCATTGAGCAATTTATTGATTTTGAGGTTGTAGTGTGTACATTCATTGTTGAAAATTAGGATTAGGATGTTTATTCTATCTCAATCTATATATATTTTGAAAGGTGGCCTGTGATTTATGCTTTGAAGCCTCCAATTTCTTGCACAGTTCCACAATAAGTGGGCAAATTTTCTTGCAGATCTGCCATTTTGATTTTTGATGATATGATGAACCTGTCTAAATTCTATTCGAGCAGGTTTCTGAAGAAAGTGTCGTATAGGTTTCTCAAGCATGATTGGGATGCATATTTATTTTTGTTAAAGGTTCGCGATTGTTTCTCAACCGTGAGATGAGAATCATATTAGCTCGCTTTAGATTGTTGGAAATAGGCAGAGGTTGTTTTGTGGAAACCTCATTAATATTACTTCTTAAAGAATAAATTGGAAAATTAGCATTGCTTGATTGTTTTCAATTCTATTTATTCTGGAGATGTTTGCTCTTAATTATTGTTGGAGATGTTTTGGAATTCCAGGATAAGCTTTGCAGTTGGGTTCTGAGACAGCAAGCACAGCAACTGGGTTGATTAATAAACTGATCATTCAATTCATTTATAGGTTGCAGCTTCTGTATCTATTATAGGGGCAATCTACATGCATGATGTTTTTCTCGAGGACATGACTAAAGAAATGATGCAACCTATCTTGAATTCAAATGAAAGCTCTGAAGACAACCAAAGAGCATCAAAGAAGGCACAATTTATTAGGAAAAGTCCATCGCGGGTTATATATCCTATGCTGAAGAGCAGGTTGGATTTTGTGAATTCTCATTTAGCATATTACTATATCATTGTGTTAAAACATTCACTGCAAATTTAACTTCAATTTTCTTTCTTTCACAAGCACAAAGTTAAATTGAATAAGGTGTTATTGCCTTAACTAGACTTGATTCAAAGTTTGAACTTTCTAATATACTTTTCATTGGTTTTGGTTGGTTGTGTTTGTTCTTTTAGCAGAGTGTAGAGTGTACACTACTGCAGCACAACAGTGGCTTTTTCTCACAAAATGCCAAAAAATTCAAATTTCGAAATTGTTTTTGGGAACAGAATGCTGAGAAAGAGAGAGATCCATAGTATGCCAAAAGATTCAAATTTCAAATTGATTTTGGGAATGACAGAATATAGAGAAAGGGAAAGGGGATCGATGGAGCAGATTTGGGAAAGAACTCATTTCTTTATGTTGGTCCCAGTTTACTATCTTGAACTATGAGCTTGTCGTTGGCTTGTAGTCTGAACTACGTGTAAACAGTTTATATGTGTGTGCAGAGTGTTAAGCGGAAATCGTAAATCAAGAACAAGAGATTTGGTAACCCAGTTCGATCCAAGCGGATCTACATCTGGGGGATGCCAATCCAGGTTCTATCACTAACACTCAAAATATTTTAAACCTAACAAGACTTAAAAACAATCAAAAGACACTCTGTTACCGAGACGACAATTCTGGTAGAACGATCGTAGTCTGGACTCCCCCACAACTCCGATCGCTGGATAGCCCGTCCAATCTGATTTCTTGATTGCAAAATCCTTCAGATCTCAGAACCTTGGTGTACCAGACACGTTGAATTGCTCCTTCAGATCTTTCAGAGGTTCCTCGCAAGGCACAACCTCCTAAGCTTGATTGAGAAAGGTTTTCTCTAATTCGGTGATGCCAATTGAAGCAATGTAAAGCCCGATTTTGATGATTAATATCAGAATGTAAACAACGAAGAACAAACCATCAAGATTCTAAAAACTCTCTAAGAAGAACTCTATGAAATCTTGGAGAGAAATCAAACTAAACTCAAAGAGTAAAAAATCTCACAATGAAAATTACAACTCAACTAACTAAACAATCGATCTAAAGACTGAAGAATATACCAAAGAGTAAAATAATGATCGATCAAAACAACTAGGCGGGCTGAGAAGGGCAGTTACCGAGAAGCAGTTACAACCATGTCTGAACCGCTTTCAGGACTGTAGCATCCGCACAAGAGTTCTGTTAGGACAACAACAATCTCCCCCACTCTTGTGGAGATGATAATTCCATCACCTAAAGGTGTTGAAACTATCTAAGTCCAAAGAGTACAAGAGACCAGATAAATAGGGTAAACCAGTACAAAACATGATCAATAAGCAGGATGTCACAAAGTAGTCTAAACACATTAGAGACAACATCCATGCAAGCATTCAAAAAGATCAGCAGTGCAGATAGCAGAAATGTAGTTCAGCAGTAATCCAAGTTACCTAACTATTACAGACCCGCAATACTAAAAATTTATCCAAAAGTTCAGAATCCATAAAAACAGAAAATACCATCCAGATAAAAGTCATTTAAGCAAAAACATCCACAAAACAAGTTCAAACATCAGTAAGAGTTTCAGAAAGAGTTACCAAGCAGTTAAGACAAGACTGCTTAAAAATACCAGAACCAATTCAGTCATCCACCAATCAACACCATACTCCCCCATGATGAATTATTACTCCTCATCATTTGGATCAAGGTCCTCATCATCAGCCTGCATGTTAGAAGCATCAAAAGAGTATGGAAGAGAAGAAATAATTTTCAAATTCTCCCTTTTGATAGACATTGCCTCCTGACTCCATGCAGTTAACCGCTCATTTTGACTAAGAAGTCGACTCTTAAAAGAATTTACCAGAGCAGGGCAGGGGAGGGTGCTTGAAATCATTTTCCATATTCATTAAGTTCGGTGGTGGATTGTAAGCCTTCAAAGCAACCATTTTGCGGTCTTTAATCTTAACTCCAATTGAAAGAAGGAATTCCGTGATCAATGCCGGATAGGGAAGCTTAGCGCCAGTTTTAATCCGTCCATTGGAGTACCTTAACATCTCTTTCAAAAGGAAATAGCCAAAGTTCATCAGTCCCATATGTTTATGGATACAAAGAAGAAGTTTACCCATATTGGAGCTGATCTGTGACTGGTTTTTCATCAGAAGAAGATTGGAACTGCAAAATTGGTAGAGGCAGAATTTCAGAGTGAGGCTGACAACACTGAACTTGCTCCGTCTAAACTCTTTGACCCTCTCATTGGAAATTTCAAGTGCCACAGTATGAATGTCCTCGGGCATAAGTTCTAAACCATCGCTTAAGCCGTCGTTCAGGGGTAGCTTTAACAACGAACAGAGAACAGATGGAGTCAGTTCATGAAATTTACCACGTATGTAAATCTTACCAAACCAGGCCGAGTTAGGGTTAAAGATTTCAGGATGGAGATTGGCATAAAATTCGCGAACATGTGAGGGCGAATACTGAGTAAGGCCTTGAGCCCAATGTAGAAGATGCCTCTCGTCAAGATAGTCCATGAAGCCAATAATGGTGTAGTGCGTATGTTTGAAAACTTCATCCGGTTTGAAATCCCTCTCCTTGAGCACCTCATGAGAAAAATTTCGCATATCCTCTGTGAAATACTTCTTGCTATAGGCTTTCTCCGCATCCAACACAATTGGGGCTTTTCGAGGTTTCTTTGCCGCTGAAGCCACTGGAGTCGATTGAACAGGGGGCTGAGGAGTAGGAGCCTTTCTCTTCGCGTAGACCTCCGCGGTGGTTGAGAAGTTTGCAAGGGTGCTCGGCGTCTGCGATCCTGGTGAGAGTCGACAATCTCATCCATCTCCTCTTGGGTGAGGTCGTGGATGCCGTGGTGTGTGTAGGGTGACAACAGTGGGTCTCCTTGTTCAGCTTTAGTTCTCGAACAATCTCATCCACGGCTGCCGGATCAACTGAGGGTTGATGAGGTGGAGGAGGTTGAACTGGTTGGGAATCGACATTAAGAGGCTCGGTTGGTGGTACAGTTTGAGGTGGATTCATATGTAGAACACCATTTGGTGAAAGAACAAATGTAGCTGGAGGATTAGTGGTTGAAGCAGTAGGGTCTGAGGAATTTGGGGGAAAAGTGGTAGACTGTTGTGCAGAAGAAAGGAATTCCGCCACAATTCTTTGAAGTGCTTCAGGGTTTAGGCGAATAGGTTGAGGAGACAGTGTCGGAGCAGGTGGCGGTGGAGTATTGAAGTCGGTGGTGGAGTTGGACTCATCGAGGTCGGAGATAATCACCATATTTTGGGGATTTTTCCTTTGAGAAACTTAGAACTAACAAGGAGACAAAATAGAGAGAAAAATTAAAGGAAGGCGTATGGAAGAATGAGGAAAGAAGAGACCTTTAATGGAGGAGATAGTGGCCGGAAATCGAAGAGGCGGAGAGCAGCTTTCGTAAAACGTGGGCGACGTGACCAGTCTGCAGCAGTTGCAGAGCCGACGTGACGTCATCCAGGCTGCCTCGCGTGATGATGGTGTTTCCCGGACAAGACTTCTCCATTTTGGGCCTATTACTGTTGGGCCTGCACAGGTAATATTTTTAAACATTGCAAAACGTTAGGCCCAATAACTGAGTAATTTTAATTGTAGTAAGAGAGGCCCAAGGTAGTCCTTAAGCCTTCAAACTTTTCCCCATCCAGTGCCTTCGTTAAAATTTCTGCTCGTTGCTCCAACGTCCCAATATGCTCTAACCTGCAAATATTATCCTCCACAAGATCTCGTATAAAATGGTATCGAATATCTATATGCTTGCTCATATTGTGTAAAACAGGGTTTTTAGATATGTTAATAGCGCTAGTATTGTCACAGAAAACTAAAAAATTATCTTTATGAATACCGTAGTCTAGAAGCAGTTGCTTCATCCATAGGAGTTGGGAGCAGCAACATGTGGCAGCAATGTATTCTGCCTCGGCTGTGGATAGAGCTACGATATTCTGTTTTCTTGAATACCAGCTTACCAAATTATTCCCCAAGTAGAAGCAGCCACCAGCAGTAGGCTTTCTGTCGTCGCAGACAGTCTAAGTCTGTGTAACCAATAAGATCGAGTGAAGATCGTTTAGAAAACCAAATCCCAATATCTAGAGAACCTTTTATGTATCTCATTATCCTTCGCACAGCTTTCATATGAGATTCTTTAGGATCCGATTGAAATCTAGCACATACTCCCACACTATACGAAATGTCAGGCCTAGAAGCAGTTAGATAAAGTAGACTTCCAATAATGCTCCTATAAGCTTTCTGATCTACTCACTTCTCAGCTTCATCCTTAGTTAGCTTCTCCTGTTGTCCCAAGGGCGTCCTGATTACTTTACAACTATCCATGTTGAGTTTCTTCAACATATTCCGAGCATACTTTTCCTGACTGAGAAATATCCCATCAGCTTCCTGTTTGACTTGAAGTTCCAAAAAGTAGTGCAACTCTCCCATCATAGACATCTCAAACTCTGATTTCATAGCATTTACAAACTCATCTCTGAGTTTAACTAATGTAGAACCAAAAACTATGTCGTCGACGTATAGTTGAGCAACTGTTAGATGGTTGTCATGACGCTTGACAAACAGTGTCTTATCAGCGTTTCCTCTCTTAAATCCATTTGAAACTAGATACTTCGACAATCTTTCATACCAGGCTCGTGGAGCCTGTTTCAGTCCATATAGAGCACCTTTGACACGATAAACATGATTCGGATGAACCAGATCTTCAAATCCAAGAGGTTGGGCAACATAGATCTCTTCCTTAATTTTCCCATTTAGAAAGGCTGTCTTTATATCCATCTGATAAAGCTTAATATCCAATGAACAAGCAATAGCTAGTAGAATCCTTACCACCTCCATGTGAGCAACATGTGCGAATGTCTCGCTGTAGTCGAGTCCTTCAATTTGAGTATAATAGGCTCATGTCACGCTGAATCGCTCCTTCAGATCTTTCAGAGGTTCCTCGCAAGGCATAACCTCCTAAGCTTGATTGAGAAAGGTTTTCTCCAATTCGGAGATGCCAATTGAAGCAATGTAAAGCCCGATCTTGATGATTAATATCAGAATGTAAACAACGAAGAACAAACCATCAAGATTCTAAAAACTCTCTAAGAAGAACTCTATGAAATCTTGGAGAGAAATCAAACTAAACTCAAAGAGTAAAAAATCTCACAATGAAAATTACAACTCAACTAACTAAACAATCGATCTAAAGACTGAAGAATATATCAAAGAGTAAAATAATGATCGATCAAAACAACTAGGCGGGCTGAGAACAAAAACTGCCAAAGGGCAGTTACCGAGAAGCGGTTACAACCATGTCTGAACCGCTTTCAGGACTGTAGCATCCGCACAAGAGTTCTGTTAGGACCACAACACTTTAGCACGAATCATTTTAAATATAGCTCTTTACACAGCCAAGGTATGATCTTCATTCTCTTGGATATTATTTGTTAGTTGTCTAATTCTTTTACTACTTTTAGAACGAATAATTGTGTTTGTACCTGTTTAATTCTTTTAGTACTCAAAATTAATCCTTGTGTTTAGGTACAAAAATGGCATTTTTCTATAGAGTCGGGAATTTGTTGAAATATCTTTGTTTGCTAGAGTATTTGTAAATTTCTTGATAGGTTTGACAAATTTTTTAATTTCCTGTACATGTATGATCAATTGGCCAACGAAGTGGTTACTAATTCGTTAAATTCTAAAGTGATTACTAATTTATTGAAGTATAATTTGGAAGAACAATGTGGAATGAATTCTTTAATATTTTCATTGTTGTCCGAAAATGAGTTTGTGTGTGAATTTAAGCCATTACTTTTATTTTTAGTTTTTAATTGTTGAAGAAGTTCAGAAACTTGAAATTGTATTCAAGTTTAGTAAATTAATTGTTGAATTTATACTGTAATTCTGTTACTTTTTTAAGTAGTTCCTATCATGTATATTGCTCATTATTTATCATTGTATCTTTTCATCGTTTGAAACATTTCATGTATTGACTACAAGGCCATTGTTGGGGTGAGGGATCCATTCCATTGTATTATTATTTTTTGGTGTGAGTTTGAAGATCAGAATGAGCCTATGTAGTGCTTGAATGCAACCATGCTTTTCATTTGTAGTGTATTGACATTTGGCCTTTGTCACAGTTCCCTTCCCCACTTTGAGGGCAAGTTTGTTTGGTGATAGTGATAGGAGGTGTTCCCTATTGTTCTGCTTGAATTAAAAGGTTGGTATTCTAGATAAATTGGATTTGGGTGATTGTATGTCCATGACTTTGTGGCTTTATGCTAATCGTTATTTGTTTTCGTATATTCATATCTCGATTGGAATTGCGCAAGCCAAATCAAGCTATGGATATTAGAAGTTCATTGCCAAACATCGGCGGTTTTCTCAATTTATTATCTCATTACCTACCAAATCCCCGCCCATCTGGGCGGGGGTTATACTAGTTCTTATAATACCCTTTATCTGCTAATGCTTTACTCATAACCTTCACAATAATTCCCTCAAACAGCCAATAATCTTTCCTATTGATCTTCTCCTTCGCCTTCTCTTCCTCCTTCACCAACTCATAACACACTGATGCATTCTTTGTTGATGGACTGCCTTCCCTTTTCCTCTTCCCACTCTTACCCTCATATTCCCCATCGCCAAACATTATTCTAGAGCCCTCCAGCATCTCATTCGATTTTCCGGCTTTCTTCGACAATCCTAAGCTCAACTTGATTTTGTTATCACCCATCACATCACTTTTCTCCAGCATTCTTGATTTAATGTCTCATCTTTTTCATGCTTCTCATCCCAACCCATCATCCGCATCTGCTTGGCCCGCTCAATTTGTCTCTAAATCTCCTTCTCTTGCTTCTTTTTGTAACGCCCTGAAAATTCAAACCTGATTTTTGCAATCATTACTGTCGTACTAACTATCCTAAACTAGTGGCCAGCTAATTTAAAACAGTTAGTACAAGGCTAAGTAAACACCTAAAGTGATTATCTGATTAATCATATTAAATGCAGAAGCTAAAAACAAATAAAACACATAAACATGAATAGCATCTCACATAAAACCAAATAATAATCCCAACAAACTCATCCAGGCTTCAAGTGAAACTTTTGACAAATTTCCCACACGAGTATTTTCTAAGAAAATAGAAATAAGAAATAATCCCGGTTTGATTTATTTAATGAAAATCGATTTATGAAGATGGAGTTGGGATTAGGGATATATTTATAGGTTGTCACGTTTTTATTCACTCGTGTTAAGAAACTGTGCCCCGAAAGCGCACGGAGTCAAAAATTGCAGTATTTATAGTTTATCGCTTATCGACTTCGGCGTCAGGAATTCGTCTTCCTCATGGAGAAAATTGCTGATGGGCAAATAGATATGAATATGGGGATTGAACGAATAGGCGATGCTAACAAACATTTTTTGTAAATAGGCTTGTGTTTGCCATGTAGCTAAATAGATTTATGGCTTTATGAAGGTTTTATAAACAGCGGGCTCGCTAATTTATCTTTTCTTTTTTTTTTCTTTTTTTTGGGTAAACTTGACACCAAGGTATTGGCAAAGTGGTTTGCGCTGGTCCCTATTTATCATTATTATTAATATGCTTATTTTTATTATACAGGAATATGTGGTATTATTATTTAGCGGAATATTAGTGTATCCCAGGACTCATTGGACTAAGATTAATCCTAAAAAATCGGGTGGGCATTGAAAGGTTGCCTCTTCCAAAGCAGAATTCTGCATACACAAAGTCTCAAACAAGATACATTTGCATAAACTGTCAGAGCCCCATACCATTCAGGCCAACTTGTAAATGTACACAAATTTTAAACAATAATTAAAATCCAGTTTACGCATGGTACTATGGTTTTGTACCATACATTTAGAACTGGCCTTGTCCAATTTAGTCCACTCAGGTTAATTTTACCAGACAATAATTAAAATCCAGCTTACGCTTGGTACTATTTCAAATAGGGTCTGTCATGCACCCAGCGCGCCAGCGCGTGCCCACGCGCCGCCTGTGCGTGCCCTGTCGGGACCCATGCGCTGGACACGCGGTCCTCGCCTCCGAGCGGGCGCTCTGCACCCGAACGGCTGTTCGGCCATTTTGTGGTGCGAAACTCGCCGGAAAACCATCCCCGAACACCCCAAAACGTAAGAAATTACAAGCATATCCCTTGCCTCAATGTCTTGAATGATTTTTGGCCTTCATTCTGACGATTCCAATCTCCATTTCGTCCAAAACACATCAAAATCCACCACGAACCTTAACATCAAAATCTTCTCGAATCAACACCAATCCAAACGAAATAAATATCAATATGGAGAGGAGAGCGAGTAGAATCACTTACCAACAACCGATTGAGAAATCTCCAAGAAAATGCGGTGATCAGAGCAAGTCCAAAATCTTCCCCTTACCCCTCACTCGATTAGCTCTCCCCTTTTCTACCACTCTGTCTGAAATCTGAAAAATGCCCCAGATCAACTATAAAACATCCATTTGGGCCCCTTCCGGAATTGGCTGCTAAAAAACAACTAAATAAAATGCCCGGTCCAAATAATAACTTAATCGGGTCATTACACTTCTCTTCCACAATATTCGCCTTGGTCCCCTTATTTTTCATCTTCTCCTTAAGTAGGGTCTCTGTATCTCGTTCGATATAAGTTATAAAATGTCTCCCCGACCTTACACATTCCAGTCCTACGCAAATACTTGACGAACTCCGTGAACGTAGCCCATTGAGTAGAATTCATGCGAACATGATGGCGATTGGCGATGTACTCGTTGTAGACTACGGTGCCAGCGATTTAGATGAATCGGTGGCAGCGCCTCTTGTGCTAGAGAAAAGTACTTTCCAATTCTTCAGAATAGCCGCTAACAACTAGCGTCAGGTTTTGGCCGAAAATCTGCATCTGGCTTTTGTGGGACTTGCTCATACATTTGGCCTTTGTCACATTTCCCTTCCCCACTTTGATGGCAAGTTTGTTTGGTGATAGTGATAGGAGGTGTTCCCTATTGTTCTGCTTGAATTAAAAGGTTGGCATTCTAGATAAATTGGATTTGGGTGATTGTATGTCCATGACTTTGTGGCTTTATGCTAATCGTTATTTGTTTACGTATATTCATATCTCGATTGGAATTGCGCAAGCCAAATTAAGCTATGGATATTAGAAATCATTGCCAAACATCGGCGGTTTTCTCAATTTATTTTCTCATTACCTACCAAATCCCCGTCCATCTGGGCGGGGGTTATACTAGTTCTTATAATACCCTTTATCTGCCAATGCTTTACTCATAACCTTCACAATAATCCCCTCAAACAACCAATAATCTTTCCTATTGATCTTCTCCTTCGCCTTCTCTTCCTCCTTCATCAACTCATCCAACACTGATGCATTCTTTGTTGATGGACTGCCTTCCCTTTTCCTCTTCCCACTCTTACCCTCATATTCCCCATCGCCAAACATTATTCTAGAGCTCTCCAGCATCTCATTCGATTCTCCGGCTTTCTTCGACAATCCTAAGCTCAACTTGATTTTGTTATCACCCATCACATCACTTTTCTCCAGCATTCTTGATTTAATGGCCCATCTTCTTCATGCTTCTCATCCCAACCCATCATCCGCATCTGCTTGGCCCGCTCAATTTGTCTCTCAATCTCATTTTCTTGCTTCTTTTTGTAACGTCCCAAAAATTCTAACCTGATTTTCGCAATCATTACTGCCATACTAACTATCCTAAACTAGTGATCAGCTAATTTAAAACAGTTAGTACAAGACTGAGTAAACACCTAAAGTGATTATCTGATTAATCATATTAAATGCAGAAGCTAAAAACAAATAAAACACATAAACATGAATAGCATCTCACATAAAACCAAATAATAATCCCAGCAATCTCATCCAGGCTTCAAGTGAAACTTTTGACAAATTTCCCACACGAGTATTTTCTAAGAAAATAGAAATAAGAAATAATCCCGGTTTGATTTATTTAATGAAAATTGATTTATAAAGATGGAGTTGGGATTAGGGATATATTTATAGGTTGTCACGTTTTTATTCACTCGTGTTAAGAAATTGTGCCCCCGAAAGCGCACGAAGTAAAAAATTGCAGTATTTATAGTAAGTACCAGATCGTTCACTAGAGGATGTGCGATAGAAGCAGGGCCCACATCGTTTTATAAGATTTTCCACTCGGTTACTCGATTCAAGTTTGTGTTTTAACTAAAAATCTACTTGACATAATTTAAATTAATCTATGAAAGCAATTAAAGTTATTCTAGAAAGCAAATTAAAACTATTCTAAAAAGCAGATAAATTAAATCTAAGAAAGCCATTAAAATTATTCTAAGAAAGCGATGAAATTATACTAAGCTATCTATCATTAATCTAGGAAAAGCAGATTTAAAGTGTGACAGAAGGGACAGGAAGAAAAGAATAAAGATTGGACAAGATTCAGATGAAACACAATCAAACTTCCATTTTAATACACAGATCTTTGTTTGGAATAATCCATCAGTTAGCTAACTCTCATGTTTCCTATACCATGTTCCCTTTAACAGACAGACAGGTACTTACAGTAAGGATTGCATGCCTTAAGATAACAAAATCCAAGATACCAAAAATATACAACTGCCCCCGCGCAGAGGTATGTCATTTATCTGTGGTGGACAAGCAACACCCGACAAATCATTTATTGAGATGCCAAGTACTGCTATCATTCCCCCATCTCACACCCAAAGTTTCTTAAATAAGCCTGAAGTATCCCTTAACTATCAGTCCTAGTAGCAGTTACACTACTCTCAATACAACCGAGTGTCCTCTAAAGAAAGCATTTAAAAGAAAGCGATAAAGAAAGCATTTAAAATCCTATCACTTGGAGGTTTTGAAAGAGTGACCCTGGTAGTAAATGAAAGCCCCCAGTCAGAATGACCGGATGTGGATCAAGAATTCCCTAATCTCGGTGAACTGCTCGCAGTGTTCACTTCCTTTCGGGTGGTTATGAGATACAAGCTAATGAAACGAACTAATAAATTAGTTCGTTCTGGATGCACTCACTCAGGACTCAAAAATAGGCTTTGGCAGAAGAGGATATCAGTTGAAAGAATACTCACCCTACTTTAGAAAATAACTAAGGCCCACATGTTGTTCTTCTAGTATTATCTATTACACCTTATCTGAATCCAAGTGGACTCTGATTCAGTGCAATATTTAATATAAGATTTCCAACATACAACAATTTTGGAAAATAATTGATTTGAAAACCATTCCCTAAACAGGTACTAGACCCTCAATACGAACACAGACCCTTTCAGTCTAGGTGAGACCTAATCGCTGACTCTGCTTCTAATTTCCCAAAATCAACCCCCAGTCGGATATGAATTAGTCATAACTGTGGAATTTATCCCTTACTCAGATCCGGATTTTATAAATGAATTTTTGTTGGAAATTTATTGTGAGACATCTAATTAAAATCAAGACTCCTGTGTCCAAGGGAAGGATCCCAAAATAATATTGGCCACAATATCTACATAATAATATCATGCATAATTTTATAAGGAAGTGTAAAGTTAAATTAACCCAAAATATAAGGTGGGTTTAGACAGAATGTGAAACACAGAGATGAAATAGCCGGAGATAAGAAGAATTTTGGCTAAAGAGATGACAAAATAATTAGGGTTAATTGGATTGCAGTTATCTGTGGTCCAGTTCCCTAATTATTAAGGTGAGATGATTTTTAGACAGTGGAATGCCCTAAATGACAGTTGCCGCCATCATCTTAGACTCCACTATCTGTGAATTTGGATGAAAACCCACATGTTCTATTACTGCAATAATTATTAGATAACATTGGCATATATCATCTAACATTACTACAGCTCCATATTCGGGTTTGAAATTAAATAAAGAAAAGAAAACTGTATCCGATTAGGAACTGACTGAGTGGCTAATCGGTATCTCTGTAAGGAGACCTTTTTGCCGGAGCTTCCATCAGTCACTCACCAGACCATGCAAAATAACAGATACCGATTAACACACAGAAGACGAGCTAGTCGTATCCCGGAGAGGGACATTTTTGCCAACATTGGTCTGTGATATTATTCATCACCCGTTTCACACAACACGGAAAAGACAAAATAAATTAAGAAAATATTTTTGTGTCATCTTGTATGAGAGACATTGGTTTCTCATGCAAGGGTATGGAAATTATTCCATAATTACTCTTTATGCTCTAAATAATCTGTCATTCCATAATTAATTAATTAATCACAATCCGGATTATATACTTAGATCATTAGAGTTTAATCTTTGTAGAAGAATCTTTTAATGGAAAATTGAACAAAGTTCTTTATATCAAATTAATCATGGGTTGAGATCATTGGATTTCAACCTCAAAATATTAATATAAAGGTTCAATTAATTAATGGGGTGAGATGGAGAATAAAAATTTGGCAAAAAGGTGCCAAGTATGTCTGAAACAGAAATTGCATCGTGAACCATGGGTTCATGACGGGAGGATCACGACATGAGAGGTGGGAACTAAGGGAAACTAATTTTTAGAAATTTAGGGTTTCCATGTCGCTAGACAAAAAGTGTGTCGTGAGACATGGTCTCACGACAGGGGTCTCGCGACATGGGGGTTGGAAATCAGAATTTTTGGAAATTAAAAGAGATGAGGACCCAGTCGTGAGACCATAAACTGTGTCGCGAACCCAGGCTCGCGACATGGGTCTCGCGACAGTGGAGTTTTAGAAATTTGGGCTTCGTGTCGCTAAACAAAAATTGTGTCGCGAGACTCTCGCGACAGGGGTCTGGCGACACGAGGCTTTTCTGAAAATTTTCTAAGTGTTTGATCCCCAGTCGCGAGATTCAAAAGTGTGTCGCGAGGGCTACTTCCGGCAGGTATGGGGGCGGCGCGACGCTCGCGGTGGTGGTGGTGGCTCGTTCGCGAAACAGCGGCGTCCTGGGTTTTGTTCGAGACAGAGGGGTGGCGCTGGTTGGGTTCGAGCGACGGACAGGGCAGAGACGGCGGCGTGCCGGTGGACTCGCGAACAGGAAGGGGACGGTGGCATGCGGTGGAGCTCCGGTGACTGTGGTTGAAGATCTAGGGTGGGTGCAGTGGTGGCCGGAAAAGGTGGTGGCTGCCGGAGTGGGATTGGAGAGGGAAGTGGGGCTTCGGTTGGAGGTGATGGTGGCGGTGTGGGAATGGTGGCTTAGATGCGTCGCCGGAGGGATGGCCGGAAAAGTGCCGGCGGCGGTGGTGGCGCCGGAAGGCAGGGTTAGGGTTAGGGTTAGGGTTTGTGTAGTTGGGCTTTGGGGTGGTATTGGGCCTGGACAATGGTTGGAGTGGGCTTAGGGGATTTGGACTGAAAATATGATTGGGCTTTACCTGCAAATTAATTAAAATTGATTAGTGGACCAATTATTTTAATTATAGCAAGAAATAGAAATAGAAAAATAAACATAAAAATTATAAATATACACATCAAAATATAAAATAATATAAATAAGTATATTTATTCCACTTGATTATTTGGCTTGAGCTTCGTTTAATGGACCCGTGTTCCACCGAACAAATACTACCAAACCATAATTATCAAATGTGGGATTTTTAATATTTTTATCATGTTTTTGGAATTTTTAACACAAATTTAATAAAATAATAATATTTTTGTGTTTTTCAATATCAGCTTATTATTTATACAAACTTGCAAATATCTGTCAAATTCAACTGCTTTTTTATTTAAATAAGACCAGAAAGCGATCAAATGCCCATGTTTAGACACAGAAATAGATTGAAAATAATGGTCAATTTTGGCCATTATCAGCAAGCGTCCCAAATCAATACCAGGCAACATGCCAATATATCAAAACAGGGCTACCAGCCCATAGCAGTAAAGCACATAGGGCCACATGCCGACATAAAATAAATCCTAGACTCACAGGCCTCAACTAGCAATAATACAAGTACCAAATAAGAAAGCAACAACAAAGTATCACCTTAACACATATAATAAAATAAACAAAGGAATCCTATCTATTTGATCTCTCAACACCCAAAACACAGTCATGCTCCAGCACTTCCAGCAGGATCTATAAAACAAACAAAGCAAAAGGAGTAACTACAACGTACTGAGCAAGGGCTACGTGCAGGGGAGAAAGGGAAAAACAATTAATAATAATAAATAATAATATAAATAAAAGAACCGAATGTAATTAAAGCAAAATAAACATCACCGTCCCATATCAGTGCTTTAACCACAATCATACAATTTATGCACGTGATGCATTGTCTAACATACACTTATCTACCCTATATGCAAATGCAAATGAGTATGCCTAGCCGACACCTAAAACCCAGGCGGTATGAACCTACGGGTGAGGATACCATCAACTCTAACCCGTTACAAGGTACCATATACCATCCTGCAGAGATCATAGGCATCATAGCCAAATCACAGGCAATAACAACCAAATTAAAGGCAATAACAGCTAAATCATACACCCCGTAGGGTCATCGGGATTCAACAACACCCATGAAGCCTACCCTATCAATCATATTACAGGCATAACAGCCAATAATCCACCCCGCAGGGCCATCAAGACTCATCAACACCTGTGAAGGTTGCCCGACCAAACATAAACATCATAACAACCCATCGAGTTACATATCAGTCAATTCCAATGCAATAACATGTATATGCAAAATACCAAGATGTTCCGACACCTAATCACTAGGTTCGCATGGTTCTCAACGCATAAAAGATTCAATACATAGCCCCTAGGCTAAGACATTAACGTCACAATTCATTACACAATGATTAATTAACAATGTCACAAATTAACAATTGCTCAAGTCTATTCAACAACCCTCACCGCTATTTAATCACTCAATGAATCATAAATAAGGTAGGGAGAAGTCGAAACAAAACTAAGAGCAATAATTTAGGCATTTAGACATAAAAAATCACATAAAACGAACCAAAACAGGGTCCTGTCGTGCACCAAGTGCGCCAGCGCGTGCCCTTTCTGCACCCACGCGCTGGGCGCGCAGTCCTTGCTTCCGAGCGCGATTCTCTGCACTAGAACGGTTGTTCGGCCATTTTCTGGTGCGAAACTTGACAGAAAACCATCCCCGAACACCCCCAACACATAAAAAATTGCAAATATAACTCTTGCCTCCATGTCGTGAATGATTCTTGGCCTTCACTCCGACGATTCCAACCTCCAATTCGTCTAAAACACATCAAAATCCACCACGGACCCTAACATCGAAATATTCTCCAATCAACACCAATCCAAACGAAATAAATATCAATACGGAGAGGAGAACGAAGGGAATCACTTACCAACAACCGATTGAGAAATCTCCAAGAGAACGTGAGGAATCGAGCAAGTCCTAAATCTTCCTCTTTTCCTTCACCCGATTGGCTCTCCCTTTTTCTCCCACTCTGTCTGAAATCTGAAAAAATGCCCCAAATCAACTATTAAACATCCATCTGGGCCCCTTCCGGAATGGGGCTGCTATAAACCAAGTGAATAAAATATCGATCCAAATAACAGATTAATCTGGTCATTACACTTCTCTTCCATAATATCCGCCTTGGTCCTCTTATTTTTCATCTTCTCCTTAAATAGGGTCTCTGTATCTCGATCAATATAAGTTATAAACCAACTCTTAGTGGTCTCCCCGACTTTACACTTTCCAGTCCTGCCCAAATACTTGACGAACTCCGTCAGCGTAGCCCACTGAGTGGATATCACGCGAACATGATGGTGATCGGCGATGAAGTCGTTGTAGACTACGGTGGCAGCGATTTGGTTGAATCGGTGGCAACGCCTCACTAACTATCCTAAACTAGTGGCAAGCTAATTCAAAAAAGTTAGTACAAGGCTGAGTAGACACCTAAAGTGATTATCTAATTAATCATATTAAATGCAGAAGCTAAAAACAAATAAAACACATAAACATGAATAGCATCTCACATAAAACCAAATAATAATCCCAGCAAACTCATCCAGGCTGCAAGCGTCACAAATCAATACCAGGCAACATGCCAATATATCAAAACAGGGCTACCAGCCCAAAGCAGAAAGCACATAGGGCCACATGCTGACATAAAATAAATCCTAGACTCACAGGCCTCATCTAGCTATAATACAAGTACCAAATAAGAAAGCAGCAACAAAGTATCACCTTAACACACATAATAAAATAAACAAAGGAATCCTATTTATTTGATCTCGCAACACCCAAAACGCAGTCATGCTCCAGCGCTTCCAGCAGGATCTATAAAACAAAGAAAGCAAAGGGAGTAACTACACGTACTGAGCAAGGGCTACGTGCAGGGGAGTAAGGGAAAAACAATTAATAATAATAAAATAATAATATAAATAAAAGAACAGAATGTAATTAAAGAAAAATAAACATCACCGTCCCATATCGGTGCTTTAACCACAATCATATAATTTATGCACGTGATGCATGGTCTAACATACACTTATCTACCCTATATGCAAATGCAAATGAGTATGCCTAGCCGACACCTAAAACCCAGACGATATGAACCTACGGGTGAGGATACCATCAACTCTAACCCGTTTACAAGGCACTTTATACCATCCCCGCAGAGATCATAGGCATCACAGCAAAATCACAGGCATAAGCCAAATCACAGGCAATAACGGCCAAATCAAAGGCAATAACAGCTAAATCATACACCCCGTAGGGTCATCGGGATTCAACAACACCCATGAAGCCTACCCGATCAATAATATTACAGGCATAACAACCAATAATCCACCCCGCAGGGCCATCAAAACTCAACAACACCTGTGAAGGTTGCCCGACCAAACATAAACATCATAACAACCCATCGAGTTACATATCAGTCAATTTTAATGCAATAACATGTATATGCAAAATACCAAGATATTCCGACACCTAATCACTAGGTTCGCATGCTTCTCAACGCATAAAAGATTCAATACATAGCCCCTAGGCTAAGACATTAACGTCACAATTCATTGCACAATGATTAATTAACAATGTCACAATTTAACAATTGCTCAAGTCTATTCAACAACCCTCACCGCTATTTAATCACTCAATGAATCATAAATAAGGTAGGGAGAAGTTGAAACACAACTAAGAGCAATAATTTAGGCATTTAGACATAAAAAATCACATAAAACGAACCAAAACAGGGTCCTGTCGTGCACCAAGCGCGCCAGCGCGTGCCCTTTCTGCACCCACGCGCTGGGCGCGCAGTCCTTGCTTCCGAGCGTGATTCTCTGCACTAGAACGGTTGTTCGGCCATTTTCTGGTGCGAAACTTGACATAAAACATCCACGAACACCCCCAACACGTATGAAGTTGCAAATATAACTCTTGCCTCCATGTCGTGAATGATTCTTGGCCTTCACTCCGACGATTCCAACCCCCAATTCGTCCAAAACACATCAAAATCCACCACAGACCCTAACATCGAAATATTCTCCAATCAACAGCAATCCAAACGAAATAAATATCAATACGGAGAGGAGAGCGAAGGGAATCACTTACCAATTCCAACAACCGATTGAGAAATCTTCAAGAGGACGTGAGGAATCGAGCAAGTCCTAGATCTTCCCCTTTTCCCTCACCCGATTGGCTCTCCCTTTTGCTCCCACTCTGTCTGGAATCTGAAAAATGCCCCAAATCAACTATTAAATATCCATCTGGGCCCCTTCCGGAATGGGGCTGCTAAAAAACCAAGTGAAAAAAATATCGGTCCAAATAACAACTTAATCGGGTCATTACACTTCTCTTCCATAATATCCGCCTTGGTCCTCTTATTTTTCATCTTCTCCTTAAATAGGGTCTCTGTATCTCGATCAATATAAGTTATAAACCAACCCTTAGTGGTCTCCCCGACCTTACACTTTCCAGTCCTGCCCAAATACTTGACGAACTCCGTCAGCGTAGCCCACTGAGTGGATATCACGCGAACATGATGGTGATCGGCGATGAAGTCGTTGTAGACTACGGTGGCAGCGATTTGGTTGAATCGGTGGCAACGCCTCATATGCTCGAGAAAAGCACATTCGAATTCTTCAAAATAGCCGCTAACAACTAGGGTCGGGTTTTGGCCGGAAATCTGCATCTGGCTCTTATGGTACTTGCTCATACAGTGGCAGTTGAATCCGTTCTCGTCCGGCACTGTTTCTGGCACATCTGGCAATACCATCACAGTTTCTGCAAACCCTCCGCCTTGATTCGCTTATCGACTTCGGCGTCAAGAATTCATCTTCCTCATGGAGAAAATTGTCGATGGGCAAATAGATACGAATATGGGGATTGAACGGATAGGCGATGCTAACAAACATTTTTTGTAAATAGGCTTGTGTTTGCCATGTAGCTGAATAGATTTATGGCTTTATGAAGGTTTTATAAACAGCGGGCTCGCTAATTTATCTTTTTTTTTTCTTTTTTTGGGTGAACTTGACACTAAGGTATTGGCAAAGTGGTTTTCGCTGGTCCCTATTTATCATTATTATTAATATGCTTATTTTTATTATACAAGAATATGTGCTATTTTTTTATTTAATATAAAAATAATTTTTTTGGGGAATATCAGTGTATCCCAGGACTCATTGGACCAAGATTAATCCTAAAAAATCGGGTGGGCATTGAACGGTTGCCTCTCCCAAAGCAGAATTCTGCATACACAAAGTCTCGAACAAGAGACATTTGCTTAAGCTGCCAGAGCTCCAGACCACTCAGGCCAACTTGCCAATGTACACAAATTTTAAACAATAATTAAAATGCAGTTTACGCATGGTACTATGGTTTTGTACCATACAATTAGAACTGGCCTTGTCCAATTTAGTCCACTCAGGTTTATTGTACCAGACAATAATTAAAATCCAGTTTACGTTGGTACTATTTCAAATAGGGTCTGCCATGCACCTAGCGCGCCAGCGCGTGCCCACGCGCCGCCTGTGCGTGCCCTGTCGGGACCCATGCGCTGGACGCGCGGTCCTCGCCTCCGAGCGGGCGCTCTGCACCCGAACGGCTGTTCGGCCATTTGGTGGTGCCAAACTCGCCGGAAAACCATCCCCAACACCCCAACACGTAAGAAATTACAAGCATATCCCTTGCCTCTATGTCTTGAATGATTTTTGGCCTTCATTCTGACGATTCCAATCTCCATTTCGTCCAAAACACATTTAAATCCAGCACGAACCTTAACATCGAAATCTTCTCCATTCAACACCAATCCAAACGAAATAAATATCAATATGGAGAAGAGAGCTAGGAGAATCATTACCAACAACCGATTGAGAAAACTTCAAGAGAATGCGGTGATCAGAGCAAGTCCAAGATCTTCCCCTTACCCCTCACTCGATCAACTCTCCCCTTTTCTACCACTCTGTCTGAAATCTGAAAAATGCCCCAGATCAACTATAAAACATCCATTTGGGCCCCTTCCGGAATTGGCTGCTAAAAACAACTAAATAAAGTACCCGGTCCAAATAATAACTTAATCGGGTGTTTACACTTCTCTTCCACAATATTCGCCTTTGTCCTCTTATTTTTCATCTTCTCCTTAAATAGGGTCTCTGTATCTCGTTCGATATAAGTTATAAAGGGTCTCCCCGACCTTACACATTCCAGTCCTGCGCAAATATTTGACGAACTCCGTCAACGTAGCCAACTGAGTAGAATTCATGTGAACATGATGGCGATTGGCGATGTACTCGTTGTAGACTACAGTGGCAGCGATTTGGCTGAATCGGTGGCAGCACCTCTTGTGCTAAAAAAAGTACTTTCCAATTCTTCAGAATAGCCGCTAACAACTAGGGTCAGGTTTTGGCTGAAAATCTGCATTTGGCTCTTGTGGGACTTGCTCATACATTTGGCCTTTGTCACATTTCCCTTCCCCACTTTGAGGGCAAGTTTGTTTGGTGATAGTGACAGGAGGTGTTCCCTATTGTTCTGCTTGAATTAAAAGGTTTGTATTCTAGATAAATTAGATTTGGGTGATTGTATGTCCATGACTTTGTGGCTTTATGCTAATCGTTATTTGTTTACGTATATTCATATCTCGATTGGAATTGCGCAAGCCAAATTAAGCTATGGATATTAGAAGTTCATTGCCAAACATCGGCGGTTTTCTCAATTTATTTTCTCATTACCTACCAAATCCCCGTCCATCTGGGCGGGGGTTATACTAGTTCTTATAATACCCTTTATCTGCAAATTCTTTACTCATAAGCTTCACAATAATCCCCTCAAACAACCAATAATCTTTCCTATTGATCTTCTCCTTCGCCTTCTCTTCCTCCTTCATCAACTCATCCAACACTGATGCATTCTTTGTTGATGGACTGCCTTCCCTTTTCCTCTTCCCACTCTTACCCTCATATTCCCCATCGCCAAACATTATTCTAGAGCTCTCCAGCATCTCATTCGATTCTCCGGCTTTCTTCGACAATCCTAAGCTCAACTTGATTTCGTTATCACCCATCACAACACTTTTCTCCAGCATTCTTGATTTAATGTCCCATCTTCTTCACGCTTCTCATCCCAACCCATCATCTGCATCTGCTTGGCCCGCTCAATTTGTCTCTAAATCTCCTTCTCTTGCTTCTTTTTGTAACGCCCTGAAAATTCAAACCTGATTTTCGAAATCATTACTGCCATACTAACTATCCTAAACTAGTGGCCAGCTAATTCAAAACAGTTAGTACAAGGCTGAGTAAACACCTAAAGTGATTATCTGATTAATCATATTAAATGCAGAAGCTAAAAACAAATAAAACACATAAACATGAATAACATCTCACATAAAACCAAGTAATAAACCCAGCAAACTCATCCAGGCTGCAAGCGTCACAAATCAATACCAGGCAACATGTCAATATATCAAAATAGGGCTACCAGCCCAAAGCAATAAAGCACATAGGGCCACATGCCGACATAAAATAAATCCTAGACCCACAGGCCTCAACTAGAAATAATACAAGTACCAAATAAGAAAACAGCAACAAAGTATCACCTTAACACATATAATAAAATAAACAAAGGAATCCTATCTATTTGATCTCTCAACACCCAAAACGCAGTCATGCTCCAGTGCTTCCAGCAGGATCTATAAAACAAACAAAGCAAAAGGGAGTAACTACAACGTACTGAGCAAGGGCTACGTGCAAGGGAGTAAGGAAAAAACAATTAATAATAATAAATAATAATATAAATAAAAGAACAGAATGTAATTAAAGCAAAATAAACATCACCGTCCCATATCGGTACTTTAACCACAATCATATAATTTATGCATGTGATGCATGGTCTAACATACACTTATCTACCCTATATGCAAATGCAAATGAGTATGCCTAGCCGACACCTAAAACCCAGGCGGTATGAACCTACGGGTGAGGATACCATCAACTCTAACCCGTTACAAGGTACTTTATACCATCCCCGTAGAGATCAAAGGCATCACAGCCAAATCACAGGCATAAGCCAAATCACAGGCAATAAGAGCCAAATCAAAGGCAATAACAGCTAAATCATACACCCCGTAGGGTCATCGGGATTCAACAACACCCATGAAGCCTACCCGATCAATCATATTACAGGCATAACAACCAATAATCCACCCCGCAGGGCCATCAAGACTCAAC
The DNA here is from genome assembly GCA_030278955.1 of Hygrophila difformis. Classification (NCBI taxonomy): domain Eukaryota; kingdom Viridiplantae; phylum Streptophyta; class Magnoliopsida; order Lamiales; family Acanthaceae; genus Hygrophila; species Hygrophila difformis. The sequence continues at coordinate 43,189,952 of JAOANR010000001.1, read as the reverse complement.
AACACCTGTGAAGGTTGCCCGACCAAACATAAACATCATAACAACCCATCGAGTTACATATCAGTCAATTCCAATGCAATAACATGTATATGCAAAATACCAAGATATTCCGACACCTAATCACTAGGTTCGCATGCTTCTCAACGCATAAAAGATTCAATACATAGCCCCTAGGCTAAGACATTAACGTCAGAATTCATTACACAATGATTAATTGACAATGTCACAATTTAACAATTGCTCAAGTCTATTCAACAATCCTCACCGCTATTTAATCACCCAATGAATCATAAATAAGGTAGGGAGAAGTCGAAACAGAACTAAGAGCAATAATTTAGGCATTTAGACATCAAAAATCACATAAAACGAACCAAAATAGGGTCCTGTCGTGCACCAAGCACGCCAGCGCGTGCCCTTTCTGCACCCACGCGCTGGGCGCGCAGTCCTTGCTTCCGAGCGCGATTCTCTGCACTAGAATGGTTGTTCGGCCATTTTCTGGTGCGAAACTTGACTGAAAACATCCACGAACACCCACAACACGCAAGAAATTGCGAATATAACTCTTGCCTCCATGTCGTGAATGATTCTTTGCCTTCACTCCGACGATTCCAATCTCCAATTCGTCCAAAACACATCAAAATCCACCACAGACCCTAACATCGAAATATTCTCCAATCAACACCAATCCAAACGAAATAAATATCAATACGGAGAGAAGAGCGAAGGGAACCACTTACCAACAACCGATTGAGAAATCTTCAAGAGAACGTGAGGAATCGAGCAAGTCCTAGATCTTCCCCTTTTCCCTCACCCGATTGGCTCTCCCTTTTTCTCCCACTCTGTCTGGAATCTGAAAAATGCCCCAAATCAACTATTAAACATCCATCTGGGCCCCTTCCGGAATGGGGCTGCTAAAAAACCAAGTGAATAAAATATCGGTCCAAATAACAACTTAATCGGGTCATTACACTTCTCTTCCATAATATCCGCCTTGGTCCTCTTATTTTTCATCTTCTCCTTGTATAGGGTCTCTGTATCTCGATCAATATAAGTTATAAACCAACCCTTAGTGGTCTCCCCGACCTTACACTTTCCAGTCCTGCCAAAATACTTGACGAACTCCGTCAGCGTAGCCCACTGAGTGGATATCACGCGAACATGATGGTGATCGGCGATGTAGTCGTTGTAGACTACGGTGGCAGCGATTTGGTTGAATCGGTGGCAACGCCTCATATGCTCGAGAAAAGCACATTCGAATTCTTCAAAATAGCCGCTAACAACTAGGGTCGGGTTTTGGCCGGAAATCTGCATCTGGCTCTTATGGTACTTGCTCATACAGTGGCAGTTGAATCCGTTCTCGTCCGGAACTGTTTCTGGCACATCTGGCAATACCATCACAGTTTCTGCAAACCCTCCGCCTTGATTCGCTTATCGACTTCGGCATCAAGAATTCATCTTCCTCATGGAGAAAATTGTCGATGGGCAAATAGATACGAATATGGGGATTGATTTTATAGGCGATGCTAACAAACATTTTTTGTAAATAGGCTTGTGTTTGCCATGTAGCTGAATAGATTTATGGCTTTATGAAGGTTTTATAAACAGCGGGCTCGCTAATTTATCTTTTTTTTTTCTTTTTTGGGTAAACTTGACACTAAGGTATTGGCAAAGTGGTTTGCGATGGTCCCTATTTATCATTATTATTAATATGCTTAATTTTATTATACAAGAATATGTGTTATTATTATTTTATTTAATATAAAAATAATTTTTTTGGGGAATATCAGTGTATCCCAGGACTCATTGGACCAAGATTAATCCTAAAAAATCGGGTGGGCATTGAACGGTTGCCTCTCCCAAAGCAGAATTCTGCATACACAAAGTCTCGAACAAGAGACATTTGCTTAAGCTGCCAGAGCCCCATACCACTCAGGCCAACTTGTCAACGTACACAAATTTTAAACAATAATTAAAATCCAGTTTACGCATGGTACTATGGTTTTTTACCATACATTTAGAACTGGCCTTGTCCAATTTAGTCCACTCAGGTTTATTGTACCAGACAATAACTAAAATCCTGTTTACGTAGGTACTATTTCAAATAGGGTCTGTCATGCACCTAGCGCGCCAGCGCGTGCCCACGCGCCGCCTGTGCGTGCCTTGTCGGGACTCATTCGCTGGACGCGCGGTCCTTGCTTCCGAGCGGGCGCTCTGCACCCAAACGGCTGTTCGGCCATTTTGTGGTGCGAAACTCAACGGAAAACCATCCCCGAACACCCCAACACGTAAGAAATTACAAGCATATCCCTTGCCTCAATGTCTTGAATGATTTTTGACCTTCATTCTGACGATTCCAATCTCCATTTTGCCCAAAACACATCAAAATCCACCACGAACCCTAACATCGAAATCTTCTCCAATCAACACCAATCCAAACGAAATAAATATCAATATGGAGAAGAGAGCGAGGAGAATCATTACCAACAACCGATTGAGAAAACTCCAAGAGAATGCGGTGATCAGACCAAGTCCAAGATCTTCCCCTTACCCCTCACTCGATCAGCTCTCCCCTTTTCTACCACTCTGTCTGAAATCTGAAAAATGCCCCAGATCAACTATAAAACATCCATTTGGGCCCCTTCTGGAATTGGCTGCTAAAAAAAAAACTAAATAAAATACCCGGTCCAAATAATAACTTAATCGGGTCTTTACACTTCTCTTCCACAATATTCGCCTTGGTCCTTTTATTTTTCATCTTCTCCTTAAATAGGGTCTCTGTATCTCGTTCGATATAAGTTATAAAGGGTCTCCCCGACCTTACACATTCCAGTCCTGCGCAAATACTTGACGAACTCCGTCAACGTAGCCCACTGAGTAGAATTCATGCGAACATGATGGCGATTGGCGATGTACTCGTTGTAGACTACGATGGCAACGATTTGGGTGAATCGGTGGCAGCGCCTCTTGTGCTAGAAAAAAAGTACTTTCCAGTTCTTCAGAATAGCCGCTAACAACTAGGGTCGGGTTTTGGCCAAAAATCTGCATCTGGCTCTTGTGGGACTTGCTCATACATTTGGCCTTTGTCACATTTCCCTTCCCCACTTTGAGGGCAAGTTTGTTTGGTGATAGTGATAGGAGGTGTTCCCTATTGTTCTGCTTGAATTAAAAGGTTTGTATTCAAGATAAATTAGATTTGGGTGATTGTATGTCCATGACTTTGTGGCTTTATGCTAATCGTTATTTGTTTACGTATATTCATATCTCGATTGGAATTGCGCAAGCCAAATTAAGCTATGGATATTAGAAGTTCATTGCCAAACATCGGCGGTTTTCTCATTTTATTTTCTCATTACTACCAAATCCCAGTCCATCTGGGCAGGGGTTATACTAGTTCTTATAATACCTTTTATCTGCAAATGCTTTACTCATAACCTTCACAATTATCCCCTCAAACAACCAATAATCTTTCTTATTGATCTTCTCCTTCGCCTTCTCTTCCTCCTCCATCAACTCATCCAACACTGATGCATTCTTTGTTGATGGACTGCCTTCCCTTTTCCTCTTCCCACTCTTACCCTCATATTCCCCATCGCCAAACATTATTCTAGAGCTCTCCAGCATCTCATTCGATTCTCCGGCTTTCTTCGACAATCCTAAGCTCAACTTGATTTTGTTATCACCCATCACATCACTTTTCTCCAGCATTCTTGATTTAATGTCCCATCTTCTTCACGCTTCTCATCCCAACCCATCATCCGCATTTGCTTGGCCCGCTCAATTTGTCTCTAAATCTCCTTCTCTTGCTTCCTTTTGTAACACTCTGAAAATTCAAACCTGATTTTCGCAATCATTACTGCCATACTAACTATCCTAAACTAGTGGCAAGCTAATTCAAAACAGTTAGTACAAGGCTGAGTAAACACCTAAAGTGATTATTTGATTAATCATATTAAATGCAGAAGCTAAAAACAAATAAAACACATAAACATGAATAACATCTCACATAAAACCAAATAATAATCCCAGCAAACTCATCCAGGCTGCAAGCGTCACAAATCAATACCAGGCAACATGCCAATATATCAAAACAGGGCTACCAGCCCAAAGCAGTAAAGCACATAGGGCCACATGCCGACATAAAATAAATCCTAGATTCACAGGCCTCAACTAGCAATAATACAAGTACCAAATAAGAAAACAGCAACAAAGTATCACCTTAACACATATAATAAAATAAACAAAGGAATCCTATCTATTTGATCTCTCAACACCCAAAACGCAGTCATGCTCCAGCGCTTCCAGCAGGATCTATAAAACAAACAAAGCAAAGGGAGTAACTACAACGTACTGAGCAAGGGCTACGTGCAGGGGAGTAAGGGAAAAATAATTAATAATAATAAATAATAAAATACATAAAAGAACAGAATTTAATTAAAGCAAAATAAACATCACCGTCCCATATCGGTGCTTTAACCACAATCATATAATTTATGCACGTGATGCATGGTCTAACATACACTTATCTACCCTATATGCAAATGCAAATGAGTATGCCTAGCCGACACCTAAAACCCAGGCGGTATGAACCTACGGGTGAGGATACCATCAACTCTAACCCGTTACAAGGTACTATATACCATCCCCGCAGAGATCATAGGCATCGCATCCAAATCACAGGCATAAGCCAAATCACAGGCAATAACAGCCAAATCAAAGGCAATAACAGCTAAATCATACACCCCGTAGGGTCATCGGGATTCAACAACACCCATGAAGCCTACCCGATCAATCATATTACAGGTATAACAACCAATAATCTACCTCGCAGGGCCATCAAGACTCAACAACACCTGTGAAGGTTGCCCGACCAAACATAAACATCATAACAACCAATCGAGTTACATATCAGTCAATTCCAATGCAATAACATGTATATGCAAAATACCAAGATATTCCGACACCTAATCACTAGGTTCGCATGCTTCTCAATGCATAAAAGATTCAATACATAGCCCCTAGGCTAAGACATTAACGTCACAATTCATTACACAATGATTAATTAACAATGTCACAATTTAACAATTGCTCAAGTCTATTCAACAACCCTCACCGCTATTTAATCACTCAATGAATCATAAATAAGGTAGGGAGAAGTCGAAACACAACTAAGAGCAATAATTTAGGCATTTAGACATAAAAAATCACATAAAACGAACCAAAACAGGGTCCTGTCGTGCACCTAGCGCGCCAGAGCGTGCCCTTTCTGCACCCACGCGCTGGGCACGCAGTCCTTGCTTCCGAGCACGATTCTCTGCACTAGAACGGTTGTTCGGCCATTTTCTGGTGCGAAACTTGACAGAAAACCATCCACGAACACCCCCAACACGTAAGAAATTGCAAATATAACTCTTGCCTCCATGTCGTGAATGATTCTTGGCCTTCACTCCGACGATTCCAACCTCCAATTCGTCCAAAACACATCAAAATCCACCACAGACCCTAACATCGAAATATTCTCCAATCAACACCAATCCAAAAGAAATAAATATCAATACGGAGAGGAGAGCGAAGGGAATCACTTACCAACAACCGATTGAGAAATCTTCAAGAGAACGTGAGGAATCGAGTAAGTCCTAGATCTTCCCCTTTTCCCTCACCCGATTGGCTCTCCCTTTTTCTCCCACTCTGTCTGGAATCTGAAAAATGCCCCAAATGACCTATTAAACATCCATCTGGGCCCCTTCCGGAATGGGGCTGCTAAAAAACCAAGTGAATAAAATATCGGTCCAAATAACAACTTAATCGGGTCATTACACTTCTCTTCCATAATATCCGCCTTGGTCCTCTTATTTTTCATCTTCTCCTTAAATAGGGTCTCTGTATCTCGATCAATATAAGTTATGAACCAAGCCTTAGTGGTCTCCCCGACCTTACACTTTCCAGTCCTGCCCAAATACTTGACGAACTCCGTCAGTGTAGCCCACTGAGTGGATATCACGCGAACATGATGGTGATCGGCGATGTCGTCGTTGTAGACTACGGTGGCAACGATTTGGTTGAATCGGTGGCAGCGCCTCATATGCTCGAGAAAAAGCACATTCGAATTTTTCAAAATAGCCGCTAACAACTAGGGTCGGGTTTTGGCCGGAAATCTGCATCTGGCTCTTATGTACTTGCTCATACAGTGGTAGTTGAATCCGTTCTCGTCCCGGCACTGTTTCTGGAACATCTGGCAATACCATCACAGTTTTTGCAAACCCTCCGCCTTGATTCGCTTATCGACTTCGGTGTCAAGAATTCATCTTCCTCATGGAGAAAATTGTCGATGGGCAAATAGATACGAATATGGGGATTGAACGAATAGGCGATGCTAACAAACAATTTTTGTAAATAGGCTTGTGTTTGCCATGTAGCTGAATAGATTTATGGCTTTATGAAGGTTTTATAAACAGCGGGCTCGCTAATTTATCTTTTTTTTTCTTTTTTTGGGTAAACTTGACACTGAGGTATTGGCAAAAGTGGTTTGCGCTGGTCCCTATTTAACATTATTATTAATATGCTTAATTTTATTATACAAGAATATGTGGTATTATTATTTTATTTAATATAAAAATAATTTTTTGGGAATATTAGTGTATCCCATGACTCATGGACCAAGATTAATCCTAAAAAATCGGTGGGGCATTTGAACGGTTGCCTCTCCCAAAGCAGAATTCTGCATACACAAAGTCTCGAACAAGAGACATTTGCTTAAGCTGCCAGAGGCCCTCATACCACTCAGGCCAACTTGTCAATGTACAACAAATTTTAAAACAATAATTAAAATCCAGTTTACGCATGGTACTATGGTTTTGTACCATGCATTTAGAACTGGCCTTGTCCAATTTAGTCCACTCAGGGTTTATTGTACCAGACAATAATTAAAATCCAGTTTACGCTTGGTACTATTTCAAATAGGGTCTGTCTTGCACCCAGCACGCCAGCGCGTGCCCACGCGCCGCCTGTGGTGTGTGCCCTGTCGGGACCCATGCGC